>CM077647.1:144936062-145403562 GCA_039707465.1 Rhabdophis nuchalis
ATTAACAAGAAGTGCCTTGCCTTTATGAATAGATACATAGTATTTCATTCATGGGCAGTTGGCTTATTAGAAAAGACTGCTTCAGATGATTTCTCTGTTAGCAAGAAGGTGTGAATTGGCCTTTAATTCATGGGAGTCTTCTTCCAATTTCAGGGAGACTGTTCCTCCACTGATTTTTCAGAATCCCTAAAAGAATCTCCACAATCCCCCATTGTGCTAACATATGGAAAATATTATAGAGACTCTAATCTCTAGTATTAGGCCCCTGCTCTTTCCCAGTAGCATATTGGACACCGACCTGAGGGGCTCATCTTCCATTGTTATATGTTTTGCCTTATGGTACTGTTCATGGGGTTTTTCATGGTAAAAATACTGGATATAAATTTCTGTTACATTTACTTAAAATCTCTAAATCAGTAAAAGTTTCCAGTCTCCAAAATTGATTCTTGGGCATTCATATCTTACAAGCAAGGCAATAAAACTTGGAGGAAATGATGACCCTTTGATTTTTTTTTTCTGAAGGTAAATATTCAATCAGAAGACCAAATAACCCTGTAATTGGATACATTGGAAAAGAAGTAATTCTGCCATGTATGGTAGAAACTCTAGAGTCACTTGCAAAGGTCAACATCAGCATTCAATGGATTGTGGAAAAATCAGAAAAAATTGAAGTGAAAAACTATAACAGAAACTATGGGGAAAAACAAAATAGAAGATATCAAGATCGAATGGAACTCTTTGTTTCTGAGATAAATACGGGCAACATGTCTCTGCTTCTGAAGAATATAAGTGTCTTTGACGAGGGAATCTACACCTGCAAAATCTTCCTTGACTATTGGTATGATAAGGTGGTGATTCAGCTGATTTTAGCAGGTGAGATGATTTTTATATTCTTAAAATAAGTCAACATTATTAGAATGCAGAGGATTGTGCTGAGTTTATGAAAAGAGTTTAAGATAAACTCTTTTCATTGTCACTTCATCTGTCTCAAACCTCATTGTACCAAACAGCAAAGACAGTGCACCCATTTTAATGCCCTTAGTAGGTTTTTTTTTAATTATTCCTCTTCAATTTTATAAAAGATGCCTTTTATACCTATTCTCTTTTTTTGACCCTGTAATACCTTAATTTGGCATATAGTCAGGGAGAATGGATGGAGCTGAGTGTTTACTGGCCAAATTCCCCTTCTGATGCCACATGGAGTTTGCAGCAAATATTTTCTTAGCTCCCTATAAGAGAAATAACTGCTGCTACCTAGAATTGAACTCTCAACCTCTAAATGGGAGGTGAGCATCTTCATCAGTAGATTACCATGCTGCTCATGCCTCTTATCCGAAAATAATATTTATTGATGTTGAACGGAAAAAGGTTCGGATTTCCCAGCTGGGAGAAAGTCACCAGCTGAGTGAATGAGATTAGGATCGAAGCGAGCTGCGTTTGAAAGCAGGTTGTCTTTATTATATCAGGAAAGCGAGACCAACAGTGATGTGGGCCAGCCTTCCTGGGTGAGCTGACCCCTGACATATAGTGAATGTACATTTTTGTATCATTTTTCTCTTTGAAGTCCTTTTGTTCTCTTTCTGTTATTGTTCCATTACTTTTTGTGTGTGACTCTGCTAATGGCTCTAATCCTGTCCTGTGCTTTCTTATTCCTCTGCCCTGAAGTACTTCCCATGGGTCAGGGATGAGCCCTAGTGTCTTCTACTGCATTTCCTATTTTTACATTTTCGCCCAGAGCTAATGAGTCTTTGTTGTCACTCTGACCTTTTTGCCATTCTATAGGTAAAGTCTTCCTGGGTCTTTTGTATTATTTGTACTCTGCAACTTCTTCTAATGGCCCTGATATCCTGGCAATTATTCTCAGGAAGTTTCATTCAGAATGTATGCTGGCTTTGTTATTCTAGTGACTTCCAGTTTGGCTATGGGCTGTATTGGTCTTCCTAACACAACACTGTCCTGGTGAAGTTCCCTTCCCACAATCCTACCTTTTTTTTTTTTTTTGAGTTGATGGCAACTATGTGTGTTCTTTCACCTTTTCTGTTTCTACTGTAGTGTCCGAGTATACTTGGTATGCGTGGTCAATCTGAGTCATCATGAGGGCTGCCTGGTGTCTGGTGGTATCTGGCAGGGGAGGAGCAGGTCGGCAAGTCCTTAAACAGGCCAGACAGGGAGGAATGCAATGACAGAGACAACACATGAGGGCTCCTATGACACAAACAGCGACCATTCCTGTCAGAAGAACTTTGAGCCAATGGAAGTCCGGCAGCCAGGAAAAGAGCCAGGAAAAATCAAGGGACGATTGGTTATGGCCAATATTTAGGGCCAGTTCTTTCAGGTGATGGATGTCTTTTTCTACAATTTCCGAGCTTTGGGCTAAGTTGAAACAGCAGAGCCCTCTGAATTCCTCGCAGCCATGGTTATGTTTTAATAGTAAGAAATCTATTGCTGCACGATTCTCCAGGGTTGCTTCTCTAACTTGCCTTAGTTCTCGGTTTAAGGCATCCAGAGCATGGGAAGTCGAATTTAAACTTTTCGCTAGGGTACATGCCAGGCTGTTTAAATTTCTGGAATTCCGCACTGCTAGTCCTGGCACTCCCACTAGTGATATAGCCAATGAAACGTATTCAGCTTTTGTTAGCAGTGACACTTTGGAGTCACAGTCTGAGTCTAAAGAATGAAAAGCTCTTCTGTGTCGCCTCTGTAGGGAGGGCATTAACATGGTTAATTTGCCCAGAGTGCATGGTCCCCCCGTGGAGTTAGCAGGTAAGTATGAGTAGGCTTGCAGACCACATAGCATGAACCAGCCATGGGGTAGCCTCATATAGCTATAGGAGTAGGAGATGTGTTCCGTGTGGTTGCATCTAAGCTCCGTGTTGTTTAGGTTGATGCACTGTTTGCCCTCCTGTGCTTGGCATCCTTCGATTTTAAAACACCATGACGAAGTGGTGACAGCAGCTACATGAAGGGTGTACATGTCTATATCCTTAGTTCTGGAGATGTTTCCCCAGTCATAAATGGTTGAATATGATGGTGTGATGTGGAAGTGTCTAAATTTGGTGTAGTTGTGGATGGCTTGAGGTCCTAATGCTACTCCCATTAAACATGTCTTGAGGATGTCTTTTACTGATCTCCCTCCTTCTAAACAGAAATCAGTGGTGTTGAGTACCTCTTTTGCTAGGTATTCCCAGATGTTACCCTTCTCCGGGATCAGATTTGGTTCCAGGAATGCTGTTACTTGGGTTACAGTTAACAATATACAACAGAAATTACATAAAACATTTACAATGAATTTCTTTCCCCCCATAGTGTAGTTAAGTCCCCTCCTTCTTCCCTCCCCCCCCCCCTTTTTTTTTTTGAGTTGATGGCAAAGATGGAACAAGGGAAGAGAAGATAAGTAGAGAGAAGGGGGGGGGAGATAATTGAGAAAATATAGGAAGACGAGTCCAACCAAAACAAAACAATCAAAAAAAAATCTCGTTAGATTTCAAAGTTCTTTGGTGTCCAAAAATGCTTCCAGAGTCCACTGTTGAGTTTCCGGGTTCTTCTTTAGTTTGATAGGTGAGATCTCAGGGCTAAGGTCCACAACAGCTGGCTTGGCATGTGTCCAGTGGATCCAGCAGTCTTTTTCTGCTACTTTAATGGCTGTTTGTGTAGTTAGTAAGATTTGATAGGGTCCTGTCCATCTGGGTTGCAATGGCGAGGTTCTTGTAAAGAATTTTATCCACACCCAGTCACCCGGCTCGAAGGGATGTAGGTTCTCCTCCAAAGGCAGCGTCTGGGTCAAGGCACTCTGTGTCCACAGGACCTGTAGTCTCTTATGTAGGGCTTTAAGATAAGAAGAGAGAACCATATCTCCCCTATCTAAGCTCAGTGATTCTGGGTCTAGGCCTTTTAGGGTGTCTGGCGGGCGCCCAAAAAGTATCTCGAATGGAGAGATCCCTATATCTCGCCGTGGCCTTGTTCTGATGTAAAATAGGGCAATGGGCAGTACCTTTGGCCATGAGAGGTGTGTCTCTTGACAGAGTTTGCCCAGTAGGGTCTTGACCTCCCTGTTCGCGCGTTCTGTTCCGCCCGACGAACTGGGCGAATAAGGGCAGTGGAGGTTCTGGGTAATGCCCAGGGCTTCAAATATGTAAGTAAGGACCTGAGCTATGAAATGTTTGCCCCTATCCCTGTCCAGAACACTTGGTACCCCAAATCTAGGTACAATATCTTTAATAAGGTGTCTGGCTGTTTCAAGGGCTGTGGCATGACGGCAAGGGAAGGCCTCTACCCAGTGTGTCAATTGGTCGCGACATACAAGTGCATACTGGTATCCATCTGCCTTGGGTAATTGTATATAATCTATCTGCACCCTTTCAAATGGTCTTTGTGCCCATGGTCTGCCCCCCTCATGAATGCTCTTCCTTGATGTGCTATTATTGGCTTGGCATGTTTGGCATGTGCCAGCCACTTTTGTCACCTTGCTATATATCCCAGGTGCATGCGATACCCTCCTTGCAGCATCCACTATTGCTTGTGTCCCGCAGTGGCCTTTTGAGTGTAATCTCTGGCAGATAAGTCTTATGAGGTGGCGTGGGGCTATTGGCCTACCATCCGAGACTCTCCAGAACCCTTCTGTAAAACTTGCACCTAACTTTTGTTCCCACATTTCTGCTTCTCCTTCCTCTAAAAAGTCTGCATAAGGAATCTCAGGATCAGCTCTTATAGCTGGTGCTGCTATATTATGAGGGAGAGGTTCTGTAGCCACCCGCTTTGCTGTAGCATCAGCGTATTTATTCCCTTTCGTGATTAAGGAATCATCAGTTTGATGAGCTTTGCAGTGGATGACTGCTATGGATTTTGGTAATTGGATGGCTTCCAGTAGTTTGGAAACAAGGGTGGCATGGGCTATTTGGTGGCCAGCTGATGTTAGGAACCCCCGTTGTTTCCATAAAGCTCCTGTAGCATGGCAAACCCCAAATGCATATTTAGAGTCGGTATATACATTGGTAGACCGGTCCCTTGCAGCTTCACAAGCTTTTGTTAAGACAATGAGCTCAGCCGCTTGTGCACTGTGCGATGGGGAGAATGGTTCTGCCCAGACAATTTCGTGGAGTGAGACTACTGCAGCTCCTGCAACCCTTTTCTCATTATGGATATACGAGGAGCCATCCGTGAAGAGTTCGAAGTCTGGATTTAGTAGTGGGGTGTCAGTTAAGTCTGGACGTGGTAGTTCTGCATCCTGTACTAAGTGGAGGCAGTCATGGAGGCTTTCCTCTGATTGTTCTGTGGGCAGCAAGGTAGCTGGGTTTAAAGTGCTGCACCGTTCAAATGTAATGTGGTTGGAAGTGAATAGTTCGGCTTCGTATTGCGCTAAACGTTGTTGCGTGAAGGCTTGGGTTTGGGATTTTAAAAGAATGGCGAAGACCTCATGGGGCACCTTTAGAGTCAGGGGTTGTCCAAGAACTATGTCCTTGGTTCGTTTCACTATCTCTACAGTGGCTGCTACTGCCCTCAAGCAGGGAAGCGTTCCTTGAACCACAGGGTCTAACTTTACTGAATAGTATGCCACTGGTCGATGTGTTGGACCAAAGCATTGAGTTAGAACTCCTGAGGCAATTCCTAATTTCTCATGGATAAATAGCGTGAAAGGTTTTGTGTAATCGGGGAGACCAAACGCAGGGGCTGATGCTAACACCTTTTTAATTTTCTTGAGATTTTGATCTAAAGAGCTGGACCAGCTTACAGGGTCCGGCATGTCCTTCGTGAGTAATTGTATTAGGGGTTTAGCCAGCTCCCCAAATGATGGGATCCAAGGACGACAGAATCCCAAGACCCCCAGTAGGGCTCTTACTTGTCTTTTTGTATGGGGGTTTTTCATTGCCAATATGGTTTCCACCCGGCTAGGAGCCAATTTCCTCACACCTGGAGCGATAATATAGCCCAGGTATGTCACTTCCTTTTTCAGATATTGCAATTTCAAGGGGGAGGCTTTATGTCCCCTCTCTGCCAGGCATCTTAATAAGTGTAGTGTATCAATTTTACATGCTTGCTCACTTGTGGATGCTAATAGGAGGTCATCCACATACTGAATTAATACTGATTTCTCAGGTAGTGAAACAGAGGACAAATCCGCTTTTAGGATCTGTGAAAATAGGGTGGGGGACTCTGTATAGCCTTGAGGTAAACGGGTCCAGGTGTATTGCTGCTCCTCCCAGGTAAAGGCAAAAAGGTATTGTGATGCCTGATCCACTGGGATACTGAAGAAGGCAGAGCACAGATCTATAACTGTAAAATGGGTTGCTGCAGCTGGAACCTCCGTGATTATTGTAGCAGGGTTAGGGACTATGGGGGCTCGGGGTATCACATGGTTATTAATGAGCCTCAGATCGTGTACAAATCTGTAGATGGGATTACCTTCCTTATCTACTTTGGATTTTTTTACAGGAAAAATTGGGGTATTACAAGGAGAGGTGCATTTACGTAAGACCCCTTGCTCCAGGTATGCTTTAATCAGTTTGCGTATTGGTTCAATAGCTTCCGCTTGGATTTTATATTGAGGGATGCAGGGGGGGGGTTCCCTTTTTTACTTGGATCGTGACTGGGGAGGCCCCCTTCAGGAGTCCTACCTCCGTTGCATCCCAGCCCCAAAGTGAGGATGGCAGGGCTTGCAGATCCGCATGAAGCGATGTCTCAAGGGTGACTAGCATGAAAGTTCTCTTTCCCGGGATATCTAGTGTGAGACCTCCTTTAGCACACTTTATGGTGGCTCCAATTTTACATAGGATGTCTCTGCCAAGGAGAGAGACTGGGGATTGGGGGCAAATAGTGAAGGAATGATTCAATGAGAAAGGTCCTAAATCAACTTTTATTTCTTTAGTGAATTCTACCGGGATGGTTGTCCCCCCCCCACTCCCATTATGTTATCTTGAACTCCTAACCTCACTGAATCTTTGTAGGGTGGTTTTGTGATTAATGAGGCTGTGGCCCCAGTGTCCACTAAGCATTCATATACTTTCCCACCTATGTAGAGCGAAATCATAGGTTCCCCTTCCCCGGGCCATTCCTTAAGGGAATTGCAAGCCCTTGGAAGGTGACTATGAACTCGTGGTCTTCCTGCTCTAGTCATTGGACAGGCGGGTCGTTTTCCCTTCCTTCCTCCCAATGAGTCCTTTCTGGCTGATTACGTTCGCTGTGGCGGAATGGGTTGTTCCGGGGCAAGGGGGCTATTGGTGGCTCCCTACGATGGTTATTCCCTTGCTCGCTACAGTGAAGAGGGTTGTTTCTTATTTTAAAATCTCTGGTTGGCCCTAGATACTGGTCCGGGTGGGGGTGTTGATAACAGCTCTGACTAAAATGCCCCCACTTCCCACATTTGAAGCAATGTCGGCACTTAAATGGGGGGCGTTCTAGGTTGCTGCACCATCGGCATAGGTTTTTTTTTTCAGGAAACCGCCGTTGCATTTGCCTTACATTATTATGTATGGCAGTAAATATTTGTAACTCTTCTTGTCTCTCTGTTCTCCTTTTCCTGTCTTTCTCTCTCTCCTTCTCTATTTCTTTTCTTTCTTTTTCCTCCTCTCTGAGTTTGTCCCTCTGGTCATAGACGAAGTTTGCGATTCTGCGTAACTCCGAAATTTCTAGGGTAGACCAGTTGGACACTATTTTATTGAAGTGTTCCTTAATATCCCGGGAGGATTGGTCAACGAAGGCTGAGGCAAGTATCCTCAGGTCCTTCTGGCAGCTCAAGTCTAGGTGGGCATACGTCGTAGCTGCCTCCGAAAGCCGGACCCAGAAGGCATCCGGGTTCTCTTGGTCTCTTTGTGTTATTCTTTGAAACTCTGGCCAATTTAGAGGTTTTTTCCCAATTTCCTCTAGAGCTTCCATTAGGTTTTCCTTTGCTCTGGTATACGTGATCCAGTGATTATTATCATTATAATCCCAGTCAGGGCGGTGCAGCGGCCAGGCGACCCTTGCCGGGGCAACTTGACCTGGGGCAGCTATAACTGGTTTTTTGGCAATTTGTTCAGTTTGCTCAAACAGTTTTAGTTGTTCATCTTTAGTGAGGAAGACATGCAGTAATTGAGTCATGTCTCCCCATGAAGGGTTATGACTCTCTACTATTGCTTTCAGGGTTCGAATCACCGTTTGGGGATCTGTCCTGAAGGTTGGTGCATCTCTTTTCCAAATTACCAGGTCTGAGGCAGAAAAAGGGGTGTGTGTTAACACGTATTCAAATTGGCCTCTCTGTCTTCCTGGTACGGGTTTGCTTATCAACGGGGCCATAATTCTAGCCTCATTCTTATCTTCCATATTGGTTGATTCCTTTTCAGTTATCAAATGTTTAGTTCTGGCTAGCTCAGCCCAGCAGTACCAATAGGGTATGTGGCTGGGTTTTATTCTTGATCTAAGTGCTTTCAGGGTTTGAAAATCAAAAGTACCGCTGTCAGGCCAAATTTGTTTTCCAGTGTCATCTCTCAGCAAAGCCCATTTTTCACACAATTTCCTTGCTCTCTTTTTACTCATGCCTGCCAAGATAGGCATGTGCCTGGAATCCCAGGCTTCAAGGAAATCTCCGAGGGCATTTTGTGGTACCCGCGAGCTAACACTTCCCATGATCCTTTAAATGTAAGGCTCACTCTGGCTTAGCCTGGTGACCACCCGCCGTAAGTTTCAGAAAAAAAAAGATTCTGGGAAGGACTTCGATTCCCAATGAAGTAAAACGGCCACTTCCTTGGGAATCACCTGGGTTTTGCGGATCAAAAAGGTAATCCGTGAGGACCTCTGCTCCCTCTGCAGTTAGTACCAGGCACCTCTACTGTTTTCCACACACAAAAGGGCTTTTGCTGTTTCTGGCACACTGGGATTCCCTTTTTCTTTTATTACCCCCCTTTCATTCACCTCATTCGCTCGGCTTCCGGTCCTTTAACAGAAAGTCTCACATTCGGCAACCCCCCCTTGCTTTCCCGATTCTGTCGGTCACGGCTCGTTAGAGCTAGCAACAGGCGGGGGGCGGCTAGAGATTGTTCGAAGAGGTGAGATCAGGCTGTTTTGGGGTGGAATCCCACACACACATATACATGCACACACACACTTCCGTTCTCCTTGATTCTAGGAATTTTAGTTAAATTTAAAGCGGTACTTACCTGCTTTCAAGCAGCTGTTGAGTTCAAGGCTCTAAAACTCCCTTTACTACCCGATGCCTCCCGGGCAGGGTCCGTGGATTTTTCCCTGGACAAAGATAGTCCGTGCCGGCTGGGTTGAATCTTCCAGGCCCTGTCTGGTGGCTGGGTTGGCTGGGTGTCCCTTCGTGATAGTCGCCAATTGTTGAACGGAAAAAGGTTCGGATTTCCCAGCTGGGAGAAAGTCGCCAGCTGAGTGAATGAAATTAGGATCGAAGCGAGCTGCGTTTGAAAGCAGGTTGTCTTTATTATATCAGGAAAGCAAGACCAACAGTGATGTGGGCCAGCCTTCCTGGGTGAGCTGACCCCTGACATATAGTGAATGTACATTTTTATATCATTTTCCTCTTTGAAGTCCTTTTGTTCTCTTTGTGTTATTGTTCCATTACTTTTTGTGTGTGACTCTGCTAATGGCTCTAATCCTGTCCTGTGCTTTCTTATTCCTCTGCCCTGAAGTACTTCCCATGGGGCAGGGATGAGCCCTAGTGTCTTCTACTGCATTTCCTATTTTTACATTTTCGCCCAGAGCTAATGAGTCTTTGTTGTCACTCTGACCTTTTTGCCATTCTATAGGTAAAGTCTTCCTGGGTCTTTTGTATTATTTGTACTCTGCAACTTCTTCTAATGGCCCTGATATCCTGGCAATTATTCTCAGGAAGTTTCATTCAGAATGTATGCTGGCTTTGTTATTCTAGTGACTTCCAGTTTGGCTATGGGCTGTATTGGTCTTCCTAACACAACACTGTCCTGGTGAAGTTCCCTTCCCACATTGACATTTTCATAAATGAGTTTCATGGTTTTATCTACAGCTTGAGGTAGCTGAGAAATCTTTCTGTGAGATCTTATCTCCAATGATTTTCAGTAATCCTAGTATCCTAGTCTAAAATTAAAATGTAAGGAAAAACATAATAGCAGTTACCATGCTGTATTTCAAAAACATGAGTATCTTCTATTATCTTGAAGATAATAGTACAGAAGCTGTGTACTTGATAGGTAAACAAAAAAGACAGATCCAGTCTGAACATCTGGCTGAATACATGACAAAATATAATGTTAATATAATGTTATAATGTTAATATAGTTTCCTTGATTATTAAATTTACTGCTTTAAAAAAATAGTTTTTTTAGTACAATCTTCACCTTTTTTCTATTTACTTGAAGTAGAAATCTTCGTCCTCAACTCCTAAATAGTCCAAATGTAAGTGTCAGCCTTCGCTAGTTCTGCTTAGCTGCCATGGCAACGAGGAGGGTGGGGGGCGTTGGGATACAATTGTTCTGCTGGTGGACGATGTTGATTGCTGGTGTTATCTCTTGGCTAACGGTCCCACATTCCAGGCTGGTGAAGACCTGCCCACCTGATGGTGGAGAAGAAAGTATATTGGACAATGCTAAGGGGGGGGGGTTAGGGATTGGGATGGGCTTAAGCTTGATACTCTAGGTTCGCGCCTAAACTATTCACTCTCTGCTTTACTTGGTCTGTTAACTGTCGTTACTTAGTAAAAGTAGCCTTATTCATTTCAAATAATGTCTAAGCGTGTTCTTTCTTAAGTATTCGAAGAAACAGGCCTGACAAAAACCATTCGTTTTATGAATGCTCTTAGAAGGCGTTTTGGAGACCCCCGGGTTGAAAGGACATTTATCAAACATGTGTGAACAGATTCCGTCCCGAGACCTTAAATGAATGGATAGACCTCGCTGGTGATGTGGAACTGGATCAGGCCCACTTGCAGGATCCAGTCCGTCTTGAGAAAAAACCACAGAGGGACAGCCTCAAATCTCGATCCCCAGAAAAAGATTCCCATTTGCAAAGGGGGGGGCGGAAATCAACTCAACTGCTCAGGCAATTGTTATCGCTGCGGAAAGGAGGGGCATTGGGCAGACAAATGCAGATCAAGGCAACCTCCTCGCCCACATTCCTCTTCGGAAAGAAAGCCTCCAAAGACTCCGAGCGTGCGCAGTAAACCAGCCATGAGTGGGGTGGAGCCTCTGAACCTCTCTACTGACCAGCCCAGTACCCACCCTGATGACTGGGAGGCGTCTTCGAATTCTTCTGACGACAATTTGGTGAGTCACCGCTCCGGGCCCCTTTATATTAATTTAAAGCTTTTGGCTCCATCTACTGGACGTACTTGCGATGTGCAAGCACTCATTGATTCTGGCTGTTCAAAATGCCTCATAAGCCAAGAATTGGTTTCTTCCATGGGTTTCCACCTAAAAACCCTAAAAACTCCCATAGCCTTTTGCCAAATGGATGGTTCTGTAGCAGGGGGAACCCCAGCATCTTTTATTACCGAACCAATTCATGTCTCTATCGGCACAGCTCATACTGAGACCATCAACTTCATCGTGACTGCCATTTCCGAAAATGCTGTCATTTTGGGGGTCAATTGGCTTCGTAAATGGAATCCTCTAATTAATTGGAGAGAGGGTTGGGTACGCATACCTTTGTCATTACCTGACCATACCTCTCTACCATCAGAGGACAATCACCTCCCACCCAGTAACTCACCCCTTGTAACTGAACCCGCTGGTCCCTTATTGGATTTTCCTTCCCCTGAAGTCATACCGGGCGAGGAGAAGATTCCCAAGCAATATTGGGACCTAAAGGAAGCTTTCAGTGAGAGATCTTGTGATTCACTTCCTCCTCATAGAGCTACTGATTGTTCAATTGATTTCCTCCCTGGAGTGCAATTGCCTAAGCCTCGCCTTTACTCAATGACTCCACGGGAGATGGAGGAATTGCGTACGTTCATCGATAAAAATCTTCAAAGGGGTTTCATTGAGCCAGCTCAACCACGTGTTGCTGCACCTGTTATGTTTAGGGAAAAGAAAGATGGCACTCTTAGATTAGTGCAAGACTATTCTTATCTCAACACCATTTGCGAACACAACGTCTACCCACTCCCACTTATGAAAGACATGCTTGCTCACCTGGCTACTGGAAAGATTTTTACTAAACTGGACTTGCGCGAGGCCTATTATAGGGTCAGGATTAAGGAGGGGGACGAATGGAAAACCGCTTTTAACTGTCCCCTTGGATGTTTTCAGTTTAAGGTCCTCCCCTTTGGCCTTCAGGGTGCTCCTTCTGTGTTTATGCAACTGATCAATGAAGTTCTCCACGAGCACCTTTACAAGGGAGTTTTAGTTTATATTGATGACATCGTTATTTACTCACAAACACATGACGAACATGTTAAACTGGTGCGTTCTGTACTTCAAAAACTCCGTTCCGCTGAGCTATACGCCAAATTGTCCAAATGTGAGTTTCACCAGGAAAAAATTGATTATTTGGGTTACCGCATTTCTTCTGAGGGGATTGAGATGGATCCTGCGAAAGTGAAGGCGGTGACGGAGTGGGCTCCTCCCCGAACTCGTAAACAACTACAGAGCTTTTTGGGATTTGCAAACTTTTACCGCCAATTTATTCCGTCATTCGCTAACATTGCCTTGCCCATTACAAAGCTTCTTAAAACGAAGGGTGAGGGTAAACCTCGACCAGGAGCTCCCCTCAAATGGACCATGGAATGCCAAGCCGCTTTCGAAAAGCTTAAACGTTTATTTGCAGCTGAACCTGTCCTTAAACATCCCGATGTTAATTCCCCATTTGTGGTTCAGGCAGATGCCAGTGATGTCGCTGTGGGTGCAGTCTTGTTACAACTCAACCACCAGGGCAAATTGCAACCTTGTGCCTACACCTCTCGGAAACTCTCTACAACCGAGCGTGGATGGGCCATTTGGGAAAAGGAAGCTTTTGCTGTTCGTTGGGCTCTCATGACTTGGCGTCATTTTCTTGAGGGTGCTCCCCATCCGTTTGAAGTCTGGACAGACCATAAGAATTTGGAAGCTCTTACCTCATCTCGAAAATTGTCCCCGAGACAACTCCGTTGGGCACACTACTTCCATCGCTTCAATTTCCATCTTAAATATATCCCTGGTGGAAAAAATTTCATGGCTGATGCTCTCTCCAGACTACCACAATATGATGTTTCTAAACTTACAATTGTACAACCCATCATGCCACTTACTTTGCCGGCTTCTCCGGTGTCTACTAGAAGCCATTCCGCAGTCCAAAATACTCCACCTGCTGACCTAATTGCTCGTATTAAGGATGAACTGCTTACTGACGAATGGTATTCCGCACATTCAGGTGACTGTACTATTAGGGACGATCTTCCCTGTATTGGTTCTAAGATCTATGTCCCTAGTTCTATACGACCTTTTGTTTTGCAACGCACTCACGACTCACGTCTGGCTGGCCATTTCGGTTTCGTTAAAACTGTACACCTTGTTAAACGACAATTCTGGTGGCCCTCACTTAAGAAGGATGTTGAATCATATATTGCCAGTTGCCCTGTTTGTGCGGCATCTAAACGTGCACCGGGAAAACCACGTGGACTCCTCCAATCCGTGGCGACACCAGAGGTACCGTGGAAGGAGATTTCGATGGACTTTATAGTTGACCTTCCACCCAGTCAAGGCTATACCGTCATTTGGGTCGTTACCGATCTCTTCTCCAAACAGGTTCATTTTGTCCCATGTTCGAAGATTCCTTCTTCCAAATCTTTGGCTCGATTGTTCGTTACCCATATTTACCGTTTTCATGGGGTTCCCCAGCGTATCATTTCAGACAGAGGCACTCAATTTACGTCTCTTTTTTGGAAGGAATTTTTGAGACTGATTGGCTCCGCCCAAGGCTTAAGCTCCTCCTACCATCCCCAAACGAATGGCTCTTGTGAGAGGGCCAATTTCGTTTTGGAACAATACTTGCGCTGCTTTATAAATTTTCAACAGGATGATTGGGCTGATCTCCTGGTACATGCCGAGGTGGCCTATAATAACTCTGTTCACTCCAGTACGAATATGACCCCTTTTAAAATCATCTATGGACAGGATTTTGTACCCATCCCCGAATTACCTCATGACTCTCCGACAGTTCCCTCTTTGGCCGATTGGTCCTCTAGGTTATCTTCGGTTTGGCCAATCATCCGAAAGACTTTAAACGATGCTCATGAGTCACATAAATTGTATGCTGACAGGAAACGAGCAGTCCCCCCGGCCTACAAAGTTGGTGATAGAGTTTATGTGTCTACGAAGCATTTAGATAGCCCACAAAAATGCAAGAAACTAGGTCCCAAATTTGTTGGTCCTTTCACCATAACAAAAATCATCATGACTGCTCTTACCATAATTCAAGAAAGACGACACTTAAGCATATTCAATATGATTAAGGTTACTTTTACTGAATAAGGAAAGTCAGCATCAAAGGTTAAGCCAGAAGTGGCTACTTTAGGCGCGAAGCATACATATCAAAGAATTATCCAAACCCCAATTACCCATGACCCCACCCCAGTGTCCAATACAGTTTCTTCTTCATTGTCAGATGGGTAGCATGTCCAGAGGTGTCATCAGAATGGAATGTGATACCGTTACTTGTAGAGATATCCCCACCTAACCCCACCTTCCACCAGCTCACTTAATAGCCACATCCCCCCTCCCTCCCCGTTTCTATGTCAGCCAAGCATGCAGCAAAGCGAAGGCTGACATCCGGCCCTCCTTCAGAAAGAGAATGTTCAACCCTGCAAAAGAGACGAAAAACACAATACCACACATTAAGACACACATAAAAACAGAATGGACGTTAAGGCTTATTAGGATACTTGGCATAAAATTGCCTCAGAAGCTTGGGGGCCTTAATATGGCATTTATCAACCCATTCGTTATGGGAAGTGGGGAAATCCTTCCAAACAACTAAGTACTGTACTTTGTTTCTATGCCTTCTGGAATCCAAAATGTCCCGAACCTCATAGTGTTGGTCCCCATCAACCAGCACAGACTTAGGAGAACCAGGATATGGCGTGCGAAGATGTGAAAAGTGTGCGGGTTTCAATAAGTGGACATGGAAAATTGGATAAAGACGTCGATAGGATTTAGGGAGATCCAACTTAACTGAAACAGAGCTTATGATCTTGGTAATCGTAAAAGGACCAACAAACTTAGGGCCTAACTTCTTGCATTTTTGAGGACTATCCAAATGTTTAGTAGACACATAGACTTGATCACCAACTTTGTATGACGGAGGTACGGCTCGCTTTTTATCTGCATACAGTTTATGCGATTCATGAGCGTCATCCAACGTTTTACGAATAATAGGCCAAACAGTGGACAGCTTCCCAGACCACTCTGAGAGGGAAAGAATTGTAGGAAGTTCATGAGGAAGCTCAGGGATAGGTACAAAGTCCTGACCATAAATTACTTTGAATGGGGTCATGCCAGTACTACTATGAACAGAATTATTATAGGCCACCTCAGCATATATAAGAAGATCAGCCCAATCATCTTGTTGAAAGTTTATAAAGCAGCGCAAATACTGCTCTAGAACGGAGTTAGCCCTTTCACAAGCCCCATTCGTTTGCGGGTGGTGGGAGGAGCTTAAACCTTGGGCGGAGCCAATCAGCATCAGAAATTCCTTCCAAAATTTCGAAGTAAACTGGACGCCTCGATCGGAGATGATGCGTTTCGGAACCCCATGCTGACGATATATATGAGTCAGGAATAACTTTGCCAGAGCCTTAGCTGATGGGATTTTGGAACACGGCACAAAGTGAACTTGCTTGGAGAATAAATCTGTAACAACCCATATAACTGTAAATCCTTGGCTACTTGGAAGGTCGACAATGAAGTCCATAGATATCTTCTTCCAAGGAGCCTCCGGCCGCGCTACGGACTGGAGAAGACCGTGAGGTTTGCAAAGGAGTACGTTTTGAAGCAGCACATGTAGGGCAGCTAGCGATGTAAGATTCAACATCCTTTTTCAATGAGGGCCACCAGAATTGGCGTTTAACTAAATGTATAGTCTTTACAAAACCAAAATGACCCGCCAATCTGGAGTCATGTGCTCTCTGTAACACAAACGGCCGAAGTGTTGCAGGTACATAAATTTTGGACCCAATCCAAGGGAGATCATCTCTCATAGTACAATCTGCCGAGTGGGTGGAGTACCATTCATCGGTGAGAAGTTCAGTCTTAATTTTAGAAACCAAGTCTGGTAACGGGTCGTTTGGTAAATCAGAATGGCTCCTCGTTACCACCGGGTTAGCCATGCTGTACAGGGGCAGAACTGGCTGAATTACCGAAAGCTTAGAAGTGTCATATTGAGGCAGTCTGGATAAGGCGTCAGCCATAAAGTTTTTTTCCCCTGGAATATATTTCAAAGTAAAGTTGAAGCGGTTAAAATACTGAGACCAGCGTACTTGTTTTGGAGAAAGTTTACGAGAAGTAGTGAGGTATTCCAAATTCTTATGATCAGTCCATACCTCAAATGGGTGAGGCGCACCTTCAAGAAAGTGTCGCCAAGACATGAGTGCCCAACGAACAGCAAAAGCCTCCTTCTCCCAGATCGCCCATCGCCTTTCAGTATTGGATAACTTACGAGAAGTATAAGCACAGGGCTGAAGGGAACCTTGTTGGTTGCATTGTAATAAGACAGCTCCAACAGCTACGTCGCTAGCATCTGCTTGAATGACGAAGGGAAGATTAACATCCGGATGTTTAAGCACAGGTTCCGCTGCAAATAAACGCTTTAGTTTTTCAAAAGCGGCCTGACATTCCATGGTCCAGTTGAGAGGAGAGCTAGGTCGAGGTTTTGTCTCACCGTTGGTTTTGAGCAGGTTTGTAATAGGTAGAGCTATACTAGCGAAAGAAGGTATAAATTGGCGATAAAAATTAGCAAAACCCAAAAAACTCTGTAATTGTTTACGAGTGCGAGGAGGGGCCCACTCTGTAACAGCTTTGACTTTGTTAGGGTCCATTTCAATACCGTCTGCTGAGATACGATACCCCAGATAGTCTATCTTATGCTGATGAAATTCACACTTAGAGAGTTTAGCATACAATTCCGCAGCTCTTAATTTGTTCAAAACAGAATGAACTAGTTTCACGTGTTCATCCCGTGTTTGTGTGTAGACGACGATATCATCCAGATAAACGATAACTCCCTTGTACAGGTGTTCATGCAAAACTTCATTGATTAGTTGCATAAAAACTGAAGGTGCCCTCTGTAGGCCAAAAGGCAATACTTTAAACTGAAAACATCCTAACGGGCAGTTAAATGCTGTTTTCCATTCATCACCTTCCTTAATTCTTATCCTGTAATAAGCCTCCCTGAGGTCAAGTTTAGTGAAGATTTTGCCTGTGGCCAAATGAGCTAAAATGTCTTTCATAAGAGGTAAGGGATATACGTGTGTTCGCATATCGTGTTCAAAATGTCTTTCATAAGAGGTAAGGGATATATATGTGTTCGCATATCGTGTTCAAAAATCTCTAATCCGTCACAAGACGAAGTGACCCATCTTTTTTTTCTCTAAACATCACAGGAGCCGCCACCCGTGGTCTAGCAGGTTCAATAAAGCCCCTTTCCAAGTTCTTATCAATAAATTTGCGAAGTTCAATCATTTCCCGAGGTGTCATAGAATAAATCCGTGGCTTGGGGAGTTGGACACCAGGGAGAAAGTCAATAGAACAGTCAGTGTCCCTGTGGGGGGGGTAATGTGTCTGAAGATTTCTCACTAAACACATCTTTTAGGTCCCAGTATTCCTTAGGGATTTTGTCCTCCCCCGGTATAACTTCAAGTAAAGAAACATCCTGACCCACGTTAGCAACTTCTGATATAGGTATAGGTTCAACCAGAGATTGAATGTTGGGGAGTTGTGGACCAGGGGAATGTGTCTCCTCATTAGGTGGCATAGGTAAAGGGATGCGAATCCAACCTTCTCTCCAGTCCACTAGT
Source organism: Rhabdophis nuchalis (assembly GCA_039707465.1). Taxonomy (NCBI): domain Eukaryota; kingdom Metazoa; phylum Chordata; class Lepidosauria; order Squamata; family Natricidae; genus Rhabdophis; species Rhabdophis nuchalis. Next base: position 144,954,013 of record CM077647.1, read on the forward strand.
GGGTTCCATTTTCGTAGCCAATTTAAGCCTAAAATAACAGGGTTATCAGCAATTGGCGCAACAATAAAGTTAATGAATTCCTGATGATGATCCCCAATGGACATCTGAATGGGTTCTGTTACAAATTGTGCAGGGTTACCGCCAGCAACGGTCCCATCCATTTGGCAAAAGGCTATGGGAACTTTTAAATTTTTTAGGTGGAATCCCATATGCTGGACTAATTCTTGGCTGATAAGACACCTTGAACAGCCAGAGTCCAAAAGTGCCAGTATTTTACAATTGCGGCCACTAGATGGAGCCAAAAGATGCAAAGGAATAAGAAAGGGCCCGGAAGTGGAACTCACCCAATTCTCGTCATTGGAGTCTGTGTCCTTCTCCCAGTCATCTGGCACCCTCTGCTGGTGATGATCGGTGGTGAGATCGAGTGGTTCAGCTCCGCGCATCGCTTGCTTCATACGCATGCTCGGGGGTTTCGCACGTTTTTTTACTTCCGGGTATGGCTGCTGGCGGGGTGTTTCTTTCATTTTGCAATCATTTGCCCAGTGGCCTTCCTTTCCGCAGCGGAAACAAGCATTTGAACGCGGAGAAATAGGCTTTCCCTTTCCAAATCCTCTTTGGTACTGAAGCTCAAACCCTTGTGGGCGGGGAAAATCTTTTTTCCTGTCTTTGTTGATGTCAGGTAGCGGATTATTACGCAACAGGTCTATCTCCACATCAGCGGCTAGAGTAAACCAAGCTTCTAAGGATTCGGGCGACTTTCTGTTCACACAGCTCTGATACAAAGTGGGGTTCAGGCCTTCAGTGTATTCATCAATAAGAGCCTCAACACTCCAACCCCTCATATAACAAGCTAGCTGGCGAAAACGTTGACTATATTCTAGAACTGGTCTGTTCCCTTGGCGTAATGTTTTCATTTCAAGCCTTGCCTTTCTATGGAGAAGAGGGTCTTCGAACCGTCTTCTTAGAGCGGTCATAAAACTGTCGAAGTCTCTCATTAAAGGTGAACGCTCATTATGAAGGGCTACCACCCATTCTCCTGCCCTTCCCTTCAGAGCCAGGGTGACAATTCTTATTTTAGATTCATCATTGGGTAGATCGGCTGCAAATTCATTTACAAAACTGCTAACTTGAAGCAGAAAAAACCCCAGCTCTTTGGGTTCTCCTCCGAACTTAATTCCCAGGGGGGGAAGTCTTTGTCTACGAGGCGCGGGGCTTGGGTCCCTCTGTAGAGCTAGCCCCGGGCCACTTTCCCTCTGTGTATCACCACGGGGGGGTGCCTGCTGTTTGTCTTTCTGTCGGGGGGAGGGTGGCTTCCACCCAGTGTCTTTCTGTTGCCATTCTGAGCTATGATCCCTCCCCATCCTTTGTTCTCTTAAATTCTGTAAATCATCAGCTTGGCGGAGTAAAGCTTTAGTGGCCTCTCTTAATTGAGTCTCCTCCTCCCACTGATCCTGCACGGAGGGGGAATGAGCCCGTCTGCGTCGGGTAGTAGTTACCCCAGGGGGGATTTCTTTAAGGGCGACTTCCTTCAACCCCACTCCCTCGGACCAACGGTGGCGAACTGATGCATCTTCGGATTTCGAGTCCAGAGTAACATCCGCCAATAATTCCATTACTGACCTTGTGTCTTCCGTCAAGCACGTCTGGTCAAGGGATGTTGCCCCCAGCAATTCTTCATTCGTTGGTTCCGACATTTGTCTTCGGTTTTATGGTTTTATTACACTTACTGCTGAAAGTGTTACTTCAGAGATAAGTGTGAAGTGACTTCTGGCTTTCTGTCATGACTGCTCTTACCATAATTCAAGAAAGACGAAACTTAAGCATATTCAAGATGATTAAGGTTACTTTTACTGAATAAGGAAAGTCAGCATCAAAGGTTAAGCCAGAAGTGGCTACTTTAGGCGCGAAGCATACATATCAAAGAATTATCCAAACCCCAATTACCCATGACCCCACCCCAGTGTCCAATACAGTTTCTTCTTCATTGTCAGATGGGTAGCACGTCCAGAGGTGTCATCAGAATGGAATGTGATACCGTTACTTGTAGAGATATCCCCACCTAACCCCACCTTCCACCAGCTCACTTAATAGCCACATCCCCCCTCCCTCCCCGTTTCTATGTCAGCCAAGCATGCAGGAAAGCGAAGGCTGACAGTTCTGTATCCGTCCGTTTGGATCTCCCAAAGACCTACCGGCGCCTGTATCTCGTGTTCCATGTTCACTTACTGAAACCTGAACGCACCTCGCATCTCCGCAAACCTTTTCCTGATACCCCTGCACCTACAATGGTGGACGGTCACCAGCATTATGAAGTTCGTGACATTTTAGATTCCAGAGTCCGTCGGAATAAAACTCAGTTCCTAGTCATGTGGAAGGACTTTCCCCCTTCTCACAACGAATGGGTTGATAAAGAGTATCTCAAAGCTCCTAAACTGGTACGCCAGTTTTATGCCAAGTATCCACACAAACCTTGACCCTTTCCCTCTTTCCTATATGTTGTTTTGTCTTTTCTTGTCTGTTTTCCAGGTGTAGCATCTCGTTTTCCGCAAGATGTTCGGGATTTCTCGCTGTTCTTGGAGGAGGTCCGGATGTCAGCCTTCGCTAGTTCTGCTTAGCTGCCATGGCAACGGGGAGAGTGGGGGGCGTTGGGATACAATTGTTCTGCTGGTGGACGATGTTGATTGCTGGTGTTATCTCTTGGCTAACGGTCCCGCATTCCAGGCTGGTGAAGACCTGCCCACATGATGGTGGAGAAGAAAGTATATTGGACAATGCTAAGGGGGGGGTTAGGGATTGGGATGGGCTTAAGCTTGATACTCTAGGTTCGCGCCTAAACTATTCACTCTCTGCTTTACTTGGTCTGTTAACTGTCGTTACTTAGTAAAAGTACCCTTATTCATTTCAAATAATGTCTAAGCGTGTTCTTTCTTAAGTATTCGAAGAAACAGGCCTGACAGTAAGAATATTGTATATATGTAATTAACTTTAATTAATTGAATTTAATTATAATAATTATTAATAATAATAAAATTATAATTATATATATTTTAAAAAGCCTAGTGTTTGGACACATTTTCCAATGGGCAAATGCCATTATTACTACTACTGCTACTACTACTACTAATATGTGTGTGTGTGTGTGTGTCTGTGCGTGTGTGTGTGTGTGTGTGTGTGTGTGTGTGTGTGTGTGTGTGTGTAGTATATATAGAAAAAATTAACCAAGCTGCAGCAGACTGTATAGAGGAAGGGCTGGGAAAATGAAATGAGGGGACTGTGCTCTCTCTGTATAAAAACCAACCACAGTGCATGGTTTCATCGAGATCAGTATTTTCTGATCTTGAGCCCCAATGGTCCATGGAACTATCTAAAGGGTTTGATAAATAGCTGGGGGTTAATGGGTAGTCAATACATGATAGAAGGTCAATTGGAGCCAATTTTGATACTTCTGTAGAGCTTCTTGCCAATGCCTAGTTATGAATGTGAGATGGCTAGCAACAAGAAAGTGTTACCCAGGATTCAATGAGAGTAACATTGAGTTGACTTTACTGTTGTTATTGCCTGTAGTACTATTAAATAAAGTACTATTTATTAACCTTATTTCTATTTAATAAATGCTTTGGAGTTGATGAACAATCTGAATAGCCATGAAAGAGTTGATGAGCTGAAAAGTTTGGGGAAACCTGGTCTAGAAAAAGCAAACTGGATAGCAAAACTCAGGTTGGTTCAAGCTGCAGAACAGCACTTTCAGCTTCAAGCAGAAAAACAAAGGTAGATTTGACAATGGCATTATCTATTCCAACGTCTATAAGCAGTTGATGATTTGTAATCATAGTGAACTACTCTGGCAAGTGGATATGATCAAGTCTGAGCCATTTGCCAGCTTCCATGACTTGCCAATTTATGTGGCAACCAATTACATATATGTTTAATTAAATAATTAAACAAATACAACAATGAAAAGCAGTTAAAACATAAAAATACATCACAAAATGTATAATTTAAAAAACATAGCACAAAAACTTTACAATAATCTACATCACATATGGACTATTCATATATGGACTATGTCAGTTTGCAGGTTCCTTCCTGAAGGATATTCTACACCAGAGATTTCTAAATATTTTACTATCATAGACCCTCCCCTAAATATTCAAAAACCAAAGTGAATACAAATAAGCAATAAAAACATTACAATGAAACTGTGGATTCATTGTAACATTACCACTAAAGAGTTCATTACAGCTCTCCTGGACTGATTCCGTCCAAAGGTAGTACACCTTACAGTTTGGGAAACCCTTCTTCAGGCATATTATATTTTCTACTAGCTATAACTGGCCACGCGTTGCTGTGGCCCAGTCTGGTTAAATGGCCAACCAATCTGTGTGTAGATCTACACCTGCACACATACACACAACCACCATATAACCCCCAACCTACCTACCTACTGTATTTCTCCCTCTCTATCTATCCCTACACCTACCTACCTACCTGCTATATTTCTTCCTTTCTCCTTCTATCTACCTACATACCGTATTTCTCCCTCTCTGTCTATCCCTCTACCTACCTACCTACTGTATTTCTTCCTCTCTCTCTATTCATCTACCTACCTACCTACTGTATTTCTCCCTATCTATCTATACACCTACCTACCTACCTATCTATGGTATTTCTCTCTCTGTGTCTATCCCTCTACTTACCTACCTTCTGTATTTCTTCCTTTCTCCCTTTATCTACTTACCTACCTACTGTATTTCTCCCTCTCTATCTATCCCTCTACCTACCTACCTACTGTATTTCTCCCTCACTCTCTATCCCTCTACCTATCTACCTATACACCTATTGTATTTCTCAGCTTTTTTTATAGTATTTTAAATTTTTCCCTGTGCACTGCTCCGAGTCCCCTTGGGGAGAGGATGCGGTATACAAATAAAATTTTGATTGATTTTTGATTGATTGGTTAATTGTTCTAATTGTCAGGAAATTCCTCCTCAGTTCTAAGTTGCTTCTCTCCTTGATTAGTTTCCACCCACTGCTTCTTGTTCTGCCCTCTAGTGCTTTGGAGAATAGCTTGACTTCCTTTTCTTTGTGGCAACACCTGAGATATTGGAAGGCTGCTATCATGTCTCCCCTAGTCCCTCTTTTATTAAACTGTATGTCTTCCTCTCTCTCTCTCTATGGGCCACCTGGCAGTTTGCTATCTCAGTGCCTTGTTTTGGTCCTAAGAGGCTTCGATACGTTGCTGAGGAAATGACTGTTGGAAAGCAGCCAGATGGGCGGAGCTACAGGGAGGTGAAAACATGATCAGTGGGTATATTTTACATTTGTGAACCTTGCACATGACACACATGTGCTAGGCATTCTATTATCGGAAGTCCTTGGGAACATTGTGTCAAAATTTGGTGTAAATCATTGCAGTAGTTTTTGAGATTAGCAGCTTCGTAAAAACTATTTTACATTTTTATGTATATAGATGGCAATCAGACTGTATATATATTGTTTTGGTGCAGCAAATGGAAGTGACCCCACTATTACCTTGGTGGATTACAAGGGTCAAGGTATTGGACTCACCTGCAGTTCTGAGGGGTGGTACCCAACACCACAGGTTTTTTGGCTGGACAGCAAAGGGAAGAACAGGACAGAGAAATCAGCAACAGCAGACATAACAATCGTGGCAGGAATCTTTTCAGTTTTTGCTTCCATTACACAAGAACCAGGAGAGGATAGAGAAATCTGCTGTAAAATCGTCAACAGTCTGGGAAAGAGTGAGAGAGAATCCCGAATCCATATTTCTGGGTAGTGTGGGGATGGACCAGGGGCTGATTTTATTAGTGGAGCTTACTTGGAATATAGTTTTGGAAACGTATGTATTTGGTTATTGTTTTAATAAGATATGTTGCTTTTTGATAGCTCTTTGACATGTTCATGTGCAGGAAAATCACTGAGTTGGTATGATGCTGCTGAAGTTTGGCAGCACAATCTTAAGGATCTGCTGAGGTCACAAAATGCGGCCAGGGAGTCTGTGTATCATACCAATTAAGTACTTAAAGGCCTTATAGTTCAATTATGAAATAATTAAACAAACCATATTAAAACCATATTATTACATTATTTTTAATTTAAAGGCTGAGTTTATTTTGATTAGTTTAATGAATGAATGAATTGATAAATTAAACTATTTAAAACTAAATTGAATTAAAATATTTCCATTCAGTATGGTAGAGCCTCACTAGGTTCATTTTGAATACTAGAGTAATTTCAGCTAAACCTTTTGTTTTCTTTGGCAATTTTGAATTTTTTCAAGATAAATAATAACAACAATAGTAAAAAGATGTAAGTAAGATTTCAATATGTCTTTCAGAGGTTTTTTATCCAACTTTTTCCCCTTGGATTGGACCCTTAATAATCATGTCGGTGCTTTTCGGGTGCCTGATTAGTTTTGTGGCATATAAATTAAGACGTAAGTATTATAAATGTGTTACTAGGGAAACCTGTGAAATTATATTCACAAAGTATTTTAGAAAAAGCCTATTTTTCTATGTTTGTGCTAATAAATGTGTCAAATTCAAATTAAGATTTATTAACCGCACCCTCTCCCCACAGGGACCCGGGGCGGTGCACAGGCATAATTAAAAACAATATACAAAATACAAACATTACTTAAAATAAAATTAAATAAATCTACCCATGCTAAAAATATATAATTAAAACCCATAAATTTGTAATTAAAAGACAGAGAGAACTATTCAAGGCCGGCCAGTCGAAAGAGATGGGTCTTCAATTTTACCCGGAAGGAGCGGAGGTCGGTGGTCGTTCTAATATCAGGGGGAAGGTCGTTCCAGAGGGCCGGGCCCGCCACAGAGAGCGCCCTTCCCCTGGGCGTCGCCCGCTGACAAAGTCTAGTGGACGGCACCCGGAGAAGCCCCTCTCTGTGGGAGCGAATCGGTCGTGAGGATGTGTGGGGCAGGATCCGATCTCGCAGATATCATGTGATATAAATGTAGAAATGCACTCAATTACATTGTTCATACTGTATCTATTATAATTTCTCTTAAATTATAAATTATCAAAGCACAAAAGCTTGATCTAATTGCATTTTCTTAATAATAAATAGTAGATTCATTTAATGATAGCCATTTCCCAAACAGGGAGTTGGCAGGCAGTGGGAATGTAGTAGAAATTATGCATTGTGTTTGAAGGATTTGACCAATAACTTCCAGCCCAATAGTCAACATACTGCTTTCTTGATCAAGGGAAGATGAAAGATTGGGTTCCTATGATTTCTACCAGGATTGACTAATGCAAATCTATTTCCACCTGTTCCCAGGCTGCTTTTGAACATAATCTTTGACGTTTTGTTTCCTATAAAATAATAAATTGGGAGCTTCCTAAAATGGAAACAGATTGCTATAAAATGTTAAATAGCGAGATATATAGTTGTTGAAACTGTTGAAACTGTTGATATTGTTGATAGGGTTGATAAGAGAACTTGCATGTGATTGTGGGCAAGGTTATAGAGAGAGATAAAGATGACAACTTCAGGGAAATCAGGGGGGAAAATAACATTCAACCCTCCCACTGCAATATCCTCCCCCTCCAATCAAAAAACAATTGAAAGCTCACCGGGGCTGGAGAAAGGTGGAACGATGGCAGGAACATCGGGACCAGCCCCTACAATGCAGAGTATGCAAGCAACGCTCCAGATGATACAAGAGATATTGATGAAAAACCAAGAAGTGATGGTTACAAATCTTGAGGAGACAAGGAGGAATCATGAAGAAATGAAAAACAAAATGGGAGAAGTGAAAGAAAAGATCAAAAAAGTGGATGACAAAATTGAAAAGATATAGAATGCCTTAGCAATCAGTGAACAGAAAATCCAGAACATTAAAACAAAAATAGAACAGACAGAGCAGAAGATGAAAAAATGGAGCTTAAATATACGCAAGCCAATAAAGAGGCAGGGTTATCAATAATCTGATTAGAAATTGAAAGAGCCTCATTTTATTTAAGATTTCACAATATACCGGAAGAAAAAGAGGAAGATCTGAAAGAAAAAATGATTGAAATCCTCACCGAAATTTTAGAGAGAAAAGAACAGGAGCTGAGAGGAGACATTGATGAGGCTTACCGTGTGCACACTAACTATGCCAGAAGACATAGGCTCCCGGGAGAAGTGCATGTAAGATTTGTTAAAAAAACAACTAGAGACGAAGTGTACAAAAAACCAGAGAAGGGACAATTACAGTCAAGGGAAAAGAGTTGATTACACTTAAACAGATTCCATGGAGTATCTGTGAACAATGTAGACAATACCAATTTTTAACAAATCAGTTAAATAAGAATAGTATTATATACAGATGGTTGATACCAGAAGGGGTACTGATATCCTGGCAAGGAAAAAGATATATGATAGAGAATATAGAAGAAGCGCAGGAATTCTATTAAAAATACTGCACTGGGGAAGGAAAACAAGGGAGTAAAGAGGACCTAGAAAGTAGAAGTCAAGAAGAAGAAACACCAGAGGACAAGGGAGGAAACAGTAAAGAAGAACAGAGGCAAGAAAGAGAGAGAGCGGAGAAAGAAGGCATGAAAGGGAAAAGTCAGATACAAACCAGAAGCAATAAAAAACACCCAGATGTTTAACAAACTTAGGAAACTAAAGGCAGATATAATCTGTATACAAGAAGTGCACATCAAAAGGGAACATACAAACTTATTGGAAAATAAAAAAATAGGGAAATTATATACAGCACTGGCAGATAAAAAAAAAGAGGGATAGCAACCTATATAAAGGAAACACTAAATTCTAAAGCAGTTTACTCTGATGAAGAAGGCAGGACTCTAATGATTGAAATAGACACAACAGAAAAACCGATATTACTAATAGTCATATATGAAATCAGAAACAAGAGGGATTTTATAGAGAATTACACAACAAAATAAATGAATTAAAATATGAAAATATTTGCTTAATTGGGGACTACAATGCAATAGTGGATTAAAAAAATGGACTAGGCTTCCGGTTCCGGCTCCGGCGGCGACGGGCGAACTTAGGGTTCGCTCGCCGCTTTGATCCTTTTCCTGCCCCCCCACGGGGGCGAGAAGCCCCTTGTTTGGGGCTTCTCCCGTAAAGCCGGCTCGACAGGGAAGCCCCCCCCATGGCAGTGGGGAGAGCGACCCTGCTCCTCGGCTTAGGCGGAAGAGGACATGCTGCGGGGGGTCTTCCCTTCGCCAAAGGTTGGCGGCACCATTTAATTCCATGAAGAGAGAAGATCGGAAGAGTCGGGAGGCTTTTCGGGACCACAGCTGCGAGCGGAGAGTGAGCGTTTAAAACTTTTTTTTTTGTGTACTGTCAGCCGGGCTGAAAGGGACTGGAGGGGGGCGTTTGTTTCAAAAAAAAAACCCTTGGACTAAAAGCGGCACTCGGAAATGCCTCGTTGTGAGGAATCGGAAACTTTTAATCTGGATGGTCTTTAACAAGGGAAAGTACTTTGTGGCTTGTTTGCAATTATGTCTCGAGGTCTGGCTGAAACAGTTTCTTTTTTGCTTTTTAACCGCTTTCTCCCTCGGGCTCTGAGTTTGGGCGGAAAATGGCTTCTCTTTGTCCCCGACTGACTATGACCTATGGAAAATTACCAGTGTCTCTTTGCGACTTGGACTTCCTCTAATTATTGATGAAGAATTTTCTTTTTTTGGATTTGTGTTTTCCTTTCTGGATTGCCTTCGTTATTATACCTATGGAGTTGGAAAAGCGTTTCTCTGTTGGTTTCTGAATTTTGCAGCTGTACAACTTTGAGAACTTTGGACTCCTGATCTGCCTTACCAGCCCCACCCTAAAAACGCCATTTTACTGGCACGGATTTTAATAGCTAAACATGGCACAAGAAGCAACGCTCGCAAGCCTTGAACAAAGAATGACTGCCCTTGAAACTGTTATACAAAATTTGGTATCAGAAATTAAGGCCCAGAGGGCAGAAAATGTCAACTTTAAAAAGGAATTATTGGACACTCGAAAACAAGTGCTTGAGAATACACAGAAGAATGAAGAATTGAAAGGGGGGCTGGAGGGGGCTAAGGGAGAGATTAAAAATGTTTCTAATGAGGTTGTGGAAATAAATGTGCATGTGACTAGGATTGATTTGGAAAGGATGACATATTTTTTGAGATTCCAGAATGTTTCTGAGATGGATGGTGAATGTCTCCCTGATCTTATGAGTACAATTATTGCAGACTATTTACATAAACCTAAAGATGAGATCAGAGGGGACATTGACCTAGTCTACAGAATAAATTCTGCATATGCTAGGATGAATGAAGTACCCAGAGAGATACATGTAAAATTTGTTAGAAGGTCAACCAGAGAGGAAATCTTGAAGGCGCAAAGAGGGAGTCCTATGATTTACCAACAAAAGGAGATTACCATCTTGAAGCAGATTCCAAGAAAAATTAGAGAAGCCAGAAGGAAATTTTCCTTCTTGTCTAAAACATTGTTTGATCATGGGATCTGGTTCAAGTGGGTGATACCCGAAGGGATGCTGGTGTTCTGGGAAGGAGGTAGAGTAAAGATTAAAACAGTTGCTGAGGCGGAAGCCTTTCTTAAAAAACATTCCTCTGTCCTGGGAGAAGATCCAGGGGGGGCAGGGGGAGCCATGGCCCCGCCCGCTGGGGGCCCGGGGGAGAAGGGGGAAGATACAATTGCCAAGAGACTTAGATCTAAAAAATAACTTTGCCCTGGTTTTTCTTTTGAGTAATATTGTATGATATTTGTAATCTGGATTTTTGCAATTGACTGACAGTATATAACTGAAAAATTTAGGAATATGTACTTGCTCCCAGCTTGTAGTGTTATGTGAAATGTTTCTTTTCTTTCTTTTTAATAATGTAATTTGAGGTTCCGGAGGAGCCGACGACTTTGACGTGACCACTCTCAAAATTTCTATGTAACCCTTACCCTACCCCACAAAAAATGTAAACTCAATAAAACTTTTTCAATTAAAAAAAAATGGACTACAAAAGCCAAAGAAAAAAAAAAAATATGCTACCCAAATCCTTTTTTGTAATGGCAATGGAATACAAATTACAGGATATTTGGAGAGAAAGGCACAAAACAAGAAAGCAATATACTTTCTATTCGAACCCAGATCACTCTCTATCAAGAATAGACATGGCCTGGATATCATCAGATTTATGCAATCAAGTAGAGGAAATTGAAATTGAACCAAATGAATGGGCAGAACATAACCCAATAAAATTAAGATGGAAAGGCCAAAGAAGAAGGAAAAGATGGATGATGAATTCAAATATTGTAAAAGAAACAGAATATATTCAAATGCTGGAGAAGTAACTAAAACTATTTTTTAGAATAAATAAAAAAGAAGACACCTCAATTCAAAATCTCTGGGATACTATGAAAGCATACAGAAGAGGTCTCACGATTGCCTACATCATGAGGAAAAATAAAAACAAAAATAGCAACAAGAAGCTATGCAAAAAGAATTTATGGAAGCCAAAGCTGAATTACAGAGAGACCCAGAGAATAAAATTTAAAAAGGAAAAAATGAGATAATAAAACATAAGATTAATTTAATAACGCAAAAAGATATGGCATAGAAAACCAAAGCGGCCAAACAAAATTATTTCGAACAAGCCAACAAACCTGGATATTGGCTGGCATACAGATTGAAGAACGAAAGAGAGAAAAGGATAATATACCAATTAAAAAATGAGGAGGGAAGAATCCAATATAAAATGGAAGAAAAGAAACAGATCATTCATAAATATTTCACAAAACTATATACACAGGATAGCATGGAGGAAACCAAGATAAAGCAATATTTAAGCACAGAAAAGATAATACCAATTTCCAAAGAACAAAGGAAGGTGATAAACAGGCCAATAACGTTAGCTGAAGTGGAACTAGCCCTGAAAAATCAGAAAAATAATAAAGTCCCAGGACCAGACGGAATACCAGTGAAGCTATACAAATTACAATAAAATAATATTGGAAGAGCTAGGAGTGGAAATGTTCAATGAAGTCTTAGGAAAAGCTAAGATGACTGAATCATGGATGGAAGCAATAATATCGTTAATCCCGAAAGAAGAAACCAATTTACAAGAAATTCAAAATTACAGGCCAATTTTGTTATTAAATTCCGATTATAAAATATTTGCAGCAATTATGACAGAAAGAATCAAACAGGTTTTAAAGGAATACACCCAGACCAAAATGGATTTTTACCTCACATTAAAAATAATACGAGAGTCATCGTAGACATAATACAATATTACGAGGTGCATCCAGAACAACTAATGGTACTGGTTTTCCTTGATGCACAAAAAGCATTTGACAATGTAATCTGGACATTTATAATTACACTATTGGACAAGATGAAATTCGGAGAAAAATTTACACAAATGATAGAAGGACTTTACTCGCCGCCCCGAGTCCCTTTGTGGTGAGATGGGTGCGGGTTACAAATGTGAATAATAATAATAATAATAATAATAATAATAATAATAATAATAATAATAATAATAATAATAATAATAATAATAATAACAACAATAACAATAACAACAACAACAACAACAACAACAACAACAACAGTCAGACAGCCAAAGTTCTGATGAATGGAGAATTAACAGGGAAGATCAATTTAAAAAAGGGAGTCAGGCAGGGATGCCCCCTCTCTCCTTTGCTGTTTATATTGACTTTGGAAATGTTATTAAATGAAATTTGGAAGGATCAGGGAATAAAAGGTCTAAGGCTTAAAAATGAAGAATTTAAGGCCCAAGCTTATGCCGATGAGTTAGTATTCGTTCTAGAGGACCCATCAGAATCCAGTTTGAAATTAATTCAAAAATTAGAAGAATATGGCAATGTGGCAGGACTAAAGATCAACAAAAACAAAACAAAAATGATAACTAAGAACATGGTAAAAATGCAAGAAGAGGAACTGGAAATCGTGACTAGAATGCAAATATCTAAGAAAGTGAAATACTTGGGGATCTGGGTGTCGGCAAAATGTTCCACAATTAAAGATGATAATTATAATAAATTAGTGACACAAATAAAGAAAGACTTATAAAAGTGGAAAAATATTCAGTTATTACTAATGGGATGTATAGCCATAATTAAAATGAATATCTTACCAAGAATCTTATTCTTGCTGCAAGCAGCACCCATTAACCCAGGGAAAACTTTCTTTCAAGAACTAAACAAAATAACCACTAGGTTCATTTGGCAGGGACAAAAACCGAAGATTAAGCTAAAGTCAATGCAAGACAACAAGGAGAGGGGAGGTTTAGCACTACCAAATTGGGAATTATATGCATTAGCAGTAACAATAACATGGGTGAAGGATTGGATAGAGCTAAAGAATAAAAGAATTTTGACTTTAGAAGGCCATGACTTGCAAGCAGGCTGGCACACATTCCTATGGGATGATAAAAACAGAACACACAAATATTTCCAAAAACATTTAATTAGAAGGGTGTTATTGCAAAATTGGCTTAAAATAAAAAGATCCACTATGTGAAAATCCCGAATTGGCTATCACTGACAGAAAGGACAATCCATCCAAATTTTATAGATATGAACAAAATGCTAAGATATAGAGACCTAATTGACAGACAGGGAAATTTGGAAACAATTGAAGAATTGGCAGAACAAAACATGAAAGTTGATTGGCTAACGTACTTCCTAATCAAAACTAAATACAATAATGATACTAAATTATATGACATTGAAACAGAATCATATGAATTGGACAAAATTATTCAAAGCCCAGATAGAAAGATGATAGGGAGAATATATAAATTTCTCCTGAAGTATAAAATGGAAGAAGAAATTGTGAAAGAACTTTGGCTATAATATTGAATTAGAATTCAATATTAGAATAAATGGGAAAAAATTTGGGGAACGAACTTAAAAATGACATTATTAGTTGCATACAAGGAAAATCAGTACAAAATGTTTTACAGATGGCACCTGGCTCCAACTAGGTTAGCAAAAATTTCAACAAATACCTCCCCAAAATGCTGGAAATGTAAATCAATACATGGAATATATTACCACCTATGGTGGACCTGTAAGGAGACTAAATTTTTTTGGAAAAGGATCAAAAATTGGCTGGAGGCAATAACAGGAGTTAAAATAGAATGGAAACCAGAAGTCTTCCTATTAGGAATAGTGTCTGCAAAATATAAAAAAGAAATCCAGTATTTAATAATACATATAATTACGGTGGCAAGGATTGCTTTTGCCCAGAAATGGAAAAATAAACTAATTCCAAGCGAAGATGAAATAATAAGAAAGGTTATGGATTGTGCTGACAAATTAACTAAAGAAATCCAGGGAAAAGAAGATCAGAATTCTATCAGAAATGGGATAAATGGTATAGGTGGATGGAGGAAAAAACAAGAAATAATGAAGGAATACAGCAAAACTTAAAAACAGTAGTTATGAGTAAAATAAGAGGGTTAAGAATGGTGAAATCCAAATGAAATATAACAGAAGGGGAAACAATATAAGATGAGCAGCTTTGATTAACAATTGCTATTAGAAAGAACAGGAAATCCCTGTTCGTATTGTATGGTGTAAATGTAGTGTATGTCTAAATTTTGTGTGAGTGTATTTTATACGTTTGTAAATAAAATTTATTTTAAAAATTTTTTTAAAAATGTTTTGAAATCTGATGTATTTCTCTTCTTTGTTTCAGAGAGCTTGCAGGAAATATGTCTGTCCTGTAAGTAACTGTCAGTTGCATTTTTTACATTATAACTTAAAATATGGTATATTATTAAAAAATATTTTAAAAGAGGACAATGCCTACTTTAAAATGCCTTCCTTTTATTTCAAAGAGATCTCCCTATAAAGAGTTGAATAAATGAAGTTTAACCTTATTGAATATTTCAGTTTTTCACCTTTATGTTTATTTTTACATGTACAATTGCAATGTATGCTTCTTTTAAACCTGCATTTTTATCTGCAGTTTCCCATATACTGCAGAAAACAAAGGATTAATGTTGTGAAGCAAGAAATTGTTGCCAACAAACGAGACCACAAATGAGTTGGAGAATCAGGCTTTATTGTGTGTGCGCACAGGCTCAGAGCATTAATATGTCAGGTTCTGAGCCCCTGGTTACGCTCAGAGGGTCACTTTTATAACTCAGCTACGCGTAGGCATTACGCTGTGTTAGCCTTTTGATCAGTGAAAAACAGGAAAACAGAAAAACACAGGAGAAGTTCAATAACTGCTGCATTTGCTATATTTCTCTATCTATCTCTATCTATCTATCTATCTATCTATCTATCTATCTATCTATCTATCTATCTATCTATCTATCTATCCATCCTACCTCATACATCCCTGCGGCCGATTCGCTCCCACAGAGAGGGACTTCTCCGGGTGCCATCCACTAGGCAATGCCAGCGGGCGACGCCCAGGGGAAGGGCCTTCTCTGTGGTGGGCCCAACCCTCTGGAACGACCTACCCCCCGGTCTCAGAACAACCACGGACCTCTGCACCTTCCACCAGAAATTAAAGACACTCCTGTTCCATCAGGCCAGTTTGGCCTAAGTTATTTACCTAGCCTGCAGTCTGTATTATAAATTGTTTTAATTGGGTTTGTAAGGGATTATGTCGTAACTATTTAAATTTTAGCACAGGGATAAACTATTTAATTCGATTTTAATTATTTATATTTAGTATTTGTTTGTTTTAAATTTCCTGTGCAAATTTATAAATAAATTTATAAATTATATAAATAAATATCTATATATATATCTATATATATCTATATATATGTTAGATTTTTAAGGGCTGAAAATAAAGAGACCAGGATGGATCCATTTCAGGCTTATTAGCCTTCTTCAGCTGGCCATACTCCTTCTACTGGGATTTGAACCAGGGCTTTCCAGCATTTGAGGCAAGCTCTCTATGCCTTGAGCTATTTGGTATCCCTGATATATCAGCCAATTTACAGGACTCTTAAATGAAGACTAATTATCACAGCTCCTGTGAAGAGGTCCCTTTAAGGGGAGGAGACTCAACGTCATCCCTCTCTGCCCTTTGACTCAACCCAGAGTCATAAACATGAACATAAAGATATTTACAAGCAGGTATAGTTCATATACCTACCTACCTACTGTATTTCTCCCTCTCTCGCTATTCCTCTACCTACCTGGATGGGGCGCGCAACTTGGGTGTCCTCCTGGATACCCGGCTGTCCATGGAAGATCAAGTGACAGCCGTGGCCAGGAGGGCATTTTACCAGGTTCGCCTGGTACGCCAGTTGCACCCCCTATTGGACCGGGATGCCCTTCGCACAGTCACTCAAGCTCTCGTGACATCCCGACTGGACTATTGTAACTCTCTCTACATGGGGCTCCCCTTGAGGTGCACCTGGAGACTGCAGTTGGTCCAGAATGCAGCCGCGCGAGCAATAATGGGAACCGCTAGGTTTGCCCATGTAACACCGCTCTTGCGCGAGCTACACTGGCTACCTGTCGTCTTTCAGGTGCGCTTCAAGGTGTTAGTTATCATCTTTAAAGCGCTCCATGGCTCGGGACCTAGCTATCTGCGGGATCGGATCCTGCCGCATACTTCCTCACGGCCGATTCGCTCCCACAGAGAGGGTCTTCTCCGGGTGCCGTCCACTAGACTTTGTCAGCGGGCGACGCCCAGGGGAAGGGCGCTCTCTGTGGCGGGCCCTGCCCTCTGGAACGACCTCCCCCCCGATATTAGAACAACCACGGACCTCCGTTCCTTCCGTCTGAAATTGAAAACGCACTTTTTCTGCTTGGCCGGCCTAGGGTAGCCTCTCTTCTATAGTTTTATAGGGTTATATGATTTTAGTATATTGGGGAATTTTAGCGCAGGGTTTGATGTTTAATTTGTTTTTATTGAATTATGTGTATTTCTATGTGTATTTATTGTTTTAACTTCCCTGTGCACCGCTCCGAGTCCCCTTGGGGAGAGGGAGCGGTCTAGAAATTAAATTATCTTATCTTATCTTATCTTACCTACCTACTGTCTTTCTCGCTATCTAGCTATAAACCTACCTACCTACCTACAAACCGACTGTATTTCTTCCTCTCTATCTATCCCCCTATTTACCTACCTACCTACATACATACATACCTACTGTGCTGTTCCCTATCTATCTATCTCCCTACCTACCAACCTACCTACAGTATTTCTCCCTATCTATCCCTCTATCTACCTACCTACCTAACTACCTACTGTATTTCTTCCTATCTATATATTCCCCTATCTACCTACCTACTATAACACAATAATACAATAGCAGTGTTGGCGCATTCACAACTTCTGGAGGCAATTTCTCTTCCACTGGTTAATTGTTCTAACTGTCAGGAAATTTCTCCTCAGTTCTAAGTTGCTTCTCTCCTTGATTAGTTTCCACCCATTGCTTCTTGTTCTGCCCTCAGGTGCTTTGGAGAATAGTTTGACTCCCTCTTCTTTGTGGCAACCCCCTCTCTCTATTCCCCTATCTACCTACCTACTGTAATACAATAATACAATAGCAGAGTTGGAAGGGACCTTGGAAGTCATCTAGTCCAACTCCCTGCCTAGGCAGGAAGCCCTATACCATTTCAGACAAATGGCTATCCAACATCTTCTTAAAGACATGCAGTGGGGGCATTCACAACTTCTGGAGGCAATTTCTCTTCCACTGGTTAATTATTCTAACTGTCAGGAAATTTCTCCTCAGTTCTAAGTTGCTTCTCTCCTTGATTACTTTCCACCCATTGCTTCTTGTTCTGCCCTCAGGTGTTTTGGAGAATAGTTTGACTCCAGTGCCTTTTTGGCCCTAAGAGGCCCCCGTAGTTAATGACTGTTGGTGGGTGGAGTTACAGGGAGTAAAAACATTTTTCAGTTAGTACCTTTTATTTGTGTTTATTTTACACACGATACACACGTGCTAGGCACAAAATGAGTAGCTATTCTATTATCGGAAGTCCTTGGCTACATTGTGTGAAAGTTTGGTGTAAATCGGTCCAGTAGTTTTTTAGATTAGTGGATTCGTACACACTATTTTACATTTTTATTTTTATAGATGAACTAGCTATACCCGGCCACGCGTTGCTGTGGCCCAGTCTGGTTAAATGGCCAACCAATCTGTGTGTAGATCTACACCTGCACACATACACCCAACCACCATATAAGCCCCAACCTACATACCTACTGTATTTTTTTTTCTCTCTCTCTCTATCTATCTATCCCTCTACCTACCTACCTACCTACCTATTGTATTTCCCCCTCTCTATCCCTCTACCTACCTACCTACCTACATACCTACCTACTATATTTCTCCCTCTCTATCTATCCCCCTATCTACATACCTGCCTACCTACTGTATTTCTCCCTCTCTGTCTATCCCTCTACCTACCTACCTACTGTATTTCTCTTTTTCCCTCTATCTACCTACCTACCTACTGTATTTCCCCCCCTCTATCCCTTTACCTACCTACCTACTGTATTTCCCCCCTCTATCCCTCTACCTACCTACCTACTGTATTTCTCCCTCTCTCTATACCTCTACCTACCTACCTACTGTATTTCTTTTCCCCCCTCTATCTACCTACCTACCTACTGTATTTCCCCCCCTCTATCCCTCTACCTACCTACCGTATTTCTCCCTCTCTGTCTATCCCTCTACTTACCTACCTATTTTATTTCTTGCTTTCTCCCTCCACCTACCTACCTACTGTATTTCTCCCTCTCTATCTATCCCCCTATCCACCTACCTGCCTACCTACTGTATTTCTCCCTCTCTGTCTATCCCTCTACCTACCTATGTACTGTATTTCTCCCTATCTATCTATCCATCCCCCTACCTATGTACCTACCTACCTACCTACTATATTTCTTCCTTTCTCCCCCTACCTACCTACCTACCTACCTACCTACCTACCTACCTACTGTCTCTTTCTTTCTTTCATTCTTTCTTTCTTTGTATCTATCTATCTATCTATCTATCTATCTATCTATCTATCTATCTATCTATCTATCTATCTATCTATCCATCTATCCATCTATCCATCTATCCATCTATCCACCTACCTACCTACATACCTACCTACATACCTACATTATTTCTGCCTCTCTATCTATCCCTTGGGGGTCATCTAGTCCAACTCCCTGCTAGGCAGGAAGCCCTATACCCATGATCGCGAACCTATGGCACGGGTGCCACAGGTGGCACACGGAACCATTTCTTAGGCCACTCGAGGCATTGCCCTGTCAGCTTCAGTTTGTATGTGTGCCCTGGCCAGCTGATTTAGGCCTTCTTTTGAGGCCATTTTTTGTCCTCTGGAGGTGGGGGAAGGCTGTTTTCACCCTCCCCAGGCTCCTATAAACCCTCTGGAGCCTGGGGATGACGTAAAAAGCATGCCAAATGCAGGTGGTCATGCACATAGCATTATGGATGTGACACACCTGTGCACATCGCCCCTGCACTCCCCCTGCTATTGGCACATGAGCCAAAAAAGGTTAGCCATCACTGCCCTATACCATTTCAGACTAATGGCTATCCAACATCTTCTTGAAGACTTCCAGTGTTGGGGCATTCACAACTTCTGGAGGCAAGCTGTTTCACTGATTAATTGTTCTAACTGTCAGGAAATTTCTCCTCAGTTCTAAGTTGCTTCTCTCCTTGATTAGTTTCCACCCATTGCTTCTTGTCCTGCCCTCAGGTGCCTTGGAGAATAGCTTGACTCCCTCTTCTTTGTGGCAACCCCTGAGATATTGGAAGGCTGCTATCCTGTCTCCCCTAGTCCCTCTTTTATTAAACTGTATTTCTCCCTGTCTCTCTATTCCCCTACCTACCTACCTACTGTAATACAATAATACAATAGCAGAGTTGGAAGGGACCTTGGAGGTCATCTAGTCCAACCCCGCTGCTCAAGCAGGAGACCCTATGCCGTTTCAGACAAATGGTTTTCCAGTCTCTTCTCTCTTCAGTGTTGGGGCATCCATAACTTCTGGTGGCAAGATGTTCCACTGGTTAATAGTTCTCACTGCCAGGAAATTTGCCCTCAGTTCTAGGTTGCTTCTCTCCTTGATTAGTTTCCACCCATTGCTTCTTGTTCTGCCCTCAGGTGCCTTGGTGAATAGCTTGACTCCCTCTTCTTTGGGGCGACCCCTGAGATATTGGAAGGCTGCTATCATGTCTTCCCTAGTCCCTCTTTTATTAAACTGTATTTCTCCCTGTCTCTCTATTCCCCTATCTGCTGTAATACAATAATACAATAGCAGAGTTGGAAGGGACCTTGGAGGTCATCTAGTCCAACCCCGCTGCTCAAGCAGGAGACCCTATGCCGTTTCAGACAAATGGTTTTCCAGTCTCTTCTTAAAAACACATCCAGTGTTGGGGCATCCATAACTTCTCGTGGCAAGATGTTCCACTGGTTAATAGTTCTCACTGCCATGAAATTTGCCCTCAGTTCTAGGTTGCTTCTCTCCTTGATTAGTTTCCACCCATTGCTTCTTGTTCTGCCCTCAGGTGCCTTGGTGAATAGCTTGATTCCCTCTTGTTTGGGGCACCCTCTGAGATATTGGAAGGCTGCTATCATGTCTTCCCTAGTCCCTCTTTTATTAAACTGTATTTGCTGTCAGATGGGTGATTCTTTATTACAGTTTTTTTCAGTCCGTATTAAACAGTTTAAAGCAGCTGCCTGCCTCCATTTTTTTTTACCTCAGAGAACAGTCCTGAGCAGAATTTCTCCCCCCCCCCCCTCTCTATGGGCCACCTGGGAGTTTGCTATCCTCTGTGCCTTTTTGGCCCCAAGAGGCCGCCGTATGAGGCCTTTTCCAACACTCAAAGTTGAAAAGCAGTTTGATGGGCGTGGCTACAGGGATGTTAAATCACATTTCAGTGAGTACATTTTTTGTGTGTAATTTGTACACAACACCTGTGTGCTAGGCACAAAATGATTAGCTATTCTATTATCGGAAGTCCTTGGCTACGTTGTCTGAAAGTTTCGTTTAAATCGGCTCAGTAGTTTTTGAGATTAGTGGATTCGTACAAACTATTTTACATTTTTATTTATATAGATGAAAAATCTTTAAGTAGTTTATGTTTAAGATGTTTTGAGTTATAAGGAGTTAAAGAACTAGGGATAATATGTATGTATTATTTTGTTAAGATATTTTAGTTCTATGTTTGTGAATGTTATACCCTGTGCTTGTTCTGGGAAGTCTGGGGAGGGGGGAGGGGGGAAGAGGTTGGGGGGGATGGGGGGAGAAAATGTTTGTAATCTTCATAAAATCTTCTAAGAAAAAGAAAAACCAAGTTACTGATTATAAATAAAATGAGAAAAGAATAAACTCATTGAATTTAGGCTTTAGGAAAAAACTGAGGGCAAAATAAGAGAACAGGGAATAAAAACACATACTGTATTAAACTACTTTTCTTGTGGTTTATTTACTTTGCAACACAGGAATCAATAGATCTAAGTTGTGGCATATTTCACTGAGGTTAATGTTGCATGTTCCACTTCCATTCAAGCCAAACAAACTAAAATTATATGGGTTTTTTTTTTTGTGCAATTGCTTTTGAACATTTTATTTTTCAAATTGTCCCATCTTGGAAAATTGATAAGACATTAAACATTTACTGGGGACAACTGAACATATTATCAAATTATAATGTGAAAGCCAATGCATTTCCAAAAGTCCCACAATGGATGAAAGGCTGGAAAAACTGATAATAGTCTCAGAGATGACTAAATTAACTGCTCAAGTCAGGGAAAATAAAACACCCAAATTTATTTCTACTTGGGAATCTTTTCTGGAGTTTGTGCTTGAGATGGCAAAAATATATATGAAACTTTGACTTTGGGTTTTGATGGTTAGATAAGTATGTTATAGAAATGACTGGTACACATAAAGTATGTAAAAGTAAAAACTTGAGGATGTATGTTATTGTCTTATTGAACTGTGCTAAAAGAGTAAGAAATAAATACTTTTTTCCCTTTTTATCTTTTACCTTACACTTCTCTTACCCCCTTTCCCTTCCCCATTTTCGCACTGTTTATTTGTATATTATACTTTAATAAGTTGAATAAAATTATTAAAAACCTCCAGTGCGTTCTAAAAATTGTATTCCTTTGTATAAAGGCAACAACTCTAATAAATATAATCTTTGTTGTAGAAGGGGAGAAAAAGATGTTTGAAACAAGTAAGTGTCCTTTTAAATAATGAACAATCACAGTATGCTTGGTATGTTCACCAAACATGAACATGGGTGCATGCATGTGCAAGTTATGAGTACTAGCATTGCTAATCAATTCTCTTTAAAATACACTCTTGGAAAGTGAGAAAAACTAATCCAATTGTAGTGAAAAACAAAGAGCACAATCAAAAGATATGTTATAGATATGAAAAATGTTATAGGAAGATAGCTTAAAACCATAGATTGGTTTCTTTAATTTTATCTCTTACATTCATAATACCAAAGTTTTCTGCAAATAGCATCATTCCAGTTAAGAGTAACATACTTTCTATTAATTCGATAGATATTTGATACTATAGACCAGTGGTTCTCAACTTGTGAGTCAGGACCCCATTGTGGGTCGAACGACCCTTTCACAGGGGTCACCTAAGACCATTGGAAAACACATAGTTTCGAAAAAATACTGAAAACATAAAATAATTTTATGGTTGGGGGGTCACCACAACAAGAGGAACTGTATTAAAGGGTCGCAGCATTAGGAAGGTTGAGACCAACTGCTGTAGACCATAAAGAGATTCCTTGGGTTAAGACAATTGAGCTTATAAAGTTCAATATCATGTGACTGCATCACTTAACCATGGCAATTCCAGCAGTCCCCATTGTCATTGTTAAATGAGAATTGGATCATTAAGCAAGGGCCTCATGAGAACAGGATTTGTGACTTCTTGCTGACTTCCAACAAGCAAAGTCCATGGGAGAGCTGTGAGGAAGTTGCAAATCCTGGTCACAACAACCTTTCCTTAGGTGGCTTGCAAACAATAGGCCAATGGTGAGTAAGTATTACTGAGTGCAGCTGGGCAGGGCATGAACAGATTGTATCCTGGTGGGTAGTGCAGCCCAATACAAATGTGGCCAGGCAGGAGTGCTATGGCATTGCACATATATGGTTGAGTGGGAGTGCTGGTGCTACAGTGCAGCACAAATGCATCTGGGCAGGGGATATATGTTATAGTCCTTGTGAGTACGGCCTTGTAGATATACATGTGCTATGAAGTACGCAAACCCCAGAAACTCATACTCAGAATCAGGCTCCTTAGGAGAAAAAGCAGTAGGAACGGTAGTAACTTATGAGAACAATTTATAACATTTCCTGGTAGGTTTGACATGACTTTGCTTGAGAGAAGCTGATATGAAAGGTCACAAATGAGGATCACATGACTGTGGTGGCTGCAACTTTGCAAAATGGTTATAAACGCTTTTCATTCAATCCCATCATAACTTTAAATGGTCATTGAAAGAATGGTCATAATTAAGGATTACCTTAAAATTGCTTAAAATTACCCTGTGAATTTGGATTCAATCCTCCAAATTGATCGAATGGTTCTAAACCTGTAAGAAATTGCTACATCCTACATAGAATTTAGTACTATTGTTGCATTTTAATTGAATAGAATCTGATGGTACTCCAAACACATGATGCTTCTTAGCTGTAACTGTATAGATCAGGGGTGTCAAACTTGGGTCCCACAGGTCAGATATGCTATGTGCTGGCCATGCCCACCCCCCATTATTGAAGGGGGGAAAGTTGCAATACTTCACGTGACAATGATGTGATGATGAGAGTTTGATACCCCTGCAGGGTGTCATGTCACATGGGCACTTCATGTTGTGCGTGATGTGCACTGTGCATGCATGCACAGTGCTTAAAAATTGTTCTGCACATGTGCAGAAGCAAAAACCAAGATGGTGATACTTATAGTATCTCCCGGAGAACCATTCCGGAAGCATGGCAGGCCTGGGTTGCTGCAGGTTCCAACGACCCAGGCCACCAAACCACTACTGGTTCAGCCAAACCAGTCTGAACCTGTAGGAACCCACCACTACACCCCTGGTATAGATGGATGCTAGTGATCCACTGATCTACTAACAGAGCCTCTGTCTTTTAAAGGGATATCATTTGCCATCAAATAAATACCCTCTTCCACATTAAAGGCTCATTGCAGAACAGTATAAACTATCAAAATGCAGCTGTGGTTAAATCCAAGTTTGTCATTTTTCCTGTGTGGTTAATTTATTAAATAAATCTCAATCTGAGTTGGAAACTGTATTAATTTTCAGGAAGTGTGTTTATCTCATCTACCTGTGAGCTGATTGTGGGAATGGGGGTTTGCAGTTCCATGGGAATTAAAGTAGAGTCTGGAATTAGAAATCATTTAACTGTTATCCAGAAGGAAAATCAGCACTAGATGGGATTCCCCAGACCATCTGTAACTTGGGATCCCCCATCTGAAGATTTATCAGGATAAAATATTGACAAATTTCGAAAATTTCAGGAAATTTGGAAAGGGGGTTTGTCTGCAAAATCTAGGAATCAAGGTGCCTGAATCAAAGTTCTCCCATTTGTATAACTTAATATTGATATTATCAGACTTTCAAATTTCAAGCTGCAAGAAGCCATATAGAGTTTAAATGGCTTAGCCAATATATTTGTCAAACTAGAGTGAAGCTTCTATTAAGTTTTTTTTGAAGCTATTCACATCCATGAATATAAATTAATTAGGATTAAGCAATTTACCATTATGCCATAGCTAGAAAATTGTGGGAATTCTACTCTGGAGGTTATTAAATAGTAGTCTCCTTCAGGGGTGGGTTCCAGCTGCTGCTACTGCCAATTCGCATGTGGGAAACATCTGCAATAGTAAAAAACACCAAAATGGCAGCACCTACAGCATCGCCGAGAGAACTGGTTCGGGGGCATGGCAGACTGAGTTACTACTTACTCGGCCAGACCAGTCCAAACTGGTAGGAACCCACCTCTGGTCTCCTTGTTATAATTCCTTCAACCTTTGTTAAAAATGTTACATAGCCAACATGGCTTATTTGTTGTATGAATGGGATAGAGTCTTTGCTCAGGAATTCATTTTTGTTAATTTATCTAAATTATTCATTATACTAATTCAATTCAAACAATTGTTTTATAGATTTTAGTGAGATCCAGTTTTTTCAAGGTAAGAGAAGATGTAACATATACATATGGACTAGAAGCTGAATGGGGGAATAAGAAACCATAAGGGTGTAATCTCAGCATTCACCATGGCATTTTACACAGATTGAAGAAGTCATCTTCTTAATTTCTTCCATGTTTAGTTGAAATAACTTAATTCTATTGTGGTACGTAACACCACAACTTTGTCCTGTACTTCTTTTAAAAGTATAACCAGTTAACAACTTTCTATTCCAGAACGATTCAAGCGTGATTTAGGTAAGTTGGAATACCTTTGATAAAACATTTAAGAAAAAATTATTGATTTCCATATTTTTATACAACTTTATTAAATTTCAATTAAAAAAAAAACAAAATAAAATAACTACAAAAATGAGGAAAAGGAAAAGGATTAAAAATGAAAAGAAAAAAGGAGTAGGGATAGGCTTCCAACTTTCCTGACCACAGATGCAAATATATAATCAAATAATTTCTTACATTAAGACAGATAAAAAAATCTCCTTAAATTACATTTATTGTTATCTATCAGCACCAATTTAATGCAAAAAACCATCAATTTTCCTGCAGGGAAAAAAGATAGGAAGAAAAAAATAACCTAAAGGATCACCAATGCAGATTCTTCAAAAAGTTTTAATTCTTTAGTTTAAAAAAATTAGCCCCCCTAAAAAATATCCAAATTATCTTCTTGTTGTTCTATAGGCTGAATCCAGATCATTTAAAAAAAATTAAAAATAGCATTGAAATATTGAAAACCAGCAAGAGGGAAACAGCTCTGCAATTTGAAAAGCCTCTCTTCAACTTACAATTAATAGATTTATTAAATTGTTTAAAAAATGGAAAGGCCAGATCTATCATATCCCAGGTAGACCATAGCTGAAGAACTTGAATGTAAACCCTTTCAGGCTACAACTTGCCAGATAATTGCAAAAATCCTCCTCACTCTTGCCAGCAGTATGGATTACATATGAGTCAATTTCTTGAATTCTCCTCACCTCCAGAGGAATCAAACAAACAAACAAGCTGTGGATGAGCTGCCCAGAGGAGCTCCTAAATCCATCAGCTCCCCACTAGAAGTCGCTATTGA
The DNA here is from genome assembly GCA_039707465.1 of Rhabdophis nuchalis. Taxonomy (NCBI): domain Eukaryota; kingdom Metazoa; phylum Chordata; class Lepidosauria; order Squamata; family Natricidae; genus Rhabdophis; species Rhabdophis nuchalis. The sequence continues at coordinate 144,980,301 of CM077647.1, forward strand.
TTTCTATTGAAAAAAATATTTGTTACACTTTACACTTTTAGGTATCAGATTTTTTTGCTGAGCAATATTTCTCAGAAAGTAACACTGTACCAAATTTTTGAGAACTGTGTATAGTCCCAGAATATGGGCCAATTTTAACCTATCTCTCTGGTTCATTTTGAATAATTCCAAACCCTTAAATTTAAGATACAATATTTGACCATTCCGATTTTTGGGGTTTTCAAATAGAACTTGGAATCTTAGACAGACAGAATATTTTATGTGACGTAACACATAAAGACTTAATTCAAACTCATAGGCAATAGGGATTTACCAGTCAAGGTACTTCAGTAGGCTAGTCTTCGCCATAAGAATTCCTTTCTACTCACGTAAGGGAGCTGCCTTCCTTCCTTTGTAAGGCAGTTCTATAATTCTGCCCACTTAATGATCTGCACAGTTGCTAAATGACTGCAATTGGAAAATCTGGGATTAAGTGAGGCTTCTCAATGGTCACTTCACTCAGCAACTGATATTCTGGTCCCAATTGTGGTTCAATTTGAGGACCACCTCTATTGTAATCAGGTATCGATTGATTTTTTTCCCCTTTTGTAGAATTTAGAAGAATTCAGAGTCATGCAGGTAAGAGGTGGTTAGGTTGCACGAAAAAACACATATACAAAATGCTTTCACAAAACTCCTTGAATGTTAATTTATTAGCAGTTAAGTAAATGCATCCAAGAACATGGGCAAGGACCTAAATAGAATGGAATTTTGAGGAGCTCTGCATTTTGCTTAAGTATGTAAGCTCATGCTTAGGGGAAAATGTATATTGGATGTACTCCTCTCCTTCATGAGAAGCTGGGAATCTGAATATTGGGCTTCAGAGCTACTTTTCATAACAGCAGTTAAAGTGATTATAGATAAGTGGTCTAATGAAAATAATATATCAGAAAAGCTACTCATATTTCCTTAGTACAGGAAATATAGGGCCTCCCAAAACTTCAAACAAAGGGTGAGGGTTATTTCATGTTATCAGATAAACTGGATACTAAAAAAAAAAAGATGGCTTGTTTGGTTTTAAATTCAGGAACAACATCTTTAAAAGAATAAAGAGTGACAGTTGGATTGGAAAGAGAGATATGGAAGAGATTTGAAAGAGAAAATTGGCTAGCTCAACTTCACAAAAGACAACAGGAGGAGAAACAGAGAAGATACAAATACTTACAGAAAGCTTCTGCCCAGCAGAGAAAGAAAAATAAATAAATAATCATGTCCAATAATCCCTCCTGTGAAAATATCATTGAACAAAATTTTGATTCATTTCAGAGCTGGGATTCCAAATCTTTTCCTATCGTTCTATGAGAGTGTGCTTTGTGTGCATGCTTGTTCTTTGCATGCAGCACTCAAAGACTGTCTTGGTGTCAGTATTGGTGAACTGAGCTGGTTTTTTACCTCAGCTGATGCGCAGCAATCACTGTGATGTGCAAATCAACTGAGCTAAAAAAAAAAACCAAGGGTATATGGGACGGGGAAGGATGAAGGTCAGACGACTGGCCCAACCAAAGGTGGTATTTGCCAGTTCTCGGAACTACTCAAAATTTCCACTACCGGTTCACCTAAACTGGTCCAAACCAGCTGAATACCAACTCTGATTCACTCGATAGGATTATAATCTTTTTATTAAGAGCACCCTATATATAAAAATAGTGCATCCATTTTTAATATTTTTCATTAAATTACAATTATTGTTTGGGACACCTTGGAAAACTACAGTTACTTTACCTTCAGTTGTATTCAGTTTGTATCAGAGATGCAATCAAGCCATTTATATGATTAAACACTTTTAGTAAAGTCTACATACATATTTACTTTTCTGAAAAGTGTTTTCTTTCCTACTGTTTTTCCTTTTTATTTGTAGTTGCCATTTATTTGGACTCTGACTGTAAGCATCCAGATCTCACCATCACATACGATGAGAAGAGAGCCACTCTTAAGGCTTTTGGAGAAGAAAAATCTGCTGTGGGTTCTCTAGTGGTTGTGGGGAAAGAGGGTTATGTTGCTGGGAAGCACTACTGGGAGGTAGAGGTGGGAGAGAGGCTGGACTGGGAGTTGGGGGTGCTGACTCAGACTCAAAGGGACAGAGCCAGAAAGGAGAAGTTTTCTGTGCCTCTTGGAGAAGAACACTGGGCACTAAGAAGTGTCGAGGGAGATTTGTTTTCTAATCAAAATAAGGAAAAGATTGAAAAAAAGAGTTTCCTTTATTCAAATATTGGCTTGTTTCTGGATCAAGAATCTGAAAAAATGTATTTTTATAGGTCCTGTTTGCAGACACCGATTTTTATAACCACCATTACCATTCAGTCAACTGAGAAATTATACCCCTTTTTATGTTTTGGTGAATGCAGATCATGCTCATAGTAATTGACATGAAAATCCACTTCCTTTTAATAAATTTGAAAGCGTGGAAGGGCTCCATTAGATTTTTTTCCTGAGAAATATCTCAATCCACCACAAAGAATATAAAAGAATTAGTATCAAACGTTCCATAAAAACCATCTAAATGTTTTGTTTGTTTTGGTTTACAATTGTAAAGAATATGAGCTATGTATTGACCTGACCTCTTTTAATCCAGAGCTTTTTCCTGAGGGTTTAAATCCTAAAATAGGCAAGGCATCCTGTACTTTATCTCTCATATATAGAATAGTCAATCCATCCATCCATCCATCAGAATAGAGCTGGAAGGGACCTTGGAGGTTTTGTAGTCCATCCCCCTGCTCAAACAGGAGACTGTATACCATTTCAGACAAGTGACTTTCTTTTTAAAAACCTTCAGTGATGAAGCACCTTATGAAGGCAAGCTGTTCCACTGGTTAATTGTTCTTACTGTTAAGAAGTTTCTCCTTATATCCAGGTTGCTTCTCTCCTGGATTAGCTTCCATCCATTGTTTTTTGTCTTGCCTTTTGGTGCTTTGTGGTAGCTTCTCAAATACTAGATTTCTGATATGATGTCCCCTCCCCCCAGTCTTTCTTTTCTCTAAACTAACCAAACCCAAATTCTGCAATTGTTCTTCCTATGTTTTAGTCTCCAGTCCTTTAACCAACTTAATTGCCTTTCTTTGCACTTTCCAAAGTCACAACCTTTTTTTTTATTGGGGTGACCAGAACTTGATACAGTATTCCAGCTGTGGTCTTACTAAACGTGAGTATTGTGCCACCCTTATCGCATCCGCGGAAAACCGCCCTGCCGTCCTGTTTGGGGTGACGCGCTCCCTCCTTCACCTGAGGCCGCGGGAAGCCCCTTTGCAGGGTCGAGCAGAAGAATTTGGAGTGTTTCTGCAGGACAAAATCACTCAAATTCGGAACGAGTTGCCCTCCACGGAAAGTGATCCAGTCAATTTGTCCGGGGCTGGTCTTGAGATAACACCTTGGGAGGAGTTTGACTTTGTCACTCCCGAGGATATGGACAGGTTGCAGAGGAACCTTAGAGCCACCACATGTTTATTGAACCCGTGTCCCTCCTGGCTTGTACTGGCATCCTGGGAGATGACACAAGGCTGGCTCCAGGACATTGTGAATGCATCTTTGGGTGAGGGGTTCTTACCTACCGCCTTGAAAGAGGTGGTGGTGAGATCTCTACTCAAAAAGCCTTCCCTGGACCCAGCATTGTTGGTAAATTACCGTCCGGTCTCCAACCTTCACTTTTTTGCGAAGGTTGTAGAGAGTGTGGTGGCTCAACAGTTTCCTCGTCACCTGGAGGAAGTTGATTATCTAGACCCGCGCCAGTCCGGCTTCCGACCCGGTCACAGCACTGAGACGGCATTGGTCGCGTGGGTTGATGATCTCTGGAGGGCACGGGATAGAGGCTACTCCTCTATCCTAGTCCTATTAGACCTCTCAGTGGCTTTCGATACCATCAACCATGGTATCTTATTGCTCCGATTGGGGGGTTGGGGCTGAGAGGTACCGTTGTGCGGTGGTTCTCGTCCTACCTCTCTGGTCGGTGCAATGGGTGTTGGCAGGAGGGCAGAGGTCGTCCCTGAGGCCCCTCACATGTGGGGTTCCTCAGGGGTCGGTCCTCTCGCCACTTCTGTTCAACACCTACATGAAGCCGCTGGGCGAGATCATCCGTGGTGTTGGGGTGGAGTACCATCTGTACGCTGACGACACTCAGCTGTACATATCCACCTCAAACCACCCCAACGATGCCATCGAGGTGCTGTCCCAGTGTTTGGAGGCCATACGGATCTGGATGGGTAGTAACAAACTCAAGCTCAACCCGTCCAAGACCGAGTGGCTGTGGTTTCCGGCACCCCGGTTCAGCCAGATAAGTCCAACACTGGCCATTGAAAAAAAGAGTTTTCTTTATTCAAATATTGGCTTGTTTCTGGATCAAGAATCTGAAAAAAAAGTATTTTTATATGGCCTGTTTGCAGTCACCAATTTTTATAACCACCATTACCATTCAGTCAACTGAGAAACGGTACCCCTTTTTTAAGTTTTGGTGAATGTATTTGATTTGGTTTACAATTTTAAAAAAGTATGGGCTACGTGTTGATCTCGTGATAACCTTTCAGTGCAGAGTTTTTCCTGAGACTTTAGGTCCTCAGCTAGGCAAGGCATCCTGATATTTTGTTTCTCACATATTGATTAATTTGGGGACAGATTATGCTTTCATTGTATATTTTCATTTAAGCTTTCATTGCATGGATATATGAAATTTGTTTGTGTTACTGTGTTACATGGATCCACCCCAGGCTCCTGATGGACCCGATAAGGTTCCAAAGGGAGCTTGGGCCAATTCCTGTGGACTTGCCCCGTGACTCGACTGAGGACTTAGTAGCCGCATGGTTAAGTGCGGCCACGGGGGCCTTGGACCGAGTCGCGCCCTTGTGGCCTCTCTTGCGGCGACGAACCACCTGGGCGCCTTGGTTTACCGAGGGGCTTAGGGAGATGAAGCGCCACAAGAGACGCCTAGAGAGCAGATGGAGATCTTCTCGCTCCGAAGCCGACCGAACACTAGTGAGAGACCATATTAGGACTTACTTAGTGGCGATAAGAGTGGCCAAACGTGAGTATTGTGCCACTCTTATTGCATCCACAGATAACTGCCCTGCCGCCCTGTTTGGGGTGACCCACTCCCTCCTTCAACAGAGGCCGCGGGAAGCCCCTTTACAGGGTCGAGCAGAGGAATTTGGGATTTATCTGCAGGAGAAAATCACTCGGATTCGAAACGAACTACCCTCCATCGACAGTGGTCCAGTCGAGCGGGCCGAGGCTGTTCTTGTGACACCATCTTGGGAGGAGTTTGATTTTGTTACCACCGAGGATATGGACAAGTTGTCAAAGAGACTTAGGGCTACCACATGTTTATTGGACCCGTGTCCCTCCTGGCTTGTACTGGCATCCTGGGAGACGACACGAGGCTGGCTCCAGGGCATTGTCAACGCATCTTTGAGTGAGGGGTCCTTGCCTGCCGTCTTGAAAGAGGCGGTAGTAAGGCCCCTTCTCAAGAAGCCGTCCCTGGATCCAGCATTATTAGAGAACTATCGTCCCGTCTCCAACCTCCACTTTCTAGTGAAGGTTGTTGAGAGTGTGGTGGCTCAACAGTTTCCGCAACACTTGGAGGAAGTTGATTATCTAGACCCGCGCCAGTCCGGCTTCCGACCCGGGCACAGCACCGAGACGGCATTGGTTGCGTGGGTTGATGATCTCTGGAGGGCACGGGATAGAGGATATTCCTCTATCCTAGTCCTATTAGACCTCTCAGTGGCTTTCGATACCATCAACCATGGTATCTTATTGCTCCGATTGGGGGGTTGGGGCTGAGAGGTACCGTTGTGCGGTGGTTCTCGTCCTACCTCTCTGGTCGGTGCAATGGGTGTTGGCAGGAGGGCAGAGGTCGTCCCTGAGGCCCCTCACATGTGGGGTTCCTCAGGGGTCGGTCCTCTCGCCACTTCTGTTCAACACCTACATGAAGCCACTGAGCGAGATCATCCGTGGTTTTGGGGTGGAGTACCATCTGTACGCTGACGACACTCAGCTGTACATATCCACCTCAAACCACCCCAACGATGCCGTCGAGGTGCTGTCCCAGTGTTTGGAGGGCATACGGATCTGGATGGGTAGTAACAAACTCAAGCTCAACCCGTCCAAGACCGAGTGGCTGCGGTTTCCGGCACCCCGGTTCAGCCAGATAAGTCCAACACTGGCCATTGAAAAAAAGAGTTTTCTTTATTCAAATATTGGCTTGTTTCTGGATCAAGAATCTGAAAAAAAAGTATTTTTATATGGCCTGTTTGCAGTCACCAATTTTTATAACCACCATTACCATTCAGTCAACTGAGAAACGGTACCCCTTTTTTAAGTTTTGGTGAATGTATTTGATTTGGTTTACAATTTTAAAAAAGTATGGGCTACGTGTTGATCTCGTGATAACCTTTCAGTGCAGAGTTTTTCCTGAGACTTTAGGTCCTCAGCTAGGCAAGGCATCCTGATATTTTGTTTCTCACATATTGATTAATTTTGGGACAGATTATGCTTTCATTGTATATTTTCATTTAAGCTTTCATTGCATGGATATATGAAATTTGTTTGTGTTACTGTGTTACATAATAAAAATATTATGCTAATACTAGAGACTTTTGAATTTCAAGAAGTAAAGTTGGTTCGTCTGGTAACTGTGTGCTAGAGACAATGAACACTTACTCTTCAATTACAAGTAAAAGAAAAGAGCCTTTTTCTCTTGAACTATTCTAGTTCCCACAGAAAAAGTTAAATTGGATGCAATGATCAATTCTTAATTTGTTTTAATGACTTTTAAGTCACTGATGTCAAATAGGGAATTCTATCCCAAAAGAAATAGAAAAAAATCCTTTTTCTGCTTCCCTCTGTTTTCTGGAATTCCACAGAAATACAGAAATACATTTACTGTAACAGAAATAGTTTGAAATGTAAATCAAAAGGTTGAGACTGCAATTTTTGTTTTGTTTTCTGCTGTGCTGGAAAAACCAATTAGGGACATTGTTTCATTGTTTATAAAAGAAAGATATAAAACATGAACCAAATGAAACACAATATATACTAGGAAATTTACAAGTTCAATAATTTGATGGTGACAGCAGTGGCAGAAGTTGGCTGCAGAGGCTGTCGAAGTTGGCTGAAGCTGGGTAGTATCTTGCCCCGAAGACACCAAATAAAGCCCTTGGTTGAAGCACTGTGCAGATGGCATCTAAGTACAACAACAGAGACTCTTATAATCAGGACATTGAATAGGTTTTGGTGGATGTGACTGAGAGAAGTAGCAGCAGACCAGGCAGAGGAGCAAGGCTGCAACATGGATTGCAGAGCTCAAACACCAGGGCTGGTGACTGGAGTGGAGTGACAGACTTCAAAGACAGCAGTAGCAGTGTTTGGGGACTAGGATCCACAGCACGGTGGCCCCAGGGAAACACTTTAGAAGAGCCAAAATAGGCACATGAGCAGCCCTCACAAGGGGTCCAGAAATACTTGGGAGGCTGGATAGCTGTCAGTGATTAAAATAGATGGGACCACATGGGAGGAGGACTAAGGCCCCAAAGTGCCTGAGTTCCTACAGTGCAGGCCTAGGAGTGACTAGTGTGTTTAGGTGGATGGTTGCAGCTCCCATCCTGTTCTGATCCAGTTATGTAGACAGATGCAGGCATTAATAAAATCTTTTGATATACTGTTAAACCATGGCAGACAGGCCTCCAGGAGGGTGGGTAAACCTCCACTCCATTTTCTCTAAAACAGCCACCCACAATCAATGTAATTCAATCCAACCAGAACCAAGCCCCCCAAAAGGAAGAAAGCCCAAGTCCATAAACCAGGTGCAGAGTTTGCAAAACAAGATCTGCAATGCACAATCCAGAGTCAGAGTTTGCATAGCAAGATATGCAAATCAAAATGCTGAAACATGATTTGAAATCTATGAATCAATATTTTCACACATCAGAGGTGTTCATGCCAAAGACAAGTGGCTGTTCCACACGAAGAGATCCTTCCCAGTCTCTAGTGAAATCACCCTCAGCCAGGTGTTCCTTTTGAGGAGGAGTAAGGCAGCCTCCTCATGAGCAGCCTTGCAGAAGGAAAAGAGTTTCAGATCCCAATGGGCTCCTTTGTCTTGTGAATTTGAACTGTTTTATGGGAAGAATGAAGTGGATACTGTTGTAACTTCAAGTAAAGACAGGGTCCGGAGTCAGGTTTGCTCAGAAACATAGCTTTTATTTAGCTAGGCAAGCTTACAAGGAAAGAAAAGTTCAGTTAAAGAAAAGGTGCGGTAGACAGGGGCTCCTGCGCTTTGACAGCTCTTTATATTTGGAGCTGTCAAAGGGGGAGCCAATCAGGCTGCAGCAAGGCCAGGCGCGCCTCAGCCAATCAGGCGCGTCTGTCGGTTGGCCGCCTTGCTACAGCCTGTTGCCAAGGCTCCAAGAGGCAGCCTGGAAGACCTGCGGCCGGTCGTAAGTCGAGACCGGTCGCAGGTCGAGGACACAACACTCCTTTCCCCCCTCCCTCTGCGCGTGCGCGAAAACTGTCCATCAAGAAGTGGAGCATGCGCTGTCTGTTCTAATCGCTCCAGAGTCACTACGGCAGCAGAAGGAGAAGGACGTGCCCGTTGAAGCTCCTCCCTTCGGGGTGTAGCTCCGGGCGGCGGCGTCGGAGGGCCTTCCCGAAGAGGCGGGGTCATCAGGAGTGGTGAGTCGGGCGAGGGGGCGCGGTCTTCAATGGGAGGGCCTGGTCGGCTTGAGCCAGGCCTTGGTGGTTGTCAGGCGAAGAGGAGAAGGCGTGGTCTTCGATGGGAGGGCCTGGTCGGCTTCAGCCGGGCCAGGCCGAAGATGGTTGCCGGAAGCCGGGGAAACCCAGGCCCGGCCGGGCGGGGTTGTTGGCCCCCAGCGAGGCAGCCGGATGGTTGCCGCTGTTGCTGCTGGTCGGCTGCCGCTGCTCTGCTGCTGGTGCTGCTGGCGCGGCGGTGGTCTGGCGTCTCGGGGTTCTTCGTTTCGTTGGTGGCGGCGGCTGGGATTGCCGGTTGTCCAGAATCCGCCGCGGAGTCCATTGGGTGGCCGGCGCTGGTGCCGGTGGCCCCTTTGGCCGCAGCGGTGACCGATGGGGCAATCGCCCCGGGGAAAGGCTTTCCCCACGGTAGGGGGTCGAGGTCTTGGCCGTCTCGCAGGCCCTGATCGAGCTTCCTGGCCTGGTCGTCGTGGGCCGGCAGGAAGGTGCTTGAGGTGGCCCGTGGTGAGGCCCAGCGGCAGGTAGTCGAGCGTCCTGGCCCGTGGGGAGGCCCAGGTTGCGGTGTCCCGCGGCTCGGCCGCCGCAGCTTGAGAGGTCGTCGAGCGTCCTGGCCCGGTCGTCGTTGGCCGGCAGGAAGAGCTCGAGGTGGCCCGTGGTGAGGCCCTGATTTCCGTGGCCGTGTCGATGGGCCGAGCGGAGGAAAGGTCGTCGAGCGTCCTGGCCTGGTCGTCATTGACCGGCAGGGAGAGCTCGAGGTGGCCCGTGGGGAGAGCTCGAGGTGGCCCGTGGGGAGGCCCTGGTTTCCGTGGCCGCGTCGATGGGCCGAGCGGAGGAAACGATCCGGTTGATCGTACCGCAACAAAACAGGGAGGGTAAAAAAATCTTTTCGCTGTTTCTCGATGAGCGCTGCCTGATCCCATCCTCGTCGCCAGTGTTGTAACTTCAAGTAAAGACAGGGTCCGGAGTCAGGTTTGCTCAGAAACATAGCTTTTATTTAGCTAGGCAAGCTTACAGAAGAAGATAGGTTCAGTTAAAGAAAAGGTGCGGTAGACAGGGGCTCCCGCGCTTTGACAGCTCTTTATATTTGGAGCTGTCAAAGGGGGAGCCAATCAGGCTGCAGCAAGGCCAGGCGCGCCTCAGCCAATCAGGCGCGTCTGTCGGTTGGCCGCCTTGCTACAGCCTGTTGCCAAGGCTCCAAGAGGCAGCCTGGAAGACCTGCGGCCGGTCGTAAGTCGAGACCGGTCGCAGGTCGAGGACACAACAGATACCTTTGAAAATACTCTCACCTGAAAAGCCAGTAAATGTTAAATAATACAGGCTACTGGAGAAATAAAGAGAATCTGAAACCATACTGGACTTTTAGAAATGATGGTTTTAAAGTCAGAAGTCTTTTGACAGTTCAAGACCTAAGTACCACAAGATAGGGTGAGCTCCTATTTTTGCAGCAGCTTCTGACAATGTAGCAGTTCAAAAGTATGCAAATGCAAGTAGGTAAATAGCTACCATTTCAATAGGAAGGTAACAGCATTCTATACACTTCAGCACATAGTTATGCTAGCCACATGAAAGCATCTTCAGACAATGGTGGCTACCTAAGTTAGGAAACAAAGATGAGCACCAGCCGATAAAGTCAGACATGATTGAATATGGGAAGCCTTTACTTTTACTTTTTATGGCCTCTGAAAAATCTTGATGGGATCTGTAGAATGACAGTAGGTTACTGTCAATCTGTCCCACTATTGCCAACAGCAGGGCAAGATATGGTGATTCTGTTAGAAAATACAGAGAAAAATGCTAGAACATAGTATGAAGTTATAGATTTATCCGACAGTTTTTTCCAGTTGACTCAGATTCTCATGATGAATTTGTATTTTCTTGGGAAGGCAAACAATATAATTCTAGGTTTTGCCACAAGATTAATTGCATAGCATCCCCTCCCCCGCTTGTGCCACTTGGTAATAACTGTGTACTTGAATGGAACCATTATGTGTCCTGCTTTATGTCTTGATGAGATTTTAATATCAAGCCCAATAGAGGATAAGATGCTATAAGGCCTAACTATGGTTGAGCATGTGAGCTCCCCACCTTAATGTCTTCAAAAGAAGGTGAGGGTTGTATAAAAAAGGAGTTTGGTTCAAGTGGATGCTGCCTGAAGGAATGTTGGTCTTCTGGGAGGGAGGGAGAATTAGAGTTAAAACAATAGGAGAGGTGGAGGCCTTTCTCCAAAAGCACCATTCACTCCTAGGGGACGAAGAAGAGGGAGCGGGAAGGGCCATGGCCCTGCCCATTGGTGGGAGGGAAGAAGAAGAATCTATAGCAAAAAGACTCAGATCTCAAAAATGATTTTATTTGAAATTATTACTGTGATTTGTGAAAAGGGATGGTAAGGAAAAAACAAGATTGAATGTACGATTTTACAATGTAATACATATGTATTTTTGCCACTTGCTTTTCTTATGCTGTATTTGTCTCGGAAGAGATCACCACCTCCAACATGGAAGCCACTAAAATGTCATTATATACCCTATAAACCCTTTTCCCATATATATTGTAAAAACCAATAAAATTGTTTTTTTTTTTTAAAAAGAAGGTGAGGGCAGGTAATGTTGCTTTCATTTCTTGTATGCATAACTATATCCTACTAACAGCCCCAATTAATTGAAAGGGATGATCAAAGTCCACCTGAAGATAAAGGAGAGGTTAAGTACATTATTACCCAAAGGACCAAAGGTTATATATTAAATTAGCTGTTTATTGGATAAACAAAAACATATAAAACATAATGAGAATCCAGGTGTATTCTGCAAGAATTTAACAATTTAAAGCTTACATTTATGGTTCTGGGGGTGGGGGTGTTAGTTCCCTAGAAATAAAAGAACATGAACCCTAAATAAATTTTAGTTTAGTTTATTAAACTTAAAATGGTGGGAAGTGATCTGTTTCCTACTCTAATGTAAAATAATAAATGTATTGAAGTTTAACTCTTTTATCAGAATAAAAACTGAATTTTAAATGTTTTTGTAAATGTATCTCTCAATAATTGTTACATTTAGAAAAAGCCTTGATTTCCCCTGAAGAGACCTAGGCAGTATCCAAGAAGCAATAGTTTGTTTATTTCTATTGCTTATGTATTGTGCAGCCCCCAAGAACACTTTTCATTCCAGTTTCTTGTAAGAGTCCAGCAGTCAGTCTAATGTAAGGTGACCAGACATCCCACTTCTAGTGGGACAGTCCCGGTTCACCAGCAGTTGTCCCGCGCCCCGCCGCCTCTTCAAAATGTCCCGCTTTTTGCGGGCAGGCAGCGGGTGCTCTGTACATGCTCAGAGGCGCGTGTCTCTGAGTGCCGGCTCGGGCGGCTCGGGCGGCTCGGGCGGCTCGGGCGGCGGGGCTAAGGGGGGCCACGCAAGCTCCGGCGCATCACACGCCTGCACCGAGGGCGCTCCCACCTGCCCTTGCAGGACCCTTTTTAAAGGCAGTGGTGGCGGTCCGACCCGGTGATGCTGAGAGCCGCTGGCTCGGGCAGGAAGGGGGAAGGCGGCCCGAGGCGGCTGCTTTCAGCTCGGCCCATCACGCCAGCATGATAGGCTGACAGCGGCCGGCTCGGGCCACCTTCCTCCTCAGCGCCGCCGGGCCAAGCCGCCGCCGCCTTTAAAGAGGGCCCCTTTGCACAGGTGTGTGCCACGCCAGAGTGTGTGCTCCCCTGCAGGGCCCTCTTTAAAGGCGGTGGCCCAGCCTGGCGGCACTGAGAACCGCCGGCTGAGGCGGGGAGGAGGAAGGCGGCCCAAGCTGGCCGCTGTCAGCCCATCATGCCGGTGTGATGGGCCGAGCTGAAAGTGGTCACCTCGGGCCGCCTTCCCCCTTCCCACCAGAGCCAGCGGCTCTCAGCACCACCGGGCCAGGCCGCCACCACTGCCTTTAAAGAGGGCCCTGTGGGGGCGGGTGGGAATGCTCCCCTGCCCCGATCCCTCTGCGCAGGTGCATGCCACACTGGAGACTGCACCCCCCACCCATCAATGGTGTCCCACTTTGGGAGTTTGAAAATCTGGTCACCTTAGTCTAATGCAGACCCTTGGAAGAAAGAGAGTTTGAGATAGAAGAAGAAAAAGAGGCTGAATCTAGAATAAATAAAAATTAAGTTCCCTCTTCTTATAGCACTGATAAGAAGGAATCAGGAACCTTCAAGCTCCTACCCTTGGCCACGCCACTTTCTCCTCCAGCCTCCTGCCTCAGCCCATTTTACAGTCAGATTTCCTCCTCTGCTGCCCCTCCACCAGCCATTCACTCTGGCTAATGGGCTTCTACCCCTCTACCTCACGCCCTTCACCCCCGGCCCATTTGCAGAAACACTGTTTGTCCCAGGCCTTGGGCCACATGGAAAAGTTAGCTGCCAGACAATCAGGTGGCAGGCAGAAACCATGATGTTTTTGCTGCCAGTGTGCAATCACAGGGGCTGTGGGAATATGGGGGAGGTGCATCAGTTGAAGGGTAGTGGCTCACAGCCTTATATGCTTGTTAGGGTAAGGAAGGAAGGAAGGGAAGGGAGAGATCTTGCATTGCACCCTGTCTCCCAGCCCTGTGGAAGACTTCAAGAAGCTCTATCTCAGCTTTTCTCATATCTCATATCTCATGTCACAGCCTGCCTGTATGTCTTCTCACTCACTGCCCCTTTTGCAGCCTTTTGTGGTGATTAATTTTTTTTTCAGTCTCTTTTATTTTCTTTCTTTTCGAATAAACCCTGAATAAGCCAAGATTCAGCTGCCGCCAAGATCTCCTGTATCTGATCCTGTCTGCCTGCCTGACACCGAATGGGCAGTTGGGGTCAGGCAGGTGGAAGGGAAACAGGGAAACCGCACTGAACTGCTTTAAGGCAGCTTAAGTAAGTTTTAGTGTTGAAGTCCTCGACTTGTGACCAGTCCTCGACTTAAGACCAGCCGCAAGTCTTCGACCTCAGCCTGAAAAGCCAGGCAACAGCCAGTCATGTCTGATTGGCTAAGACGCGACTGGCTGAGCCTGGGTTACTAGGATGCCTGATTGACTCCCTGCTTGACAACTCCTGTATAAATAGCTGTCAAGCAGGGAGTACCCTGTCTACCGCACTTTTGTTCTTTTCCTTGCTGCCGTTCTATTTGAGTGTTTTTAAGCCAATAAACGGCTGTTTGTTTTAAACCTACCTGTGTCGAACTCCCTCTGTCTACGAAACTTAACACTGGCGACGAGGGCTGGGGACCAGGTCTGGTTCTTTTGCTTCTAGTCTTCCTCCTGCGAAGAGATAAGTTTTGTCTTTTTTCCTTTTTTTTTTTTTGCGGTACGGCCATTCGAGATGGCAACTCTCCCTCGGTTCGTGCCTTTTGATCCGGCCTGTGAACTTTGGGCATCGTTCCTTGCCCGCTTCGAATGCTTCCTCATTGCAAGCGACTTCAGCGAGTTGTCACTGGCACGAAAGCTCAGCTACTTTCTCAGCTGTGGGGCCCTGAGCTGTTCGTAGTGGCACAAAACATCGCTGCCCTGGCGGCCGTCTATGAGGTGCCGTGGGACACCCTCCTGGCTCAACTCCAGAGCCACTACGCCCCGACACCATCACGCATCACAAGGCAATATGCATTCCGCCAGTGCCTGCAGCTCCCATCGCAAACCATTGCGGACTTCCTCCAGGCATTACGGGCTGCGGCCATACCATCCGAGTTTCCAGCCGCTTTTCTGGAAGACTCGCTGGTGGAGCAATTTGTCTGCGGGGTGAGGGACGTTCACCTCAAGCAGCGCCTCCTGGTCAAGCTGGAGGTCACCCTGGAGCAGGCCATGGAGGAAGCCCGAGCTGCCGAGCTCTCCGAGCTCTCCACCGCTGAAATGCTCCATTGCCAGCCTCTGCAGGCATCATCTCCCCACACTTGTCTCATTGATGAACTGGCCCCTCTGGACGATTTGGACTTGGAGTATCATGTGGACAGCCAGCGAGTCTCTGCCCGCAGAGCTGTCCATCCTCCGCCTACCCACCTGCCAACCGCCCCGTGCCTCGGCTGTGCCATCTGCCGCCGGTGCTCCAGGAAGGGCCATCTCGCCCAGGTCTGCCGAGCCTCCCTGCCACTGCCTGCTCCGGCCACCACATCTCCTGCACCACTGCCTCAAGCCACCCGGCCAGCCCAGACTCGCCAGGCTGCATCAAAATGGCGTCAAGCCCGCCTCCAGCTGCTGCCTGCCGACTGCTATGCCCTCACCGAGGTTACAGAGTCAGTCAGCAAGGCTACAGCTGACAGTACGCATCTTACTGCTTCGGTCCAGCTTGAGGGGGGTTTCCTTTGAGATGGAGGTTGACTCGGGTTCGTCCATCTCCTGGTCTCAATTATCCCGGCTGTGCCCATTCCTTAGGGTGGGCCACCTGTCCTCCTCCACTAAGGTCCTAAAGGACTATCAGGGTCCCCTATCCCCACCCTGGGGCAATTCTTCCTGCAGGTGGACTATGGCCCCTTCCACGGCTCCCTTCCCATCTTGGTCATGGAGAAGCCTCTCTCCACCCTAATTGGCTTGGACTGGTTCCCTTCCTTGGGTCTCTCAGTCCAGGGGGTGCACCAGGTGCCCTCCAGCTTACCTGTCGAGGATGTGTTGGCCAAATTCTCTGACATCTTCGATGGGCAGTTGGGGGCGTACAGGGGAACCCCCGTCTCTTCAAACCTTGATCCCAGGTTGCCCCGATCAGGCTCAAGGCTCACAGGCTGCCATTTGCCCTGAAGCCCAAGGTTGAGGCGGAGCTGGACCGTTTAGTGGCGCAGTGCGTGCTGGAGCCCGTCAATCAGGCAAGATGGGAAATCCCAATAGTGGTCCCCATCAAGCCTGATGGGTCCATTCGCATCTGTGCCGACTATAAGTCAACGATCAACCGAGGACTTCAGGCAAACCCGTATCCAGTTCCCATGGTGCAGCACCTGCTCCACTCTTTGGGGCAGGCCTACCTCTTCGCGAAACTGTATATGGTGCAAGCCTATCAGCAGCTCCCGGTGGACGACGATGCGGCTGAAGCACAGACCATTGTCGAGGGGCTTTTCGTTGCCGCCGCTTTCAATTCGGCATTTCTGTGGCCCCGGGGATCTTCCAGAGCCTCATGGAGTGCTTGCTCCCTGGGCTCCCTGGCATGGTTTCCTGCTTTGATGATGTCCTGATAGCTGCCACCAGCCTATCAGGACTCGCCAAAACCGTACGGAAGGTCCTCACCATTTTCAGGGGTGTGGGTTTAAAACTAAAGCGCAGCAAATGCAAATTTGCTGTGCCATGGGTTGAATTCCTGGGCTTCATGATTGATGCCCAGGGAATTCAACCCACCCCCTCTAAGGTTGAGACTATTAGAAATGCCCCCACGCCTGCCTCTAAGGCGGAGTTGCAGGCGTTCTTCGGCCTTTTAAACTTCTACGCGCCATTCATTCTGCACAAGGCATCGCTAGCCGAGCCGCTTCATCAGTTGCTCAACCAATCTGCAGCCTGGCGCTGGGGCAGCCACGAAGCACATGCATTCGTGGCTGTCAAAGCCATGCTGATGTCAGAGGTAGTCCTAGTCCAGTATAGTGACCAGCTGCCTCTGACATTAGCATGCAATGCCTCCCCCTATGGTCTGGGGGCTGTCCTGAGCCATCACCTCCCAAATGGCTCGGAGGCCCCCATTGCTTTTTATTCCTGGACAATGTCTCCAACGGAGCACAACTACAGCCAGATTGACAAGAAGGCTCTGGCTGTAGTGTCCGGGATTTAAAAAATCCATGAGTACCTTTACGGATGGCCTTTTTCTGTCTTCACTGACCACAAGCTGCTCCTTGGGCTTCTGACCGGCGACTGTCCAACCCCTTCCATCCTGTCTCCCCTGATGACCCGGTGGATGGAGTTCCTAGCAACTATGACTATACGCTATTCTACCGTCCAGGCAAGCAGCTGGGGCATGCTGATGCCCTCAGCCGCTGCTCCCTCCCCAAGACAGACCATTGCCGAATGAGACTTGCCCCTGACCTCTTCGGACGTGGCTGCTCTCACCCAGGCCAACCCTGTCCTGTCCCAGGTCTCCACCTGGGTACTGCAGGGGTGGCCCTCGGGTGCCATGTCCGAGGAGTTTTGGCCATACAAAACCCGCCAGCTGGAGCTGTCGCTCCACTGCAGGTGTTTGTTGTGGGGGGACCAGGTCATCATTCCACCCCCCTCTGACGCCAGGTGCTGCAGTCACTCCATGCGAGCCACCCAGGCACAGCGAGAATGAAGGCCCTCAGCCGCAGCTACGTCTGGTGGCCTCGCATGGATGAAGATGTAGCCGCCTGGGTGGGAGCCTGCCCCTCCTTTGGTCCCTCCCAGGGAATGGGACATCCCCAGGAGTCCCTGGTCCTGCATTCATATAGAAGTTGCGGGTCCCTTCCACAACCAGACCTTCCTGGTGGTGGTGGACACTTACTCCCACTGGGCGGAGGTCATCCTCATGTCCTCCACCACAGCTGAGAGCACTGTGCGAGCCCTGCGGTGCCTGTTCACCATGCACGGGCTGCCGGACACTGTGGTGTCCGATAACGGACCCCAGTTCCACTCCACCACCTTCTAGGAATTCCTGGCATCCCAGGGGATCCGCCACATGCCCACCACCCCTTACCATCCTGCTGCCAATGGCCGGGTGGAATGTGCTGTCTGCTCAGCCAAGGAGGCCCTCGGCAGGATGGAGAGGGGCAATTGGCATCCAAGGGTGGCTGCTTTCCTGTTAGGTCAGCATTCCACCCCTTGCCCGGTGTCAGGGAAAAGCCCTGCCGAGCTCCTGATGGACCACCGCCTGCGAACCGCCTTGGACAGGCTGGACCCCTTCTACAATGAGGTGCAGCCCTGCAACCTGGGGGCTCCCCCTCCCTGTCTATTCCTAGTGGGGGACCGGTCTATGCTAGGAACTTTTCTGGAGATCCTAAGTGGGCCCCTGCTACTGTCTTAAATCTAACCAGCCCCTGTTCCTACCGGGTCGGGCTGCTCAATGGCAGTGAATGGTGACACCACCTGGACCAGTTGAGGCGCCGCCTTCCATCACAGGCCTTCCCTGAATCAGGCCTGACCTACCCAGTTACCCCCGAAGGGCTCCCTGTTCATCCTCCATCCGAGTTGCCGCCGAATTCGCAAGAGGCCTTCCCCAATTCAGGCCTTCCCTACCTTCCCTGGACGCCACCTTCCGGCACACCACCCCAGCACTGACTCAAACCACTGGTCAACAAGAGGCCTTCGTGTCATCAGGCCTTCCTTACCCAACCACTGCCTGCCGGCAGCCATCCAACTCCTCCTTCCCGAACACCACTCCACCCCACCCAGACTCACCAGGTTCGCAGGCTCCACCTCCGTCTGCGGGCCAAGGTGATGTCACCCGGAGCTACACCCCCTGCCAGGGAGGAGCTTCTACGGGGACGTGTTACCTTGACGGGCTCTCCAATGCATCTGAGGCATTCTGGGCAGGTCCGGCAGTGTCCCGCCTGCCTAAGTGAGTATGCATGCTAGTGGGCCCCACATGCGTGCTCGCTAGGGGGGGAAGGAGTGTTGAGGTCCTCGACTTGTGACCGGTCCTTGACTTATGACTGGCCGCAAGTCTTTGACCTCAGCCTGAAAAGCCAGGCAACAGCCAGTCATGTCTGATTGGCTAAGACGCAACTGGCTGAGCCTGGGTTACTAGGCTGCCTGATTGGCTCCCTGCTTGACAGCTCCTGTATAAATAGCTGTCAGGCAGGGAGTACCCTGTCTACCGCACTTGTGTTCTTTTGTTTATGTTTATGTTTATGTTTTATTCAATTTCTATACTGCTCCTATCTCCCCAATGGACTCAGGGCAGTGCACAGGAAATTAAAATGACACAATATACACAATAAATACAGTCACAGCATTAAAATACGATTAAATTAAATAGTCTTTGCTAAAATATTAGCTAAAAGTATTAAAATCCCCAACCTAATCCAATTAAAATTATATCTGATCTAAGGTCTAAGCTAGGCCAGCTAGGTGAAAGAAGTGCGTTTTGAGTGATTTGCGAAAAAGGCGAAGATCTGTGATGGTACGGAGTTTGGGGGGCAGGTCGTGCAGCAAGGTTTTCCTTGCTGCAGTTCTGTTTGAGTGTTTTTAAGCCAATAAATGGCTGTTTGTTTTAAACCTACCTGTGTCGAACTCCCTCTGTCTATGAAACTTAACACTTACATCTACCCCAAACATCTTTCAGGGAAAGTGAATGATGCGGAATGATATGGATGGATGGATGGATGGATGGATGGATGGATGTGGGGGGAGGGGGAGGGGAAGAGAATGTGAATGAGATAGCTAGATACCCGTGTTTCCCTGAAAATAAGACCTGGCCTTTGTTTTTTTTTGCCACCTAATAGGCACCAAATCTTATTTTGGGGAATGTCTTCCACTGATTCACCTCATGATGGTGGCACCAATAGCCCCACCCACAGGAGTCTACTGCTGGCCCCTTCTTGCCTTTACTTACCTGTGTTGTCCCCGGGCTCCATTTTGCCATCAGAGGCCTTCAGGAAAGACCTCTGCAACTGAGAAACACAATCTGGACTTATGTGCAATACCCACTCCCCACAGTCTCATTTAGCAACCAAAGGCCTTCAGGAAAGGCTTCTGCAGCCAAGAAATGGGATCCGGATTCACATGTGTAGCACCCCCTGTCATACGTTTCACTGTCAGAGACCTTCAGGAAAGGCCTCTGCAGCTGATAAAAGAGCTCCAGTTTGAAGTCCGTGGGGAAGCCAGATTCACTTTATGACCATGTGACTTACTTAAGCTATAAATGTTCGCTTAAGCTATAAATGTTCGCTTAATGAATGGCAACAAGTAAGGTGGCAAAATGGATGAACAGCTGTCTTGCTTAGCAACAGAGATTCACGGCTCAATGGTGGACATAAGTCAACCCTTACCGTTTCCATATAAGGGTGTCAACCATTGGTAATCCAGCAGGCCTTTGCTGTCAGGTTCTCAACTGACATTGACTGTTGGATTATGGGTTGAATAAAATGTGGTGAAACTCACTTAACAATGCTCTTGCTTAGTAACCAAAATTTTGGATTTGGGTGTGGTCATAACTTAAGGACTATCTCTGCATGACAGCCTTAACCTAGTAAACAGAGGCACCAAAATAATCCAAATGATATAAGGTCTCCTGCTGGAGCAGGGGGTTGGACTAAATTACCTCCAAGGTCCCTTCAAGAGGGTCTCTTGCTCGAGATCGTTTCCGGCTTCAGACGCGGACGGACGTGGATTCCACACGTCCGCCACTGTGTTGCCTCAGCCGCGCCTTTGGGTGCAGGGGGATGGGCAAAATCCCCCCCTCCGTACAGGCGGCTTGCGGTGAGGGCCCCCATCCCAACGGCAGTCGGGGGGCTGCTCCCGCTTCGCCCCAGGGGCTGAGGAGCTTTCGCAGGGGGAGTTTCCCTTTCGCCAAAGGAGCTGGAACATGGAGGATTTTACAAGGAGCTGAAACACCGGGGCTGAATGGCTGCGCCAAGGCTCCAGATTAGAAAAATGGTATGTGCCTTATTTGGACTTTTTTGCATTCAATTTTATGGAAAGAGAAGATAGGGGGGAGTTGGAAACAACCCCCCTGGAACTAAAGCGGCATTGGAGAATGAGTCCCGCAATGCGGAGAGAGTGAAAGTGACATCCGTTGGATTTATTGAAAAAGGAAATCTATTGCTAAATAAGGGATTGCTGTCAGACAATGTATCCTCAGCCTTGCTACATTTTAAATTGATGGCGTTCTCTTTGTTCCCAGGATGGAATTTTTCTTTTTTGGAAATAAGCATTCCTCTATTTTAACAAAAATTAGATTAACTTTAAAATATATAATGGCTACCATCGGTAGGAAGACCGTGGCCGCTGGATTCAGGCGGTCACGTGCTCCAACTCTCCGCCCTCCCATTGCAGACTAAGTGGGCAGGAATCACAGACCTGGAGCCCTAGGCTCATGTTATTCAACGCCAGATCTGTGGTTCAGAAAGCTCCCCTCATCCATGACCTTGTGTCAGAGAGGGACCCGGACCTGGTGGGTATAACGGAAACCTGGTTGGGCCACGAAGGGGGCCTACCCCTCGTGGAAATGTGCCCATCAGGTTACCACATCTTCCATCAGCCTAGGGCCCTAGGGAGGGGTGGGGGAGTGGCGATTATGGTTAAGGAAGGTCTGGAGCTGAAGGAGACCACAATCCCTCAGACGACCGGGTGTGAATCTCTCTGCGTGAGATGGGGCCTAGGGAGGCAGTTGGGCGTGTTAGTTGTGTACCTGGCTCCTCGCTATGCAACAACAGCCCTGCCCGAGCTCCTAGAGGTGATAGCCGAGGCGGCAGTTGAGACCCCCAGACTGGTAGTCATGGCGGACTTTAACTTGCCGTCGGCGGGCGAAGCCTCTGGAGCAGCTCGGGAGTTCATAGCGTCCATGACGGCCATGGACCTGACTCAAGTAGTTTTAGGCCCTACTCATGAGGGGGGAAACAAACTGGATTTAATCTTTGTCTCGGGACAGTGGAATAGTGATCTGGGAATAGGGGATTTGGTCATCACTCCCTTGTCATGCACAGATCACGCTCTCCTTCGGCTGGACTTTCCAATCGCTTCACCTCACCGTGGGGAGGCGGAACCGGATACTCCTAGATGGTTCCGCCACAGGCTTCTAATGGACCAGGAAAGGTTCCAGAGCGAGCTTGGGCCAATTCCTGTGACCCTACCTCACGACTCGACTGAGGACCTAATGGCCGCATGGTTAAGTGCAGCCACGGGGGCCTTGGACCGAGTCACGCCCTTGTGGCCTCTCTTGCGGCGACAAACCACCCAGGCTCCTTGGTTTACTGAGGAGCTTCGGGAGATGAAGCGCCACAAGAGACGCCTAGAGAGTAGATGGAGATCCTCTCGCTCCGAAGCCGACCGAACACTAGTGAGAACCCATATTAGGGCTTACTTAGTGGCGATAAGGGTGGCCAAACGTGAGTATTGTGCCACCCTTATTGCATCCGCGGATAACCGCCCTGCCGCCCTGTTTGGGGTGACCCGCTCCCTCCTTCACCAGAGGCCATGGGAAGCCCCTTTGCAAGGGCGAGCAGAGGAATTTGGGATTTATCTGCAGGAGAAAATCACTTGGATTCGGAATGAACTACCCTCCATCAACAGTGGTCCTGTGGGACCTCCCGAGACTAGTCTTGAGGTTCCTTCTTGGGAGGAGTCTGACTTTGTCACCACTGAGGATATGGACAGGTTGTCAAGGAGACTTAGGGTGACCACATGTTTATTGGACCCGTGTCCCTCCTGGCTTGTACTGGCATCCTGGGAGACGACACGAGGCTGGCTCAAGGGCATTGTCAACGCATCTTTTATGTGAGGGGTCCTTGCCGGCCGTCTTGAAAGAGGCGGTAGTAAGGCCCCTCCTCAAGAAGCCGTCCCTGGACCCAGCATTGTTGGAGAACTATCGTCCGGTCTCCAACCTTCACTTTTTAGTGAAGGTTGTTGAGAGTTTGGTGTCCCAACAGTTTCCGCGACACCTGGAGGAAGTTGATTATCTAGACCCACGCCAGTTCGGCTTCCAATCCGGTCACAGCACCGAGACGGCATTGGTCGCGTTGGTTGATGATCTCTGGAGAGCGTGAGATAGAGGTTATTCCTCTATCCTAGTCCTGTTAGACCTCTCAGTGGCTTTTGATATAATCGATCATGGTATCCTATTGCACCGACTGGGGGGGTTGGGGCAGGGAGGCACCGTTTTGTGGTGGTTCTCGTCCTACCTCTCTGGTCAGTCACAATATGTGTTGACAGGAGGGCAGAGGTCGACCTCAAGACCCTTCTTATGTGGGGTTCCTCAGGAGTCGGTCCTCTCACCCCTCTTGTTTAACACATATATGAAGCCGCTGGGCGAGATCATCCGTGGTTTTGGGGTGGAGTACCATCTGTACGCTGATGACACTCAGCTGTACATATCCACCCCAGACCACCCCAACGATGCCGCCGAAGTGCTGTCCTGGTGTTTGGAGGCCGTACGGATCTGGATGGGTGGTAACAAACTCAAGCTCAACCCTGCCAAGACTGAGTGGCTGTGGTTTCTGGCACCCCGGTTCAGCCAGATTACTCCAACTCTGGCCATTGGGGGCGAAACACTGGCCCCCTCGAGAGGGCGCACAATTTGGGTGTCCTCCTGGATTCCTGGCTGTCCATGGAGGACCATGTTGCGGCCGTGGCCAGGGGGGCGTTTCATCAGGTACGCCTGATGCGCCAATTGCACCCCTTACTGGACCAGGCTGCCCTTTGCACAGTCACTCAAGCTCTCGTGACGTCCCGACTCGACTACTGTAATGCTCTCTACATGGGGCTTCCCTTGAGGTGCACTCGAAAGCTACAGTTAGTCCAGAATGCAGCCGCGCGGGTGATTACGAGAGTCACCAGATGCTCCCACATAACACCGATCCTGCGCGAGCTGCACTGGCTTCCTGTGGCCTTTCAAGTGCACTTCAAGGTTCTGACGACCATCTTTAAAGCACTCCATGGCTCGGGGCCTAGTTATATGCGAGACCACCTTCTGCCTCATATATCCCTTTGGCCGATCCGCTCCCACAGAGAGGGTCTTCTCAGGGTGCAGTCGGCCGGACAATGCCGACTGGCGACACCCAGGGGAAGAGCCTTCTCTGTGGCGGGCCCTGCCCTTTGGAACGACCTACCTCCTGAATTACGCACCATCACTGACCTCCGCCTCTTCTGCCAATGTCTAAAGACATATCTTTTCCAACAAGCCGGCCTAGCCTAACCTCCCATGGGACTATTTTTAGAGAGTTTAAATTGGGTATTTTAAAATTTGGTTTTAGCATAGGATTAGAATAGTTTAATATATTTTAAATTATGTATTTATTTTTTGTATAGTTTTAAATTCATGTGCCCTGGGTCCTCTGTGGAGAAGGGCGGGATATAAATATAATATAATAAAATAAAAAAATAAGAAAAGGACTTGTTCTGGTGTCTTTCGGTGCTCTCCTCCCTTGTGAAACCTGCCTTTGTTTGGAAAGTTTTTTCCTTTTTTCTTTACTTTCTCTCTGGATGTTGCAAACTTAATTTGAATTACAGCTGCTTTTGTCTCGGACTTCACGGACTGCCCGCCCAACAGTGCCATTTTTTTCCCTTTCTTCTCTATGCACCAACATTTAAAATTTTTACTATGGCATCGAGGAAACCTCCATCTGGGAAATCAAGCTCTGCTCCAGCATCTACAAAACCCAGTCCATCCTCACAACCAAAGATTTCAGCCTTGTTACAGAGGGAAACAGAAGTAGAGGATCCTAAGTCACCAAACTCTCAGCCATTAAGCGTAGAGGAGATGTTTCAAAAAATAATGAATGAAATGCAACAAATCCGGAAAGACAATTTAAGTACAAGATTGGAACTATTGGAGGTGCAAAGAGAAATAACAAATAATAAACAAAAAATTGAGGGGCTGGAAGTGGGGGCGGTTGAGATGAAGGAAGAGATAAAAGACTTTAAGAAAGAAATTACAGATATTACTGGTCAAATGTCTAAAATTGATTTTGAATGTATGTCTTTCTTTTTAAGATTTCAGAATGTTCCAGAATCACCTAATGAGAATTTAAAAGAGTTGATGGCTACTATGTTAGCGGATTACATTAAGAAAGATAAGGAATTTATCTGGGGGGACATTGATTTGATTTATAGAATTAATTCAGCATTTGCCAGAATAAATGAGGTACCCAGAGAGATACATATTAAAGTCATAAGAAGGTCAACGAGGGATGAGATACTGAGAGCGCAAAGAGCGGGCCCTTTGATGTATCAGCAAAACGAGGTGGCCATATTGAAGTAGATCCCAAAGAAAATACGAGATATAAGAAGGAATTATTCCTTCTTAACAAAAAAATTATACAAAAAGGGGGTGTAGTTCAAGTGGCTGATGCCTGATGGGATGCTGGTATTCTGGGAGGGAGGAAGAGTTAGAATCAAAACAGTAGAAGAGGCGCAGAATTTTCTTAAAAAACACTCCTCAATCCTGGATGATGGTGAGATGGGAACGGGAGGGGCCACGGGTCTGCCTGCTGGTGGGGGGAGGAGGAAGAGACTATACCTGCGGGATCGGATCCTGCCTCATACATCCTCACGACCGATTCGCTCCCACAGAGAGGGACTGCTCCGGGTGCCGTCCACTAGACTTTGTCAGCGGGCGACGCCCAGGGGAAGGGCTCTCTCTGTGGCGGGCCCGGCCCTCTGGAACGACCTTCCCCCCGATATTAGAACGACCACGGACCTCCGCTCCTTCCGCCTGAAATTGAAGACTCACTTTTTCCGCCTGGCCGGCCTAGGATAGTCTCTCTGTCTATGGGTTTTTTAAATGTATACTATATTTATTGGGTATTTTTAGTTAATGGGATTTTAGCACAGTATTGATTGAGTTTAATCTGTTTTAATTTGTATGTATTTTGTATATTTTTCGCTTTTAATTTCCCTGTGCACCGCCCCGAGTCCCTGTGGGGAGAGGGTGCGGTCAATAAATTCAACTTTATTATTATTATTATTATTATTATTATTATTATTATTATTATTATTATTATTATTATTATTATTATTATTATTATTATTATTATTATTATTATTATTATAGCAAAGAGGCTCAGATCGCAAAAATAACTTGTTATCTTTTTTGATAGTAATTCCTGTACATATGTCAATAGAACAAACTAATTGAATGTATAAAATAATATGAAAATTTATGATGTTAAATGTATGTACCCCTTCTTTTTATTATTTTTTATTTACCCCTTTCCTGTTATAAATTGTTAAAACCAATAAAACTTTTTAAAATAAAATAAAAATAAAAAAAATAAAAAAGAGGGTCTCTTGCTCGAGCAGGAGGCTGGACCAGATGACCTCTGAGGTCCTTTCCAGCTCTGGATTGCTGTGCTATATTATAGCACTTTCTGAATCTGCATCTAGTACCTAGTACCAGGGTTTAAAGTCCTTCCATCCTCTCTTTTTTTTATCTCTCTATCCATCCATCCACATCTCATTCACTTTCACTTCCATTCCCTCATTCTTTCTTTCTTTCTTTCTTTCTTTCTTTCTTTCTTTCTTTCTTTCTTTCTTTCTTTCTTTTTCTCTCTTTCTCTTTCCCTTTTTTTCCTCCCTCTTTCTTTCTTATCTATCCCTTTTCTTTCTTCATTCCTTCCCCTCTCTCTCTCTCCTCCCTCCCTTCCCTTCCCGCCCTCTTTCTTTCTCTCCTTTTTCTTTCTTTCTTTTTCTTTCCTATCTCTTCCTTCTCTCCATCTCTCTCTTTCTCCCTCCCCCTCCTCTCTCTCTGTCTCTCTCCCTCTCTCTTTCTCTCCTTTCCCTTCTCTTCCTCCTTTCCTCTCTTGTTCTAAAGCTAGGATACCCACCCCAAACAAAAATTCCTTTGGATGAAGCTGGCCATTGCAATAATCTCATCCGGCTTACTCAATCAGACAACACACTCTCCAGCTCTCCACTTCCAACCAAACCTAGTGGGCCTCATTGCAGCAACTCATGCCGGTTGGCAGTGGAGGGGCCAGTGTACATGTGGCAGCAGGGAAAGAAGTTGCATCAACAAATGCAACTACACAACTTGAGCGAGGCTAAGATGTTTGGTATGGATGTAAAACTTACTTAGGCCATCTCAAAGTAGTTCAGTGCATTTTTCCCAGTTTCCCTGCCACCTACCTGGCCCCAACTGCCCATTTGGTGTCAGACAAGATCAGGTACAGGGAGCAGCAGCTGAATCTTGGCAGGTAGGGTTTATTCAAAAAGAAAACAAAAGAGACTGAAAAAAGAAAAATTAATCACCACAAAAGGCTGCAAAAGAGGCAGTGAGCGAGAAGACATACCGGCAGGCTGTGACATTGGGGAAGAAAAGAACAAGAGAGATGAGAGAAGCTGAGATAGGAGCTTCTTGAAGTCTTCCAGGGGCTGGAAGGCAGGGCACAATGCAATTTCTCTCCCTTCCCTTTCTTCCTTACTCTAGCACAGTGATGGCTAACCTTTTTTGGCTCGCATGCCAAAAGCAGGGGGAGCGCAGGGGGGTCACGCGTGGGCATGCCACACCCATAACACTATGTGCATGACCCCCTGCTTCTGGCTTTCTAGGAGCCTGGGGAGAGTGAAAACAGCTTCCCCTCCCCACCTCCAGAGGCTTCAGCTTCCCCTCCCCACCTCCAGAGGCTTCAGGGGCTTCCTTGAAGCCTCCAGAGGGCGAAAAACGGCCTCACAAGAAGGCCTCAATCAGCTGACCAGCACATATATGCACGCTGGAGCTGACTTTGCGTGCCCTAAGAAATGGTTCCGCGTGCCACCTGTGGCACCCGTGCCATAGGTTCACCATCACTGCTCTAGCATGTGCCTAAGGCTATGAGCCTCTGCCATTTGGCTGACACACGTGGGTCATTCCATGTCAAGTGGTCTGAAGCTCCCTGCTCGACCACCACCAATGAAATTTGGTGTGAACATTCACATATGTCCCCAATTAACATTGGTAAAGTGTTACAATTGCTGGTGCAATACTTGTGAAGATATAGTAAGGCTTCCCATACCGGAGCCTTCTACAGTATGATTCTGAGGTTTCAGCAACTTTAAGACATAATATCTCCGGCAATATTTTGTTGAGGGAGAAGGGCAGTATAGAAATTTAAACAATAATAATAATAATAATAATAATAATAATAATAATAATAATAACAACAACAACAACAACAACAACAATAATAAGGTATGAGAAATGTGAAACTTTGCACATAATAACTTAGCAACACAAAGTTGTAGAATATAACAATTCATTGTCCTACTGCTTTCCAATAGTTCATAAATTGAGTGTTAACAGTTTTCGTAAAAACACTAAAAATAGGGGGTTTTCAGTCCTTTTTTACAAAAAGAGACCTTCTGGAAACTGTTAAAACATTTTCATTAGAAAAAGCATGTTTCAAACCCCCTAAAAAGTAGGGTGCTTGGTGTTTCATTGCTGACATATAAAAACCTAAAAATAGGGACAAAGTTGAGGACATTGTATGGCAAGGTCACATGAATTCTATTATTGTTGACTAGTACTACCATGTTTCCCCAAAAATAAGATCTCCTCAGATAATAAACCCAATTGGGCTTTTTGAGCACATGCACTAAAATAAGCCCTCCCCTGAAAATAAGCCCTTCTCAAAAATATAGCAACACAGCAGCAGCTATGAGGTGATCATGCTTATCATTTCCTGCACCTCAAAAATAATAAAACCTTCCAAATAATAAGGCCAAGTGCTTATTTCAGGGGTTAAAAGAAAATAAGACCATGTTTTATTTTCAGGGAAACATGGTAAAAAGAGCAAGAGCACCATCGAGGGACAAAAAGAATTTGTCACAGAAAAGTAAAGTAACTGCTAATGCAGTTTTCTAGTTTATTTGTTTTGGTATTCTATTGTATTTGTTTTTGTGGCCTGTAAGCTACCAAAAGTTGTATAGATAATGGATGTTATAAACATTTCTTTAAAAATGAAATAAATATATTTATAAACCAGACCAGAAAAGCAAAACAAAACAAAAGAAAACTTGTGAAGAAACACTCAAGAACAAAGCATGTATAAATGTCTTTAATTGCACTAACTTTAGAAGTATTTGTTGAGTTGAAACAACAGGGCAACCTTTGTATATTAAGAGAAAAGGGTGTGGAATTTTGCCTTTTTCTATAGAGTGCATTGGAAAGTGACAGTCAACATGGGCAAGAGACAAAGATCTATCAGAAAATGAAATACAGAATCTAAAGAATATATCATGGAATTCTGCTTT
This sequence comes from Rhabdophis nuchalis, assembly GCA_039707465.1. Lineage (NCBI taxonomy): Eukaryota > Metazoa > Chordata > Lepidosauria > Squamata > Natricidae > Rhabdophis > Rhabdophis nuchalis. Next base: position 145,008,828 of record CM077647.1, read on the forward strand.
TCAGGTAGAAAAACTGTTTTTAAAATTAGAAACTTAGCTCTGTTTTTTAAGCAAAATAAATGTAATTATACTATAAATGGCAGTATCACTGTGAAATATTTAATTAAACAGACTTCTCTGTTTGCAAGGAAGTGGCATCACCTTGATTGTCCATATTGTCTTAAGTACTCAGATTTTGTTTTCTCTCATGCAGGATTTTCATTCCACAAGAATTGTCCTGTAGTTTTCATTAATATGAAATTTCAGAGAAAATGCTATTTCTTTTTAAACATGAATATATTTAAAAAGCAAATGTAGTAGTCTTAGTAAACTGATACAAACTACTTTATAACATACATTTATAATACATTAATCAATTTGGCAGATGTAGATTCTAGAAATATCTTCGATTCTATTAATGCATGTGAATATTTTTGTGTGTCTTCTCAACACTCAAAGAAATATTCACTTACTCTATAGTTTAAAAAGCTGAAAATATTACTTCTTTGCTTTCTTTTAAATATTTTAGATCTTGTGATTCTGAATTTATTGTTTTAGTGATGGTTAGCAAAGCAGCATCTGATGCCACATTCAGAAATAAAAAAGCAGTTGAACGTCTAGTTGTTAATCGATTGCTTATGTGCTATTAAGCCAGCATCAGTTCTTAGCAATCACATAGACAGATCTTCTCCAGGATAATCTGGCCTCCAGTTCTCCCAACAATCCACCGACCACCACCATAATTCTAACTTTCCCAGCATTGTAAATTTGTCAAGGGAGCTGTGCCTTATTTTACTGAAATAAAAATATGCATATTGTAAAACAGCAAAAGTAATAGAGATGATGATAGGAAAAAGAGCTGCAATAAATGGTGCATTAAATTTTAAAGTAACTTATTGTGGGGAATATATATATATACACACACAATACAATACAATACAATACAATACAATACAATACAATACAATACAATACAATACAATACAATAGCAGAGTTGGAAGGGACCTTGTAGGTCTTCTAGTCCAACCCCCTGCGTGGGCCCACGCAGTCCAACACCCTGCGTGGGCAGGAACCTCATACCATTTCAGACAAATGGCTGTCTAACATCTTTTTAAAGTCTTCCAGGGTTGGAATACACACACACACACACACACACACACAAACATACATACATACATGTTACATTTTTGAGCTGATCAATAAATAAAAAAGCAGTGTGCTTCTTCCCTTAATTGGGGCTTAACAGGGTGTTGTGGAAATAAATATATATATGCTGGCATAGCTGGCTTCGGGGATTTTCCCGTGTATAAGGCATAGAAATGTTATTGCAACGTTTCGACAAGATCTCACTTGTCATCATCAGGCAGGCTTGTGTCTGTGAGTGTGACTGCGGAGGCATCGCCCCTCTTTAAATCTTGGTGGGGGGATGGAGTGCTGACTATTGTTGTGAGTGGGTTGATTGGCTGTGTAGCTGCATCCTGACTGGTAGATTGATGCTGATTGGTCTCATTTGTACGTTTCTCCTTGTTTTGAATTTCAACGGCTTGGGTGGAGGGTGGGGCTCGTCTGCTGGTCAATGCTGGCTTCCAGATATCTCGTGGGCGGGAGGTATCATCACATTTGTTCATGCTGTTAGATTGTTTCTCTATTTCAATTTCAAGGAACCAAACGCCTAGCTGACAAAGACCATCTGAAAACCGAAATACACTTCCTCACAAATACATTAATATCCAATGGATTCCGAAGAAAAACAATCACCAAACTAATCCAACAAGAAACACCCCCCAGGAACCAAGACAAAGAACAGGAAAATGGCATTGCCCTCATTCCATACATTAAAGGTACCACAGACAAAATCAGCAAAATTCTCCACAAGCACAACATCAAGACAGCCTTCAACACCGACCAAAAAATAACCAATATCCTAAGGAACCCAAAAGACAAGATCCAGCTAGAAAACCAAGGAGTCTACAAAATTCCATGTAAAAGCTGCCCTGCCACTTACATAGGACAAACCAACAGAAGGATTAGTGCACGTATTGCTGAACATAAAAATGCTTTAAAAAATCATCTTAATACCTCATCTCTCTATCAACATTTCAAAACTACAGGACATGACATTGACTTTCAAGGAACTAAAATGATCTCCAAGGCGGAACAGCTCAACAGGAGAATAATCAGAGAAGCCATTGAAATAGAGAAACAATCTAACAGCATGAACAGACGTGATGATACCTCCCGCCTACCAGATATCTGGAAGCCAGCATTGACCAGCAGACGAGCCCCACCCTCCAGCCAAGCCGTTGAAATTCAAAACAAGGAGAAACATACAAATGAGACCAATCAGCATCAATCTACCAGTCACGATGCAACTGCACAGCCAATCAACCCACTCACAACAATAGTCAGCACTCCCCCCCCACCAAGATTTAAAGAGGGGCGATGCCTCCGCAGTCACACTCACAGACACAAGCCTGCCTGATGATGACAAGTGAGATCTTGTCGAAACGTTGCAACAACTTTTCTATGCCTTATACACGGGAAAATCCCCGAAGCCAGCTATGCCAGCATATATATATGCTGGCATAGAGAACCAAATTAGATTACTGCTATGTGACATTTTTTAGATATGTGTTAGAATTTTTTAAGGGCTGAAAATAAAGAGACCAGGATGGATCCATTTCAGGCTTATTAGCCTTCTTCAGCTGGCCATACTCCTTCTACTGGGATTTGAACCAGGGCTTTCCAGCATTTGAGGCAAGCTCTCTATGCCTTGAGCTATCTGGTATCCCTGATATATCAGCCAATTTACAGGACTCTTAAATGAAGAATAATTATCACAGCTCCTGTGAAGAGGTCCCTTTAAGGGGAGGAGACTCAACATCATCCCTCTCTGCCCTTCGACTCAACCCAGAGTCATCCAGACAGAGAACCAAATTAGATTACTGCTGTGTGACATTTTTTAGATATGTGTTAGAATTTTTTAAGGGCTGAAAATAAAGAGACCAGGATGGATCCATTTCAGGCTTATTAGCCTTCTTCAGCTGGCCATACTCCTTCTACTGGGATTTGAACCAGGGCTTTCCAGCATTTGAGGCAAGCTCTCTATGCCTTGAGCTATCTGGTATAAAAAATTCTAAGATAGATAGATAGATAGATAGATAGATAGATACAATACAATACAATAGCAGAGTTGGAAGGGACCTTGTAGGTCTTCTAGTCCAACCCCCTGCATGGGCAGGAATCTTATACCATTTCAGACAAATGGCTGTCTAACATCTTTTTAAAGACTTCCAGGGTTGGGGCATTCACAACTGCTGGAGGCAAGCTGTTCCAGAGGTTAATTGTTCTTACTGTTAGGAAATTTCTCCTTAGTTCTAAGTTGCTTCTCTCCTTGGTTAGTTTCCACCCATTGCTCCTTGTCCTGCCCCCAGGTGTCTTGGAGAAAAGTTTGACTCCCTCTTCTTTGTGGCACCCTCTGAGATATCGGAACACTGCTATCATGTCTCCCCTGGTCCTTCTCTTCATCAAACTAGACATACCCAGTTCCTGCAGCCGTTCTTCATATGTCTTAGTCTCCAGTCCTCTAATCATCTTGGTTGCTCTTCTTTGCACTCTTTCCAGAGTCTCCACGTCTTTTCTACATCGTGGCGACCAAAACTGTATGCAGTATTCCAAGTGTGGCCTTACCAAGGCACTATACAGTGGCATTAACACTTCACGCGATCTAGATTCTATCCCTCTGTTGATGCAGCCTAGAACTGTGTTGGCTTTTTTGGCAGCTGCTGCACACTGCTGGCTCATATTTAAATGGTTGTCCACTAGGATTCCGAGATCCCTCTCACAGTTGCTACTATTGAGCAAGGTACCACCTATACTGTACTTGTGCATTTGGTTTTTCTTGCCTATATGTAGGACCTTACTTTTTTCACAATTGAATTTCATTTTATTAGACAGTGCCCAATGTTCAAGTTTGTCTAGATCCTTCTGTATCTTAATCCTATCTTCTGGAGTGTTGGCTATTCCTGCCAGCTTGGTGTCGTCTGCGAATTTGATGAGTTCCCCATTTATCCCCTCATCCAAATCGTTGATGAAGATGTTAAAGAGTACTGGGCCTAAAACAGAGCCTTGGGGGACTCCACTGCATACTTCCTTCCATGTAGATGCAGTTCCATTGAGGACTACACGTTGAGTGCGGTTGGTCAGCCAGTTACGAATCCATTTGGTGGTGGTGCTGTCTAACCCACAATTTTCTACTTTATCTAATAGTAGGTTATGGTCTACTTTATCAAATGCCTTACTGAAGTCCAGGTAAATTATATCAACAGCATTCCTCTGGTCCACTGATTTTGTTACTTTGTCAAAGAATGCAATTAGATTCGTCTGGCATGATCTGTTTTTGACAAACCCATGTTGGCTTTTGGCTATTACTTTGTTTGCTTCTAGGTGTTCACTTATTTGTTGTTTAATTATCTTTTCCAGAATCTTTCCTGGTATTGAGGTCAGGCTGATGGGTCTATAGTTTCCTGGATCTGTTTTTTTTCCTTTTTTGAAGATGGGAACCACATCTGCTCTTTTCCAGTCTTCTGGCAGTTCCCCGGTGCTCCAGGATCTCTGAAAGATATAGTTCAGTGGTTCTGAGATCTCGTCTGCCAGTTCCTTCAGAACCCTGGGGTGTAATCCATCCGGTCCTGGTGATTTGAACTCGTCCAGGGCAGACAGGTGCTCACTTACCATTTTCTTCTCTATTTCAACTTGTGTTCCTAATCTGATATTTGTGGTGCTGTTTTTGATTGATTGGACTGTTTTATCCCTTTGTGTAAAGACAGATGCAAAGAAAGAGTTAAATAGTTCTGCTTTCTCCCTGTTGCTTATCATCTTCTTGCCATTTTCTCCCAGCAGTGGACCAATTGTTTCCTTAACTTTTTTCTTATTTTTAACATGTTGGAAGAAGCTTTTTTTGTTATTTTTTACTTTTTTGGCAAGCCTTTCTTCATTGTGAGCCTTAGCTTTCCTCACTTCATCTTTACAGGCTCGGGCTATTTGCTGATATTTTGCCTTGGTTATGTCCCCCTTTTTCCACTTTTTATATTTATCCTTTTTGTCTTTCAATTTGTCAGAGAGTTCTTTATGCAGCCATGCTGGTTTCTTTTGGGAACTGTTATTTTTCTTCTTCATTGGTATTGCGCTGGACTGGGCTTTTATAATCTCATTTTTCAAAATTTCCCAAGCTTCTTGAGTTGTTTTCCCCTTGAGGATTCTCATCCATGGAATCCTTCCCAAGCTCTCTCTGAGTTTGTTGAAATTAGCTCTCTTGAAGTCTAATAGATAGATAATAGATAGATAGATAGATAGATAGATAGATAGATAGATAGATAGATAGATAGATAGATAGATAGATAGATAGATATATGCAGGTCTTTGGTTGTTCGGGTTTTCTCCCGCGTAGAATTGGAAGTATCTTCACGACGTTTCGATGAAGTCTCATTCATCATCTTCAGGCTGGTGCTTCCGGCTTGGTGCTTCCAGGAGCAAGCCGGAAGCACCAGCCTGAAGATGATGAATATATATGCTGGTATTATTGTCCTCGGGTGTTTTCCCATGTACATAGCATGAAATTGTTGTTGCGATGTTTCAGCAAGATCCCACTTGCTATTCTCAGGCTTCTGTCTGAGGATGGCAAGTGAGATCTTGCTGAAACGTTGCAACAACAATTTCATGCTATATACACGGGAAAACACCCGAGGACAGCAATACCAGCATACCTACACCCGTGAAAATCTACGAAAGCATACACACACAAACACACACACGCACGTGTGTCACAACACCCAGTTAAGCCTCAATTAAGGGAGGAAGCATACTGTTTCCTTTTCTGCCTTTCACCTCATCACAAGAGACTATCTAATAATATTTAATAATATTTAATATTTATAAAACCGCACCCTCTCCCCACAGGGACTCGGGGCGGTGCACAGGTAGAATAAAAACAATAAATACATACAAACAATTCTAAAAGCAAATTAAACATAACCTGTGCTAAAATTTCCCCATTAAAACTAAGCCGTACTAATTTCCCAATAAAAACCCCAAAGACAGAGAGACTTATCCTAGGCCGGCCAGACAGAAAAAGTGAGTTTTTAATTTAAGACGGAAGGAGCGGAGGTCCGTGGTCATCCTGATATCGGGGGGAAGGTCGTTCCAGAGGGCCGGGCCTGCCACAGAGATAGCCCTTCCCCTGGGTGTCGCCCGCTGACAATGTCTAGTGGACGGCACCCGGAGAAGTCCCTCTCTGTGGGATCAAATCGGCCGTGAGGATGTATGAGGCAGGATCCGATCCCGCAGATAGCTAGGTCCCGAGCCATGGAGCGCTTTAAAGATGATAATTAACACCTTGAAGCGCACACGGAAGACGACAGGTAGCCAGTGCAGCTCGCGCAAGAGCGGTGTTACATGGGTAAACCTAGCGGTTCCCATAATTGCTCGCGCGGCTACGTTCTGGACTAGCTGAAGTCTCCGGATGCACCTCAAGGGGAGCCCCATGTAGAGAGAGTTACAATAGTCCAGTCGGGATGTCACGAGCGCATGAGTGACTGTGCAAAGGGCGTCCCGATCCAATAGGGGGCGCAATTGGCGAACCAGGCGAACCTGGTAAAACACCCTCCTGGCCACGGCTGTCACTTGATCTTCCATGGACAGCCGGGAATCCAAGAGGACACCCAAATTGCGCGCCCCATCCACAGGGGCAAGATGTTCGCCCCCTATGGCCAGCGATGGAGTGAGCTGGTTGAATCGGGCAGCCGGAAACCACAGCCACTCGGTCTTGGTCGGGTTGAGTCTAAGTCCGTTACTTCCCATCCAGATCCGCACGGCTTCCAGGCACTGGCACATCACCTCGACGGCATCGTTGGGGTGGTTTGGGGTAGATATATACAACTGAGTGTCATCAGTGTATAGATGGTATTCTACCCCAAAACCACGGATGATCTCACCCAGCGGCTTCATGTATGTGTTAAACAGGAGAGGCGAGAGGACCGACCCCTGAGGCACCCCACAAGTGAGTGGTCTCGAGGTCGACCTCTGCCCCCCTGTCAACACAAATTGCGATCGGCCAGAGAGGTAGGAGGAGAACCACCGTAAAACGGCGCCTCCCATTCCCAACCCCCCCAGCCGATGCAATAGGATACCATGGTCGATGGTATCGAAAGCCGCCGAGAGGTCTAATAGGACCAGGATGGAGGAACAACCCCCATCTCTGGCCCTCCAGAGATCATCAACCAACGCGACCAATGCTGTCTCGGTGCTGTGCCCGGGCCGAAAGCCGGACTGGCGCGGATCTAGATAGTCAACTTCCTCCAGGTGATGGGGAAACAGAGTGCTATGAGTTCCGTTGTGTACTTTTTTTATATGTGTGTTAGGTTTTTTTGAAATGATCAATAAATAAATCAGGGAAACTAGTATAGATCTTTTCAGCTCTCATCAGCTAACTATACCCTTACGGGGCTGTATCTCCAAGATCTCCAAGGCTGAAGAGCTCAACAGGAGAATAATCAGAGAAGCCATCGAAATAGAGAAACAAGACAGGAATTAATACGGGATGGAATAGATGATGCATTCAGAGTGAATACGAGGTATGCGACCAGAAATGCATTACCAAGAGAAATACATTTAAGGTTCACTAAAAAGATCCTGAGATTTCAAATACTACAGAAAACAAGAAACAAAAAACTGGAATATAGAGGAAAGGAAATCACAGTGTTAAAGCAAATCCCAAGAAAAGTGAGGGAAAAGAGAAGAGGATACCAGTTTCTATCTATATTTTTGATAAGGAAAGGAACCCAGTTTAGATGGCTCATACCGGAAGGTTTGATATTTACATATCTGGATGGGTAGTAACAAACTCAAACTCAACCCGTCCAAGACCGAGTGGCTGTGGTTTCTGGCACCCCGGTTCAGCCAGTTAAGTCCAACACTGGCCATTGGGGGCGAACAACTGGCCCCCGTGGAGAGGGCGCGCAACTTGGGTGTCCTCCTGGATTCCCGGCTGTCCATGGAGGACCATGTGGCGGCTGTGGCCAGGGGGGCGTTCTATCAGGTACACCTGATACGCCAGTTGCGCCCCTTACTGGACCAGTGAGCCCTTCGCACAGTCACTCAAGCACTTGTGACATCCCGGCTGGATTACTGCAACGCTCTCTACATGGGGCTCCCCTTGAGGTGCACTCGAAAGCTACAGTTAGTACAGAATGCGGCCGCGCGGGTGATTATGGGTGCCTCAAGGCAGACCCACATAACACCTCTCCTGCGCGAGCTGCACTGGCTGCCTGTGGCCTTTTGAGTGCGCTTCAAGTTGTTGACAACCATCTTTAAATCGCTCCATGGCTCGGGGCCTAGCTATATACGAGACCGCCTCCTGCCCCATACATCCCTTCGTCCGATCCGTTCCCACAGAGAGGGCCTTCTCCGAGTGCCGTCGGCGGGGCAATGCCGGTTGGCGACACCCAGGGGAAGGGCCTTCTCTGTGGCGGGCCCGGCCCTCTGGAACGACCTACCCCCCGACCTTCGCACTATCTCGGACCTCCGCCTCTTCCGCCAACGTCTTAAGACGTATTTATTTCAGCAAGCCGGCCTAGGATAGCCCCCCGTTTCTGACTTTTTAAAAATAAATTATAATTTGGGAAGGTTTTTAATATGGATTTTAGCACGGGTTAACTAATTTAATATATTTTAATTGCTATTTATTGTATTTTGTGGTTTTAATAATGCCTGGGCGCCGCCCTGGGTCCTAACAAGGAGAAGGGCGGGGTATAAATTTAATAAAATAAAAATAAATAAATAACATGGGAAGGACAGAGATATAGACTAGATACTATACAAAAAGCCGAAGAGTTTTACAGAAGACATGTCAATGGAACGACTGAGAAAGAGCATTCATTGTTAATAAGATCAGAGGGACCATTAGAAGGCGCAGTAGGTGTAGTGGTCACAGAAGAAGAGGCTATTCCTGCACCGGAAACTAGAGAACAGAGAGAAATAAGAACAACTAGAGCTATAAATCCTCAATATAAAACATAAATCCTCAATATAAAACATATGCCGGATCTAATCTTCGTCTCTGGCCAATGGAAGAGTGATCTGGGTATAGGGGATATAGTCATCACACACCTGTCATGGTCAGACCACTCACTTCTCCGGCTTGACTTTCCAATCGCTACACCCCATCGCGGGGAGGCGGAACCTGAGCCACCTATTTGGTTCCGCCCCAGGCGCCTGATGGACCCGGACAGGTTCCAGACGGCGCTTGGGCCACTTCCTGTATCCCTGACCCGCGCCCCGATGGAGGACCTCGTGGCCGCATGGAATACTGCGACCACGGGAGCCTTGGATTGGGTCACGCCCTTGCGGCCTCTCTTGCGTCGGCGAACCACCCTGGCCCCTTGGTTTACCGAGGAGCTAAGGGTGATGAAACGCCACAAGAGATGCCTAGAGAGGAGATGGAGGTCTACTCGATCTGAATCTGACCGGACACAGGTAAGAGCCCATTTACGGACTTACATTGTGGCGCTGAGAGTGGCCAAACGTCATCATTGCGCCACTCTCATAGCATCCGCAGATAACTGCTCTGCCGCTGTGTTTAGGGTGACCCGCTCCCTCCTACATCAGAGGGTGCGGGAAACCCCATTACAGGGTAGAGCAGAGGAATTTGTGATTTATCTGCAGGAGAAAATCGCTCAGATTCAGAACGAGTTAGTCTCCATTGATGGCCCAGTGGAATTGCACGAGGCGGGTCTTGGTTGGGAGGAGTTTGACTCTGTTACTTCCGAGGATATGGACAGGTTACGTGAGCGACTGCGAGCCACCACATGTTTATCGGACCCGTGTCCTTCCTGGTTTGTATTGGCATCCTGGGAGGTGCCACGAGGCTGGCTCCAGGAGGTTGTCAATGCTTCTCTGAGTGAGGGTTTCTTGCCTACCTCTCATGGTGAGGCCCCTCCTGAAGAAGCCCTCTCTGGACCCAGTTTTATTAGTCAACTATCGTCCGGCTCCAACCTTCCCTTCCTGGTGAAGGATGTAGAGAGTGTGGTGGCACAACAGTTTCCCCGTCACTTGGAGGAAGTTGATTATCTGGACCCGCGCCAGTCCGGCTTCCGGCCCGGGCACAGCACCGAGAGGGCATTGGTCGCATTGGTAGATGATCTCTGGAGGGCCAGAGATGGGGGTTGCTCCTCCATCCTGGTCCTATTAGACCTCTCAGTGGCTTTTGATACCATCGACCATGGTATCCTATTGCATCGGCTGGAGGGGTTGGGGGTGGGAGGCACCATTTTGCGGTGGTTCTCCTCCTACCTCTCCGGTCGATCGCAATTTGTGTTGACAGGAGGGCAGAGGTCGACCTCTAGGCCCCTCACTTGTGGTGTGCCTCAGGGGTCGGTCCTCTCGCCACTCCTGTTCAACACATATATGAAGCCGCTGGGTGAGATCATCCGTGGTTTCGGGGTAGAGTACTACCTCTACGCTGATGACACGCAGCTGTATATATCTACCCCAAACCACCCCAACGATGCCGTAGCGGTGATGTGTCAGTGCCTGGAAGCCGTGCAGGCCTGGATGGGAAGTAACAGACTCAGACTCAACCCGTCCAAGACCAAGTGGCTTTGGTTTCCGGCATCCCGGTACAACCAGTTGACTCCATCACTGGCCATAGGGGACGATCACCTTACCCCTGTGGATGGGGCATGCAACTTGGGCGTCCTCCTTGATGCCGGGCTGTCCATGGAAGATCAAGTGACAGCCGTGGCCAGGAGGGCGTTTTACCAGGTTCGCCTGGTCCACCAGTTGCGTCCCCTATTGGATCGGGGTGCCCTTTGCACAGTCACTCATGCCCTCGTGACATCCTGGCTGGACTACTGCAACTCTCTCTACATGGGGCTCCCCTTGAGGTGCACCCGAAGGCTTCAGCTAGTCCAGAATGCAGCCGCGCGGGCAGTTATGGGAGCCTCTAGGTTCTCCCATGTAACACCGCTCCTGCGCGAGCTGCATTGGCTGCCTGTTGTCTTTCGGGTGCGCTTCAAGGTGTTAGTTACCATCTTTAAAGCGTTCCATGGCACGGGGCCTAGCTATCTGCGGGATCGGATCCTGCCTCATACATCCCTGCGACCGATTCGCTCCCACAGAGAGGGACTTCTCCGGGTGCCGTCCACTAGGCTGTGCCAGCGGGTGACGTCCAGGGGAAGGGCCTTCTCTGTGGCGGGCCCAACCCTCTGGAACGACCTTCCCCCCGAAATCAGAACAACCACAGACCTTCGCTCCTTCCGACAGCTTTTAAAAACTCATTTCTTCTGTTTGGCTGGCCTAGGGTAATTTTAATTAAGTTATAGTGTTAAGGGGTTTTAGGGACAGTTTTTAGTTTTTATAGATGTTTTTAGCGCAGGATATGTTTAATTGTGATTTTAAATTTTGTACTCTGTTTGTGTCTATTGTTTTTAATTTTCCTGTGCCCCACCTCGAGTCTCTTTGGGGAGAGAGAGCGGGTTATAAATAAAATTTATTATTTATTATTAATATTATAAGATATGGAACAAAACTCAATTTTCTCAGTTAATATAATTGGACTTAACTCCCCAGTTAAAAGAAAAAAAGTATTCCAGAAACTAGAAAAAATAAAAACACAAATCATTTGTTTACAAGAGACACATATTCGAAAGAAAGATGCGTATTTATTAATACAACCCAAACTTGGGGGGGGGGGGGAAATTCCTTATTGGCAGACTTTAAAAAAAGAGGTTTGGTTATTTACGTTAAAGATAGCATACCAACCAAGCAAATCTATGCAGATGAAGATGGAAGGATCTTGATGATTGAAATTACGGACAATAACAAAAAAATACTCTTAATAGCAATCTATGCACCTAATGAGAAACAGGATGAATTTTTTAAGAAACTACATGAAAAGATTTTGGAGTTAGAATATGCAGACATTTGCTTGATAGGAGACTTTAATGGAATTCCAAACGAAAGTAGAGACTATAAAGCAACTAGGACGTCTAAAATAAAAATAAAAATATTACCGAAGTCCTTTTTTAAGATGGCAGATGAAATGAATTTAAAAGACATATGGAGAGAAAGAAATCCAAATAAAGAACAATATACGTATTATTCTTATAGACACTTATCATTCTCAAGGATAGATATGATTTGGCTCTCTTCAGAGTTAAGTGACCTAGTTCAAGAAGTGGAAATAGAAGCCAGTACTTGGGCAGACCACAATCCAATGATAACTAAGTGGAAAGGGTCAAAGATTAGATCCAGATGGACATTAAATAATACAATATTGAAAGAGAAAAACTTCATAAGTAAAATAGAAAAAGAACTGAGGTGTTATTTTAAAGAAAACAAAAAAGAAGATACATCCACTCAGAATACATGGGATGCAATGAAAGCAGTTACTAGACGTTTAATAATAGATTATACAAGAAAAAGAAATAAAGAGAAAAGAGGGCTAGGGAAAAGATTAGAGAAGGAATATAAAACACTGGAAAAAGAACTACAGAAACTACCACAGAGAAAAGATATTAGAATGAAAATGGATCTAATTAAACATAAAATGGATATTCTAGAAAAAGAAGAATTGGCTCAGAAGATAAGATCTGCAAAACAGAATTATTTTGAAAACGCAAATAAACCTGGAAGATGGTTGGCATACAAACTAAAGAAAGAGAGAGAGGCAAGGAAGATTCAACAATTAAAAAATGAACAAGGACAAATACATTATTTAAATAAGGAGAGAAAAAAATTATTCAGGAATATTATACAAAACTATACGAAAAAGAAAACATACTAGAACAGGATGTTAAAAACTACTTACAAGAGGCAAACCTCCCGGTTATATCGGATGACAGTAGAAATATACTAAATGCAAAGATAACGATGATGGAACTAACTGAAGCTATTAAAAGACAAAAAAATGGGAAAGCCCCAGGACCAGATGGCCTCCCAGGAGAGTTTTATAAAACTTTGGAGGAAGTACTATCCCTTCCTTTATTAGAATTGATGAATGAAATTATGTCTGGTAGTAAAATGCCGAATTCTTTGTCAGAAGCCTATATTTCACTGATACCAAAGGAAGAAACAGATCTCCTGCAGGTAAAGAATTATCGAACAATTTCATTGTTAAACTCGGATTATAAGTTATTTGCATCAATACTAGCAGAAAGGCTCAAAAAATACTTAAACAATTTTATACATCCAGATCAAAATGGATTTTTACCAAAGAGACAAATTAAAGATAACATGAGAATAATTTTGAATACGTTGGAATATTATGAAGCACATTCTGAAAAACAAATGGCTTGGATGTTTCTTGATGCACAAAAAGCCTTTGATAACGTAAATTGGAAGTTTATGTTGCAACATCTAGAACAAATGAAATTTGGTCAAAACTTTATACATGTTATAAGTACTATATATCACAACCAAACAGCTAAGATAATAATAAATGGAGAGCTTTCAGGTAACATCCAGATAAAAAGAGGTACAAGACAAGGTTGCCCACTATCACCTTTACTTTTTGTATTAACGCTAGAAGTGTTAAATAGAAAGATAAGAGAAGACAAAGAAATAAAGGGAATGACAATTAGGAAAGAACAATATAAATTACAAGCTTTTGCAGACGACCTAGTTTTTATCCTTGAGGAACCACTTAAAACCGCGTCCAAACTGATAGGGAAAATTGAGGAATATGGAAAAATAACAGGTCTGAAAATAAATAAAGACAAAACACAAATCTTGACAAAGAATATGACAAGAAGACAGAAAGAAGAATTAACAGAAATCTTGAAAATTCAAATTACAAATAAGCTTAAATATTTAGGAATCTATTTGACGTTGAGATGCAGCACCCTTAAAAAGGAGAATTACTCTAAACTCACACAACAAATAGAAGCAGATCTTATGAGATGGCAGAATTTACAACTATCATTACTAGGGAGAATAACCACGATAAAAATGAATATTTTGCCTAAAGTATTATACTTATTCCAGACAATCCCAATTAGATTGGGCAAGGACTTTTTCAAAAAATTAAGGAAAATGGTCTTAAAGTTTATATGGCAAGGGAAAAAAGCTAGAATAAAATTAAAAATTTTACAAGATACTAAAATAAGGGGAGGTATGGGACTGCCTGATTGGGAACTATACCATCAAGCTGCAAATTTGATGTGGATTAAAGATTGGATTACACTAAGAAACACTAGATTATTAGAATTAGAGGGACATGATTTGCCATCAGGATGGCACGCAGCTCTATGGTATAGAAACACCAGGAAACATGGTATTTTCAGAAGGCACTACATAAGAGAATTTTTGATTGTAAACTGGGAGAAGATCAAGAAATTGCACTATTTTAAAATACCAGTCTGGGTATCAATTACTGAAGCATTCACTTACGCAATAATACACAAAAAGGAACGAACAACCAGATATTCGGATCTATTAAACTCAAGGGGTGATCTTAAAACTATTCAGGAACTAAAACAAGAAGGAATGGATATTAATTGGTATACATACACACAAATACATTCAAGATATAAGGAAGATCAAAAAAAAGGAGGGGTTTATGACAAAATGACGGAATTAGACAAAATATTAACAGGCGTCGACGAAAAAATAATTTAAAAACTCTATGCCTACTTATTAGAGTTTAAACTCCAGGAAGAGCAAGTGAAAGAAACAATGATAACATGGGGGGAAAACTTCGGGCATGGGATTGTCTTAGATAAGTGGCAAAAATTGTGGACACAAAACTATAAAATGACGATGTCAACAGCCTACAAAGAGAACTTATATAAGATGTTCTACAGGTGGCACTCATCACCCTCAAGAATCGCAAAAATGAATAAGAACAAATCCCAAAAATGCTGGAAATGCCATCAGACGCCTGGTACTTACTACCATATGTGGTGGACCTGTTCGTAGGCTAAAAATTATTGGAGTATGATCCACACATGGTTGGAGAAAATAACAGGAAAACATACAGATTTCAAACCCGAACTCTTCCTGCTTGGACTTACTTTAGAAATATTTGACAAAAATTTGAAATACCTAATGGTAAATATCTTGACAGCCGCTAGAATCGTCTTTGCAAAAAATTGGAGAAATGACAAATTACCATCACAGGAAGAAATTATTTATAAAATTATGGAATGTGCAGAGATGAGTAAATTAACGTTTGAAATTAGAGAGCAAGACAGCGAACAATTCTATGAAATTTGGAATAAATTTTATCAATGGCTGGAAACAAGGGGGAACTAAGCAATATAACAATACACATTATATTATTATATAACTTGAAGAAATTTTTGTCTTTAGAAAGATAAAATAATTTATTTTAGTACGATAAAATTACCTCTAGAAAACAATGGTATAACATTTGAAGATTATCTGTTCTTATTCTGTTGGTCTTTTTTTTTCTATTTAATATCTTGTTTATATATTCAAGAGTTAGGGGATAAAGATTTATTTCATAAATGGAAATGTTAATATATGATGCAAAAGTGACATATATACAGATTAATATCTTTGTGAAATTAAGCACTGGCGTACAGAGCGTTTGTCTGAACGACATGTTGTATAAAACACGAAATGAATGATGTTTCTTTTTATTTATTTTCAAAAATAAAAAATAAAAAACTTAAAAAAAAGAAATAGAGAAACAACCTAACAATATGAACAAACGTGATGACACCTCCCGCCTACCAGACATCTGGAAACCAGCACTGGCCAACAGATGAGCCCTACCCACCACCCAAGCCGTTGAAATTTAAAATAAGGAGAAACATACAAATAGGACCAATCAGCATCAATCTAACAACATGATACAGCTGCATAGCCAATCAACCCACTCACAACAACAGAGTCAGCACTCCACCTCCCCACCACCACCACCAAGATTTAACGAAGGGCGGCATCTTCACAGCCACAGACCGAAGCCTATAAATGGCAAGTGAGATCTTGCCGAAACGTTGCAATAAAAAAATCCATGCTATATACATGGGAAAACACCTGAGGATGGCAATAGCAGCATGCATATCTGTGTGTGTGTGTGTGTGTGTGTGTGTGTGTACACATACACATACACATACACACACACGTGTGTGTGTTAGTTTTATGAGCTGATCAATAAATAAATCAGGAAAAGTAGTATAGATCTATTTCGAGCTTTTTAGCTCTCATCAGCTAGCCATACCCTTACTGGGATTTGAACTGGGGCTCTGTTACATGCTAGGCAAGATCCTTAGCCATTAGACCAACTGGTTCTCTTCATGTTCAGCTGAGACAGGAGGATAAGTATATACTTGTTCCACAACACCCTGTTAGGCCCCAATTAAGGGAGGAAGCATACTGTTTCCTTTTCTGCATTTTGGCTCATCACCAGAGACATTTAGATAGAATAGAAAGCCATGAGCTCTCATCAGCTAGCCATACCCTTATTAATACTAATCCTTTTTTTATATATGTGTGTTACGTTTTTGAGCTGATCAAATACATTTATTTATTGATCAGCTCAAAAACGTAACACACATATAAAAAAAATTACACAACGAAACTCATGGCTTTCTGTCTAGATGATAATAATAATAATAATAATAATAATAATAATAATAATAATAATAATAATAATAATAATAATAATAATAATAATAATAATAATAATAATAATAATAATAATAATAATAATAAACCGCCCCCTCTCCCCAAAGAGACTCGGGCAGTGTACAGGAAAATTAAAAAAACATCTAAAAATATACAATACACACAAATTAAAAGCGAATTAAACTACCCTGTACTAAAATTTAAAAACCATTAAAATTACCACTCATTAAAACCCAATAAACAATTTGAAAAAACAGACTGGGGCGAGAAGCGTAAATTAGGCCAAGCCGGCCTGATAAAACAAATAGGTTTTCACTTTTTGGCAGAAGGCGCGGGGGTCCGTAGTCATTCTAATATCTGGGGGTAGGTCGTTCCAGAGGGTCGGGCCCATCACAGAGAAGGCCCTTCCCCTGGGCATCGCCCGCTGGCACTGCCTGGTGGACGGCACGCGGAGAAGTCCCTCTCTGTGTGAGCGAATCAGCCAAAGGGATGTATGGGGCAGGATACAATCCCGCAAGATGGTCTCTGGTGATGAGCCAAAAGGCAGAAAAGGAAAGCAGTATGTCTCCACCCTTAATTGGGACCTAAAAGGCTGTTGTGGAACAAAGTATATACTTATCCTCCTGTTTCAACTGAGCAGGAAGAGAACCTGGTGGCTCAAAGTGGTAAGGCATTTGCCTAGCATGTTAATACTGCCCTGCCGCCCTGTTCAGGGTAACCTGCTCCCTCCTTCAACAGAGGCAGCGGGAAGCCCAGCTGCAGGGTAGAGCAGAGGAATTTTGAGAGTATCTACAGGAGAAAATCGCTCAGATCCGGAGCGAACTGGCCTCCACCGACTGTGGTCTAGAGGGATTATCGGACGCAGGTCTTGAGACATCTTTGTGGGAGGAGTTTGACTCTGTTACTTCCGACGATATGGACAGGTTACGTGGGTGACTGCGAGCTACCACATGTTTATTGGACCCGTGTCCCTCCTGGCTTGTACTGGCATCCTGGGAGGTTACACGAGGCTGGCTCCAGGAAGTTGTGAATGCTTCTTTGAGTGAGGGGTTCTTGCCGACCGTCTTGAAAGAGATGGTGGTGAGGCCCCTCCTCAAGAAGCCTTCCCTGGACCCAGCATTGTTGGTAAATTACCATCCGGCCTCCAACCTGCACTTTTTGGCGAAGGTTGTAGAGTGTGGTGGCACAACAGTTTCCCTGTCACCTGGAGGAAATTGATTATCTGGATCCGCGCCAGTCCGGCTTCCCGCCCGGTCACAGCACTGAGACGGCATTGGTCACGTTGCATGATGATCTCTGGAGGGCCAGATATGGGGGTTGCTCCTCCATCCTGGTCCTATTAGACCTCTCGGCGGGATTCGATACCATCGACCATGGTATCTTATTGCATCGACTGGAGGGGTTGGGGGTGAGGGGCACCATTCTACAGTGGTTCTCCTCCTACCTCTCCGGTCGATCGCAATTTGTGTTGGCAGGAGGATCGACCTGGAGACCACTCACTTGTGGGGTGCCTCAGAGATCGGTCCTCTCGCCGCTCCTGTTCAACACATATATGAAGCCCCTGGGTGAGATCATCCGTGGTTTTGGGGTAGAGTACCATCTGTATGCTAATGACACTCAGCTGTACATATCTTCCCCAAACCACCCCAACGATGCCGTTGAAGTGATGTCCCGGTGTCTGGAAGCCGTGCGGATCTGGATGGGAAGGAACAGACTCAGACTCAACCCGTCCAAAACCAAGTGGCTGTGGTTTCCGGCGTCCCGGTACAACCAGTTGATGCCATCACTGGCCATAGGGGGCGAACACCTAGCCCCCATGGATAGGGCTCGCAACTTAGGCATCCTCCTGGATACCAGGCTGTCGTTAGAAGACCATTTGACGGCTATGGCCAGGGGGGCATTCTACCAGGTTCGCCTGCTCCATCAATTGCGGCCCTTATTGGACCGGGACGCCCTTCGCACAGTCACTCATGCACTCGTGACATCCCGTCTAGACTACTGCAATGCTCTCTACATGGGCTCCCCTTGAGGTGCACCCGAACACTATAGTTAGTCCAGAATGCAGCCGCGCAAGCAATTATGGGAGCCCCTAGATGCTCCCATGTAACACCGCTCTTGCGTGAGCTGCACTGGCTGCCTGTGGCCTTTTGGGTGTGCTTCAAGGTGTTGATTATCATCTTTAAAGCGCTCCATGGCACGGGACCTAGTTATCTACGGGATCGCATCCTACCCCACACATCCCTGCAGCCGATTCGCTCCCACAGAGAGGGACTTCTCCAGGTGACGTCCACTGGGCAATGCCAGCGGGCAACGCCCAGGGGAAGGGCCTTCTCTGTGGTGGGCCCAACCCTCTGGAACGACCTACCCCCCGAACTTAGAATGACCACGGACCTCCATTCTTTCCGTCTGAAACTCAAGACCTACTTTTTTCAACAGGCCGGCCTGGCCTAACTCTACCTAGCCTTTAGCCTGACATCAAATAGTTTTAATTGGTTTTTAAGGGTAATAGTTTTAATTTATTGTAAATTTTAGCACAGGGTTAATAATGTAATTTGATTTTAAATTTTGTATATTGTCTTGTTTTTATATGCTTTTTAATTTCCTGTGCACCACCCCGAGTCCCTTCTGGGAAAGGGAGCGGTATATAAGTTAAATAAATCTAATCTAATCTATTCTAATACAGCCCCCGGTTCAAATCCCAGTAAGGGTATGGCTAGCTGATGAGAGCTAAAAAGCTCGAAATAGATCTATACTAGTCTCCCTGATGTATTTATTGATCAGCTCAAAAACGTAACACATACACACACACACACCTAATTCTAGTTTAATTTCTCAAACTGAACTTTCTAAGAAAATATAGCCCTGGGATCCAAATTTTAATTTTCAATAATGTATCTTAACATATAAAAATAGTGAAATTAAACTCCATGGATTGCATAGGTTCAAGTTATATATTTAGGAAATGTTAATACTAAATATTAATGTATCCTTTAAAAAAGAATTTTGGCAAAAATAAAAAAAATGAATTTCTCAACTTTAATTAGTTGAGAAAAAATAATTAACTAAACTAAATTAATGCATACATTCTACTGTTACTTCTGAATTAATTCAACCATAGAAGATATTTTTCAATATTTATTTGTTATAAAAATATCTATGAGATTTTTACTATTAATGTATTATGAGGATATTTAAATAGTAAGATCACCCATTAAATTAATGCATCTTAAACATATTTGTTTTCACAGAATTGCACCGGAAGTCTTTTCCTTCTTTCTCCAGCTCCATGTATTCCTCATTTTCCACTGAATACATCTTGATGCTTCTTCTGATCCCACCTATTGCAGGTAAACTATTGTTGACTTCTTGAGAGAGATCATAATAATTCAATTTTTGGTTATGTTCACCTAGAACAGAGGTTCACCTAAAACCTCTGGATCAGTAAAATATTCCAGATGATTTCTGGGTGTTCATATCCAACAAGTAAAATAATGAAATTTAGAGGAAATGGGGAACAACAAAAGTGTAATTTCTGCATTGTGATGACTTCTTCATTTGTTTCTGAAGGTAAATATTCAATGAGACCACCAAATAATCCTGTAATTGGATATCTTGAAAAAGAAGTAATACTGCCATGTATGGTAAACATTCTGCAGCCACTTGCAAAGGCCAATGTTAGAATTCAATGGATCTTGGAAAAATCAGAAAAAATTGAAGTGAAAAACTATAACAGAAACCAGGGGGAGACACAGAATGAAAGATATAAGGATCGGACAAAGCTCTTTGCTTCTGAGATTAATAAAGGCAATATGTCTCTGCTTCTGAGGAATATAAGTCTCTTTGACCAGGGACTCTACACTTGTAAGATCTACCTTGATGACTGGTATGATAAAGTGGTGGTTCAGCTGGTTTTAACAGGTAAGATTATTGTTTATGTTCTTAAAATAAATCAACATTAGAATGCAAAAAATAGTGTTACAATCACAATAATTAACTCTAACCCTAACTCTTTTCATAGTAACTTCATCAATCTCAAACCACATATCATCAATGTGCACATCTCTGTTGCACCAAAATAATACTAAATACATTTTAGTATTCTTAAATTTCTTTTGTGTTTTTTTACCATTCTTCTTTAATTTGATGCAAAATGCCTTCTATTCCTTAAAATAAAAAAAATATTGAAACTTTCACAAATGGGCTCCATGGCTCTTTACCTCACCTCAAAAGAAATAAATGGATAGGGATCAATGGGTGATTGATAAATGATACAAATTCCAATTATGGCCAATCTTGGGGTCTCTATAGAGCTTCATGCCAGTCTCTAGTCCTGAGGTGGCTAGCAAACAAGAAAGAGTTACCTCCCAATTGGGAGGTGAAGATGGGGGAACAGAGGGAGCGACGGCCCCACCTGGAGACAGGGAAGAAGTGTCAATTGCGAAAAGACTCAGGTCTCAAAAATGATTTCATTTGAAAGCTTATTGTAATTGTTGATACACGAGAAAATGGCAAAGAAAGATGATTAAATATATGGATTGTAAGATGTAACCTTTTTATGTGCTTAGCCTTTTTTTTTTTTTATTGTATATGTATGAAGTTTTTTGGGAGGGACACCACCAACGAAAGATGCCAAAATGTTATTTTCACCTTGCACCTTTTTCCCTGTAAAAACTTTAAAAACCAATAAAATTCTTTTTAAAAAAAAGAAAGAAAGAGTTATGCAGGATTGGATGGTCAGTTTTCAGTCTTGTCTTTATTACTATTATTAATTGTAGTACTATTAAATTAATATGTATTACACTATTTTCATATAACAAAAATTTATTATATATAAGAGAAAATAAAAATTACATTAAAAGCAATGTTCACCCAAAAACAACTTTTAGCGATGAGTATTATATATTTATTTCATATTTAGGTATCTGTCCATCATATATATTTGATTTTAGTGTCCTGCAAACAATAAAACAAATACACACACAATAAAAATACAGCAATTTAAAAATAAATATTTATTTTTAAAAATGTAAAATCTATCATAAAACCCATAAGATTTGTGTTTTTAAAAATGGCATAAAAGTTAGATTTATATATAGGCTGTGTTAGTTTCCAAATCCCTTCAGAAGTTCATGATTACTAAATATTTTGCCATTGCACCTTCCTTTAGTATAATCTTAATAGAGATACCTCCCATAAAAAATCCAAGAACCAAAATGAACACAAATGAACAATGAAAATAATACAATGAAAATTTGTATAATGAAGATTTTTTGTAACAATGTAACTAAAAGGTTCTTCATACTTCTCCTAGACTTAGCCAGCCCTAGAAGTTATATCTCAGTTTGAGAAATCCTAGTCCAGACATATTTTCTATGGCAGTAAAAATTTAACACATATTATTTTTGTGCAGCAAATGGAGGAGATCCCACTATTACCTTGGTGGATTACAAGGGCCAAGGTATTGGACTTGCCTGCACCTCTGAGGGGTGGTACCCAAGACCACAGGCTCTCTGGCTAGACATCAAAGGGAAAAATCAGACGGAGAATCCAGCCATATCAGTTACAGAGGTCATGACAGGAATTTTTCAAGTTTTTGGTTCCATTATATTACAGCCAGGAGGGGATAGTGAAGTCTCCTGCAAAATCATCAACAGCCTGGTAAAGAATGAGAGAGAATCGCGAATCTTCATTTCTGGTAAGTAAGAGATTGACCAGGTTTGAATTTTGTAGCGCTTCCATGTAAAATACTATTAGAGAATTAGATGTATCATTATTGGTTGAGGGTGGTTTTTTTTTAAGAATGCTGCTTTTCAACATCTATTTGTCAGAATAATAAACAGTAAAAGGGAAATCTGATAGAGTATCTGGGAAAATGGATAATGCTAACTGGGATTAATCTTTTTCAGTTGTGTCTTATATTTTAGGGAAGGAAGATCAATAAAGAATAGGGAAATGCAGAGAGAGAGAAAAGTGACAAATTACTGGCACTCTGTCAAATGCTTCAGAAAGGGCGTTGGTACTTACCTGATACGCCTCTTCTAATAAGGGGAAGATAGCATCCAGGAATGGGTTATCTCTGCTCCGCTCTGATTGGACTGAGTCTGCATATTAATTAACTAAACCAGTATAAAAGCCCCTCCCAGAGGTACCTATCCCAGTTTTTTCGACGAAGGAAATGACAGCAGACTCATTGGATTGATCCAGGTAAACTTTAGTAAGAATGAAGGTGAACAACCAACAGACAGAAGCAAGAACCAGTAAGGCAAACAGCGCCAACAGGCAAACCTCCACCAACTAGGGCGGGACGGATGCTATCTTCCCCTTATTAGAAGAGGCGTATCAGGTAAGTACCAACGCCCTTTCTCAATAAGGGGAAGATAGCATCCAGGAATGGGACGTACCCAAGCCAACCTGTCCCATCCCAGGGAGGGCCCTGATACTATGGCGAAATGACCCCGTGTTGGGTAACCGCCTGCAGCACTCGCCGTCCAAAGGCGGCCTCCTCAGTTGCAAACCTGTCCAGGCGATAGTTACGGATGAAGGGGACTGGAGAAGCCCACGTAGCAGCTTTGCAAACCTCCTCCAAGGAAGCGTGTGTGCACCATGCTCTTGTGGTGGCGGCGCTCCTGGTCAAGTGGGCAGTGATGCCCGATGGCGCCTCGACGCCCCCTGCTTCATAGGCCAAAGCGATGGCCTTCCTGACCCACTGGCCTATGCTGGAGATAGAGACCTTACGACCAAGCAACGAAGGGTGAAAGGAAACAAAGAGGGCCTCAGATTTTCTGAAACTAGCAGTTCTGTCAATGTAAGTCTTGAGAGCCCTCCGGACGTCAATGCCCTGTGAGGAGCCCTCATCTTGGAGCCCTGTGTCAGATTGTGTGAAATCGGGTAGAACCACCTCCTGGGAGCGATGGAAAAGTGTCCCCACTTTGGGCATGAATGTCGGGTCTAGCCTGAGGACCACCCGATCAGGGTAGAAAGTGCAAAGGTCTTGCCTGATTGATAGTGCCTGGAGCTCAGATATACGGCGAGCCGAAGTGATGGCTATAAGGAAGGCAACCTTCCACGAGAGGATGTTTAAAGGCACTGTGGTGAGTGGCTCGAATGGATCGTGGAGCAAGGCACCCAGGACTTTAGGGAGATCCCAGGAGGGATAACGATGCACCACTGGTGGTCGAAGATTACAGGCACCCTTCACGAACCGCTGAACCGTAGGGTGGTATGAAAGTGTCTGGCCCCCTCCCCACATAATGACAGTCCCCAGGGCCGCCACCTGTCTCCTGATAGTGTTGGGAGAGGGGCCCTTGTCCAGGCCATCCTGGAGGAACTCCAGGACCTTGGGGATGGGGGAGAGCTCAGGCCGGACACCCCGGGCGGCGCACCAGGAGGCAAAGATCCTCCACGTCGCATTGTAGATGCGCGTGGTGGATTGCCTCCTGGATGCCTGGATGGTTTGGATGACTCTGTCAGAGAACTGTCTATCCCTCAGGGAGAGCCGCTCAATCGCCAGGCGGTCAGTTGCAGCCACTCCGGATCCGGATGCTCCAACGACCCCTGGCGAAGAATCGGCCTGTCCACCGGCAAGCGCCACGGCTCCTCCGACGACAAGGTCCTCAGGTCCGCGAACCAGGGGCTCCTGGGCCAGTGAGGAGCCACAAGTATCACCTCCGCCTGCAGCTCAATGACTCTGCGAATCACCCTGGGGAGCAAAGGAATAGGTGGGAAGGCATATAAAAGCCCGGAGGCCACGGTGTACGTAAAGCATCCACCCCCTCAGCCCCCGGGGCGGGGAACCTAGTGAAGAACCTGTGTAATTATGCGTTGTTGGCAGTGGCGAATAGGTCCACCACTGGGACGCCGAATCATCTGGTGATGGCCTGAAAGAGAGAAGGTGTTAGTTGCCATTCCGCATGGTCCACCCTCACCCTGCTTAGTTGGTCAGCCCTGGAGTTGGCCTCCCCTGAGATGTGGTCAGCTCTCAGGGACAGCAGGTGGTCTTCCGCCCAGGAGCCCAGGAGATTAGCTTCCCTCATCAATTCATCCGAATGTGTGCCCCCCTGTCTGTTTACATGTGCCTTGGCGGTGATGTTGTCGGTCAATATGAGCACATGTTGACCCCGCACCAGGTGATGGAAATCCAGGAGGGCCAACCTAATGGCCCTCAGTTCGAGGAAGTTGATGCTGCATTGGGACTCCTGCTCAGACCAATGACCCCGGGTCTCGTGCGGACCCATATGTGCCCCCCAGCCCACGAGACTAGCGTCAGATGTGATGGTGAGTCTAGGGGGGACCCTGAAGTGGCAGCCCTTCAGTACAGCTGGGACCTCCACCAGGCGAGGGAGCGACGCACCTGGGGTGGCAAGGCGACTCTGATTAGGGACTGGCCAATCCGTCGTCTCTGGAAGGGCAACGTGAACCACTGTAAGTCCCTAAGATGGAGTCTGGCCCACGGAACTATGTCAATGGCAGACACCATCTTCCCCAGGAGCTTGGACAATGCTGCCAGGTGAGGCCTGGCCTCCCCCACCACCTCTCGGACCAGTGTCTGGAGACTGGATACTCGTTCATCAGAGAGGAAGACCTGGCACGTTACCGAGTCAATCCAGGCCCCCAAGTGGAGGAGCCTGGTACAGGGGAGAAAGTGGCTTTTCGCCTCATTCATGGAGAAACCGTGACTGTGTAAAACCGACATCGTGGTCTGCAGGTCGCGGGCTGCGGAGGCTTCCGACCTGGATTGAATCAAGATGTCATCTAAATAAAATTGAACTCGAATGGGAACTGCATGCAAATGCGCCGCAAGAGCCGCCATGATTTTAGTGAAGACTCTGGGCGCCGACGAAAGGCCAAAAGGCAACGAGGTGTATTGGAAATGCTGCGAGCCATAACAGAAATAGAGGTATTTTCGAAAACAGGGGGAAACGGGAACATGAAGGTATGCTTCAGTGCGATCTATGGAAGACAAGAGGTCACCTTCGCGAATTCCTTCTAGGATAGAACGGAGGGAGTGCATTTTAAAACGACGGTACACAATGTAATAATTCAACCTCTTTAAATCTAATATGGCCCGCCACCCACCTGAGGCCTTAGGTACAACAAACAACACAGAATAAAACCCTTGGCGTGCCTCAGCAGGGGGTACCTCCTCGATGGCCTCTATCTGCAGAAGATGGCCAACCGCTGAATCCATCAGCTCCCTACGCTGAGCGTTTGAGGGGTGCGGGCAACTAAGGAAAAAATTTGGGGGAGGTGACCCAAACTCCAGGGCCAGACCGCACCTGACCGTGGAGACTACCCATGTGTCAGAGGTGGTGGACTGCCAACGATCGGCAAAATGCCGCAGGCGGCCTCCGATGGGGAAAGAGCCAGGGGCAAAATCAAGGGCGGCGGTAGGTGCGGCTACCGCCTCCTCGAAATGGCCGTCTAGTTAGTCCCCCCCCCGAGGTTGGCGGAATTGCTGGCGTGGGCGATAGCGCTGATTAAAGCCGCCCTGCTGCCTGAAGGAATACTGGGAGACTGAATAGTCGGGCTGGTAATTCCCCCCCTGATCTGGGGCGCTGAATGACTGGCGCCTGGGGTATGGGTTGGTGCGGTTGGCCCCCCTCCTAGCATTGGAAGACAAGACCTTCCTCTTGTCTCTTCCCTCAACAAGAAGAGGGTTAAGAACTTCACCAAAGAGGAATTGTCCCTGGAAAGGACCCGCCGCCAGCTTCCACTTTTGTTTCATATCCGATTGCCACAGACGCAGCCAGAGCAGTCTGCGGGAAGCAATGGAGGACGACATCGCCTTGGCGGAGAAACGGGCCGCGCTCAGGGTGGCATCACAGGAGAATTGCACGGCGGCAATAATCTTATTTAAGTCTTGGTGCGAGCGGCTATCCACGGGCGGGATTCTGGCTTGCAGTTGCTGGAGCCAGAAGAGGCTCGACCTGGCAAAAAAGGAGGCCGCTGTAGATGATCTCACTGCCCAGGTGGAGGACTGGTACCCGCGGTGGAGGACCTGGTTGGCCCTGCGGTCTTCCGGCTTCAGGAGGTCCTTCTGACCCCCGGGAGCGCCGTGTTGGAATACAACGCGGCGACTGGCGCGTCCACCTCGGGCCAAGCCAGGGTCTTCTCCAGGGATTCAGCGACGCTGAAGAAGCGCCTGTCATTCGCGGACGGCGCAGGACCAGAGGCTGGAGTCATCCACTGGCGTTGGACGGTGTCCACAAAAATCTGCGGTGTCGGTATGGAATCCGTCTCCACCTTGTGTTCGAGGAAGAACGGCTTGGACGACGGAGGCCGCGGCTGCGAGGGAACAGGCGGGGGAACAGGTTCCCAATCTGAGGCCGCCTTGGCTTTGGCCAGTAAAGGGGAAAACAAGGCCAGAGGAAACAGCCCCGTGAATGTAGGCTTGTCCGCCGGCAACTCCTCGTCGCCCGAAAGCTCGCCATCCTGGACCTCCCCATCATCTGCATCCGGTAGGGTGCTCTCGTCCAGCCCCAGGGAGGGAAGGAGAGAAGAGGCTGCCAGGCCTGTTGTTGCAGAAGCTGGGGGCCCGACGGAGGACGGAGGCGGTGGCGGGGCCTAGGCCTGTGCCTGGAGGCCGGCTGAAATCCCTTGTTTGATGGCCTCAGAGATCACGCTCTGCATATCCGGCATCACTGGCATCACCGACGCTAAGGGGGGCAGCGGAGGTGGCATGGCCGGAAAGTTGTCAGGGCGCAGGCCTGCGGCTGTGGGGGTATAGGTGGCCTCCCCACGAAGCAGCTGGGACCTGGTCTGAGCACAGCCCCATAGGCCAGAGGTGTCGATCTGCAGCATGGGGCTGAAGGGGCCCGGCGCCAGCAGTAGCCCAAAGGGTAACCCTTGAGATGAGCTGGAGGCTTGGATCGCTGGAGAGGTACCCTGGGCTGGAGGTGGGGGGGCCTCAGGCGTGCTGGACTTGGGCCTTGTCTTTGGCTTTCTGGCCTTGGACTGTCTGGAGGCCGAATGGGAGCGCGATGCGGCAGCTTCCCGGCCCGCAGGCCCCTCTCTCCCTGCGGTGGAGGACGTGGGTGAAATCAGCAGGAGGCCTGAGGCTGATCCTGCAAGGCCGTAGAGGCCTCGGGCCTGTCTCCCTCAGAATCCATCAACGGATGGTTCCGCTAAGAGGGGGGATATAGGGGTCGTTTCCATGGAGGGCCTACCCATCGAGAGGGTGGCAGGGAGAGGCAGATCCGATGGAAGACAAGTTCTATCCTCCCGATTGGGGGCACGAGGCTGATGGTTACAAACGGTCAAGTGCCACAACCCCCGCAGGCTAGGCGGTCAGAGAGTACAGAGCCAGGGCCTACGGCTGATGTTCTGCAATGCCAGGTCCGTGGTCAACAAAGCCCCCCTCATCCATGACCTCGTGTCAGAGGGGGAGCCGGACCTGGTAGGAATTGCGGAGACCTGGTTGGGCCATGAGGGAGGACTCTCCCTTGTTGAAATGTGCCCACCAGGTTACCGCACTTTTCATCAGTCTCGGGCCCTAGGCAGGGGTGGTGGGGTAGCGGTTATTATTAGGGAAGGTCTGGAGCCGAGAGAGACCATTGTGCCACAGACCACCGGTTGTGAGTCCCTCTGCGTGAAGTGGGGCCTAGGGAGGCAGTTGGGCTTGCTAGTTGTATACCTGGCTCCCCGCTATGTAACAGCAGCCCTGCCCGAGCTCCTCGAAATGATCGCTACGATGGCAGTTGAGACCCCCAGACTTTTAGTCATGAGGGACTTTAATCTGCCATCGGTGGGCGAATCATCCGGGGTAGCTCGGGAGTTCATGGCTTCCATGACGGCCATGGACCTGACCCAACTAATTCAAGGCCCCACTCACGAGGGTGGACATACACCGGATCTCATCTTTGTCTCAGGCCAATGGAAGAGTGATCTGGGTATAGGGGATATAGTCATCACGCCCTTGTCATGGACAGACCACTCACTTCTCCGGCTCGACTTTCCAACCGCTGCCCCTCACCGCGGGGAGGCGGAACCTGAGTCACCAATTTGGTTCCGCCCCAGGCGCCTGATGGACCCTGATGGGTTCCAGACAGCGCTTGGGCCACTTCCTGTACCCCTGACCCGCGCCCCGATGGAGGACCTCGTGGCCGCATGGAATACTGCGACGACGGGAGCCTTGGATCGGGTCGCGCCCTTGCGGCCTCTCTTCCGGCGGCGAGCCACCCTGGCTCCTTGGTTTACCGAGGAGCTAGGGATGATGAAATGCCACAAGACATGCCTAGAGAGAAGATGGAGGTCTACCCGTTCTGAATCTGACCGGACACAGGTAAGAGCCCATTTACGGACTTACATTGTGGCGCTGAGAATGGCCAAACGTCATCATTGTGCCACCCTCATAGCATCCGCAGAAAACCGCCCTGCCGCCCTGTTTAGGGTGACCCGCTCCCTCCTTCAACAGAGGGTGCGGGAAGCCCCGCTACAGGGTAGAGCAGAGGAATTTGTGACTTTTCTGCAGGAGAAAATCGCTCAGATACAGAACGAGCTAGCCCCCATTGATGGCCCAGTGGGATGCCACGAGACAGATCTTGTTTGGGAGGAGTTTGACTCCGTTACTTCCGACGATATGGACAGGTTACGTGGGCGACTGCGAGCCACCACATGTTTATTGGACCCGTGTCCCTCCTGTCTTGTACTGGCATCCTGGGAGGTGACACGAGGCTGGCTCCAAGAGGTTGTCAACGCATCCTTAAGTGAGGGTTCCTTGCCTGCTTCCCTAAAAGAGGCTATGGTGAGGCCCCTCCTTAAGAAGCCCTCTTTGGATCCAGCTTTATTAATCAACTATCGTCCAGTCTCCAACCTTCCCTTTCTGGCGAAGGTTGTTGAGAGTGTGGTGGCACAACAGTTTCCCCGTCACCTGGAGGAAGTTGATTATCTAGACCCGCGCCAGTCCGGCTTTCGGCCCGGGCATAGCACCGAGACGGCATTGGTCACGTTGGTCGATGATCTCTGGAGGGCCAGAGATGGGGGTTGTTCCTCCATCCTGGTCCTATTAGACCTCTCGGCGGCTTTTGATACCATCGACCATTGTATCCTATTGCATCGGCTGGGAGGGGGTTGGGGGTGGGAGGCACCGTTTTACGGTGGTTCTCCTCCTACCTCTCTGGCCGATCGCAATTTGTGTTGACAGGAGAGCAGAGGTCGACCCCGAGACCCCTCACATGTGGGGTGCCTCAGGGGTCGGTCCTCTCGCCTCTCCTGTTTAACACATATATGAAGCCGCTGGGTGAGATCATCCGTGGTTTTGGGGTAGAGTACCATCTCTACGCTGATGATACTCAGCTGTATATATCTACCCCAAACCACCCCAACGATGCCGTAGCGGTGATGTGCCAGTGCCTGGAAGCCGTACGGATCTGGATGGGAAGAAACGGATTCAGGCTCAACCCGACCAAGACCGAGTGGCTGTGGTTTCCGGCTGCCCGATTCAACCAGCTGATTCCATCGCTGGCCATTGGGGGCGAACAGCTTGCCCCAGTGGATGGGGCGTGCAACTTGGGTGTCCTCCTGGATGCCCGGCTGTCCATGGAAGACCAAGTGATTCTGCCCCATACATCCTCACGGCCGATTCGCTCCCACAGAGAGGGACTTCTCCGGGTGCCGTCCACTAGACTTTGTCAGCGGGCAACGCCCACGGGAAGGGCCTTCTCTGTGGCGGGCCCAGCCCTCTGGAACGACCTTCCCCCCGACATTAGAACAACTACGGACCTCCGCTCCTTCCGTCAGAAATTAAAAACTCACTTTTTCTGCTTGGCCGGCCTAGGTTAGTCTCTACCTCAGGGGATAGGAAATGTTAATTTTAAAATGGGAATTTTAGTGCAGGGATAGTTAGATTTAATTTGTTTTTATTGTATTTATGTATGTATATATTTTATGTTGTTTTAATTTCTCCCTGTGCACCGCTCCGAGTCCCCTCGGGGATAGGACGCGGTTATAGAAATAAATATTCTCTATTCTAACAAAATGGCGGTTGTGCCTCACCGGCTCACCCAAAATGGCGCCGCCTCTTTTCGCGGCCTTTTTCGTCGGGCCTGTCTTTGCTTTTCTCCCAGGGAGGAGAGGCCGAGCGAGCAGAGCAGGGGTAGGCCGAGGCTGCTGGCGCTGTCCGGCAGGCGATCCGATCGCCGGGGGGATCTCCGCGTCGTGGGGCAGGCTGGTGCCGCTCGTAGGCCTTGAAGAGCGCGCGCGATTGCTTGCGGCGCGCGTGCGAGGTCCGGACGGCCGTCAGAGGCGTGGGCAAGGCCGGAGCCGGATCGGCAAAGCTGACGGGGCCAGAGGCGAGGCGAGGGAGGCGAACGGCAGCCGGAGCCACTTGCGATGCTCGAGCGCGCTTCCCGCGAAGGGAGAGCGCACCAGGGAAGGAGCGATCGCACTGCCTGAGGTCAGGAGAAGCAGCAGACCTCCCGAAGAGGCTCAGCGCTGGAGCAGGATGTCAAATTTCAGTAAGTACTCACAATCTTGTTGGTAAAATTAGTAGTCAAATTTAGTGTAATAGAGAACTGGATCATCCGAACAGTCCAGAGTGGAACTGAGTCGGAAAAACTGGGATAGGTACCTCTGGGAGGGGCTTTTATACTGGTTTAGTTAATTAATATGCAGACTCAGTCCAATCAGAGCGGAGCAGAGATAACCCATTCCTGGATGCTATCTTCCCCTTATTGAGAACAGACCTATCCATTCCCTCCTTCAAGGAATCTTTATTTATTTTATTTTATTAAATTTATACCCCGCCCTTCTCCTTGTTAGGACCCAGGAATCTTGAAGGAGGTCAAGAAGAGCAACCACCAAAGCAACAGTCAGATAAAAGAGTTCTGAGCCCAAGTCAAGAAAGTAATAAAAGTAACTATCTCAATCAAACAGAAGTGCAAGATTTTGTTACTATAACTTCATAATGCAAATATTGATATACATGGAATTGGTTTCCCAGTGTGATCTACCTTGAAGACCTGATACATAGTGAAGACTCGGAAGGTTGCTGCCAGTGAGATCCTAGTCTTATCCAACATCTGTTATGTTACAGATGATGTCATTGGCAGCACTCCATCTTCTCTGCTGCCATCTTCTCCAGAAGGACATGCTGGAGTAGTATTATTTATTAAGCTTCAAATCATTTTGGCAAATCTGTCTCCAATGGGGACAACCAGGGGAGGAAAAAACCAAATCAGCTTGTTGAACACTAAGGAAAATATTGAGTAAACATTTTTTTTTCTTTTGGCAATTTTGAATTTATTCTGGAGAAATCATCAGCCAAATAAGATTGCAATCTGTCTTTCAGATGTTTTTTATCCAACTACTTCCTCGTGGATTGGACCTTTTCATTAGTATCATTACTTTCGTGGCATACAAATTGATCAGTAAGTATTTTAAATACATTGTTGGGTTGTGAATTATATCTACAGGAAATGCTTCTTTTTCTATATTTTTCATAAGAGTGTGACATTTGGCAGAACAAAGAAATGTACTTAGTTACATTGTACATAGTAGTTTGATTTGCCTCTAAAATGCAACCTGTACTTTGATCTAATTATATTCTCTTAATAATAAATTGTAGATTTATTGAATGATAGTCATTTCCCCAACATGGAGTTGGCAGATCATGGAAACACAGTAGAAAATGCTTGTTCTTCTCCCACATCTTGATGAAGAATATTCAGCCAAACAGAATAGGCTGCTTTATTTGACAGGGAAAGGTAGAAAATCAGTCTGTGACAATTTATACAGGGTTGACCAATGCAAATACTTTATCCCCTATATTCCCACTCAAACTGGCTCAATTTCTATCACATTGATTTCCCTGGGCCCGAAGGGGGTATTTTAAAAGTTCCCTCTGCAAAATAATCAGAGAGAGGGAGTTATCAAAAACAGGACAGGACTTTGATCAAATTTCTATTTGTTTTCCCACTTTGTTTCAGAGAACTTCCCAGAAGATCCAAAGTTTGGTAAGTAGTGGTCAGTCATGTATTTTATATTATAAAAGTTCTTGAAATTATGTATATTGACCTAATATATGTAGATAATATTATTAAAACTGTTCATACTGTAATTGGCTATAACAAGAAGATAAGAGCAACAACATCATCACCGTAATAAAGATGAGATGTGTTTTCCTTTAGCTCTACAAATTTAGAGTTTCCAAATGTTGAATATGTTCCTACAAGAAGGAAATGTGTAACATTATCTTCATCATCAACATTACCATCAAGTAGTGCTCCAGGAAAGGAGTGTCAAAATGCAAAGGCAGACTCCCTAGAAAATGTTTACTACTAAATGGAAGTAAAACAATTTCTGCAATAATAAAATGAACTTGGCTTTTTCAACTGCATCCACACTGATTTCTCTTTCTGGAAATAGCATATTGAATGTAATGTAATCTAGCCTAAAATGAATAATTACTACATTATTTTTTACAGAAAAATATATAAATGAAATGAAACAAGGTAAATGCTTTAAAAAAAATGAATATATTTTATCATCATATTCATAACTGTCCTTTTTAAAGAGATGTTTGTGACAGTAGTGCAGCTTTCCTGTCATCTTATGTGTGGCATTCCAGTTTACTTTTTAAAAAAGGAATAATGTTCAGCTGAAGCAGCAGTAAGTATCTGATTCCAGAATAAAAATAAATATATATTATTTTTAAACTTATTGAAGGAAAATAGAGAACTAATTTTACTGAAATTCAAAAAAATGTGAGAGAAATCTTCTCAAATGCAAAATAGCAATGCTTTCAAATCACAACTGAGAAGGCTTTTCCAATTTACAAAGGAACCCTATTCAGTTTTAGATGTATTTAACGATTTAATCATTTTAACGATTAATTCTCAAGGAGAAATGAAAAGCAGCCCTGATGTTAATGAAGTAGATCAGCTGATTAACCACTTTTTTTTTTAGTAATTAGGCACATTTTCAGAGGGGAGCAGAACCCCCACCTTTTTTCCCTACCCTAAGCCTTAGGATACCCCCCCCCCCCCTGGTGGTCTATGGACCACTGGTGGTCTATGAGAAAATTTTGGTGGTCCACAGAAAAAAAAATTGCATTTTTTATATTGCACTAAATAAGGGATCCTCAAAATATGACCCCTTGGATGGATACATGCAATGAATGCTTGTGTTGTTGCACAGAGTCTTCTACTTCAGGTTCTTTCTATGTGGCTCAGAGCAAAAACTCCAACTTCAGCCTCCTGGTATGAGACTTCGACCGAAGGCTGGAGGGAAGCACCACTGGTGGCAAAGAGCCGGAGGGCCTTGTTCCGATGGAACTGTATCATGGCCTGGAACTGGCTGACTATCTTTTTTGTATCTTCTGAAAAATGAAATAAAAGTACTAAGGTTGAAAAAAGAAGAAACAATCACAAATATGCTGAAGGAGCACATTCAATGTAAAGTGTATAGGGAGAGTCAGTAGAAATTGAAAGAGAACTATTACCACTTACATTGAAGAGAATCTACTGTATCCATTTGGCCCATATTTATCTTAAATCCCATTAAAGTGATTTGTATTCAATTTATCACATTGCTTAACTCTATCCAGAAGCATTGCATTGTCTTAAAGGAGCCCTTGTATAGCAGGAAGCAAACTTGTTCAAAAATAAGTCATTTTGTAGACTTTGGGTATAATAATTAAATGATTTTATCCAAAAGCTTAAATAGAAGGTTGGATTATTTTCCCACTTTGGGAAAAGGTAGGGGTTTTTTTATCTATTCCATGAACATATAGATATAACAATAGCATAGCTAGAGGTAAGTTTTATTAACTTGTAATTTTATCTTATAACATTTCATTATTATTCTTTTCAGAACTAGCTGAGATCAAATTTGAAATTGGTAAGATGAGAATGTTTTCATTCCTCTTATTTTCTTTATATATGTGGATAGTGATGTCTGTTATACTTAGAAGATTCTGATATTTTTTAAATATAAAAATATCCTGAATATTCAGATGCATTTCAAATTGCACTTTTACCATTATAAGAATATTGTAAGTATTTGGAAAATGGGGATGTGTGTGAGAGAGGGGCGGGATAGAGGGAGAGAAACTATGAGACATAACAGATTTGAGGAGCAGCAAATTTCACTACCACAAATCCTACAATTGATATCTATCCGTCTATAGTATTGTTTTCATGGGAGCTGACCATTTCCATTCATACCAAACTGATTTAGACTAATAAGGTTTCAATCACGTGCAATAATTTTGAAGTATTTGCATTTTCAAATTCTCCCCTTCCTGAAAATGGATATGATTGCTCACATTTCTTGACCATTAACACATTTTTACGTATTAGCAAATTACTGCTGACAATCATGCCTTTTCAGAGAGGTTACTTAATAGCAATAAAAGCACATTTTCTTATATGCGTAATCTTTGTTGTAGAAATTGACCAGAAGGCAAATGAAGGAGGTGAGTATTCTCTATTATTAAATAGCTATCCTTTAAAATATTCTTGGGAAATAGAAATGTAAAAGAATTATTGGCCAGTTGTCCAGAAGATTCCAATTTTATTTCAAGATCATTTGTTGGGTAAACCTTGATTCAACTAGCAGAAAGTAATAAAGAAACGTAAAATTAATTTATCAATTTCCAACTAAGAACTATGTTACGGAATTGAGCAGAGGTGTCCAAATGAAGTCAGAGACATTGATATGAATTTAGTTTTATATCTAGATAAATAAAAATGTAAAATAGTTTGTACAAATCCACTAATCTCAAAAACTACTGGACCGATTTACCTCAATTTTTCACACAATGTTCACAAGGACTTCGGATAATAGAATACCAACTCATTTTGTGCCTAGCACACGTGTGTCATGTACACGGTACACAAATGTAAAATGTACCACTGAAAAAAATTTCACCTCCCTGTAACTCCTCCCACCTGGCATTTCCAACAGTCAGTTGCTCAAAAAGGCTGTACGGAGGCCTCTTACGGCCAAAAAGACACTGAGATAGCAAACTCCCAGGTGGCCCATAGAGAGAGAGAGAGGAAGAAATACAGTTTAACAAAAAGAAGGACTAAGGGTGACATGATAGCAGCCTTCCAATATCTCAGGGGCTGCCACAAAGAAGAGGAAGTCAAGCTATTCTCCAAAGCATCTAAAGGCAGAACAAGAAGCAATGGGTGGAAACTAATCAAGGAGAGAAGCAACTTAGAATTGAGGAGAAATTTCCTGACAGTTAGAACAATTAATCAGTGGAACAGCTTGCCACCAGAAGTTGTGAATGCCCCAACACTGCAAGTCTTCAAGAAGATGTTGGATAGCCATTTGTCTGAAATGGTATAGGGCAGTGATGGCTAACCTTTTTTGGCTCGCGTGCCAAAAACAGGGGGAGTGCAGGGGCGATGTGCACAGATGTGCCACATCCATAATGCTATGTGCATGACCCCTGCATTTGGCATGCTTTTTATGTCATCCCCAGGCTCCAGAGGCTTTATAGGAGCCTGGGGAGGATGAAAACAGCCTTCCCCCACCTCTAGAGGGCAAAAAATGGCCTCAAAAGAAGGCCTAAATCAGCTGGCCAGGGCACACATACACACTGAAGCTGACAGGGCAATGCCTCGCGTGGCCTAAGAAATGGTTCCATGTGCCACCTGTGGCACCCGTGCCATAGGTTTGCCATCATGGGTATAGGGCTTCCTGCCTAGGCAGGGAGTTGGACTAGATGACCTCCAAGGTCCTTTCCAACTCTGCTATTGTATTATTGTATTACAGTAGGTAGGTAGATAGAGGGATAGATAGAGGGAGAAATAAGGTAGGTAGGTAGGTGGGTGGGTGGGTGGATGGGTGGGTAGGTAGGTAGGTAGGAGGCAGGCAGGCAGGCAGGCAGGCAGGCAGGCAGACAGATAGACAGATGGTAGGTAGGTAGATAGGTAGGTAGGGTGATAGAGAGAGAGAAATATGGTAGGTAGGTAGGTAGAGGGAGAAAGGAAGAAATATAGTAAGTAGGTAGGTAGGTAGGTAGGTAGGTAGGTAGGTAGGTAGGTAGGTAGATGGATAGATAGGGAGGAATACAGTAGGTAGGTGGGTAGGTAGGGGGATAGATAGATAGGGAGAAATACAGTAGGTAGGTAGGTAGATAGGTAGAGGGAGAAAGCAAGAAATACAATAGGTAGGTAAGTAGAGGGATAGACAGAGAGGGAGAAATACCGTAGGTAGGTAGGTAGGTAGGTAGGTGTATAGATAGATAGCGAAAAATACAGTAGGTAGGTAGGTAGGTAGAGGGAAAAAGGAAGAAATGTAGGTAGGTAGGTAGGTAGGTAGGTAGGTAGGTAGGTAGGTAGGTAGATAGATAGATAGATAGATAGATAGATAGATAGATAGATAGATAGATAGATAGATAGATAGATAGATAGATATACAGTAGGTCAGTAGGTAGGTCAGTAGGTAGAGGGATAGATAGATAGGGAGAAATACAGTAGGTAGGTAGGTAGGTAGGTAGGTAGGTAGGTAGGTAGAGAAAGGAAGAAATATAGTAGGTAGGTAAGTAGGTAGGTAGGTAGGTAGGTAGGTAGGTAGGTAGGTAGGTAGGTAGGGGGATAGATAGATAGGGAGAAATACAGTAGGTAGGTAGGTAGAGGGATAGACAGAAAGGGAGAAATACAGTAGGTAGCCAGGTAGGTAGATATGGGGATAGATAGAGAGGGAGAAATACAATAGGTAGGTAGAGGGAGAAAGCAAGAAATACAATAGGTGGGTAAGTAGAGGGATAGACAGAGAGGGAGAAATGCCATAGGTAGGTAAGTAGGTAGGTAGGTAGGTAGGTGTATAGATAGATAGCGAGAAATACAGTAGGTAGGTAGAGGAATAGAGAAAGAGGGAGAAATACAGTAAGTAAGTAGGTAGAGGGAGAAAGAAAGAAATACAGTAGGTAGGTAGGTAGGTAGATGGATAGATAGAGAGGGAGAAATACAGTAGGTAGGTAGGTTGGGGGTTATATGGTGGTTGTGTGTATGTGTGCAGGTGTAGATCTACACACAGTTTGGTTGGCCATTTAACCAGACTGGGCCACAGCAACGCGTGGCCAGGTATAGCTAGTAAATAAATAGATTTACAACAAATAATATAGGCAAACAGGAGCATCATCAGGTAAATCAGCACAAGAGGACCATCATGAGGTAAATTATAAAACATTCAGGGCACACACACAGGGGACAAGGTGGGAGAAAAGGGAAACTCCTCCATCTCCTCCACAGCAACCAATCACAACACAGATTGGTTTGCTGGCTCCTGCCTCATGCAGGAGCCAGCAAACTACAATGAACCAACCACATTCTGGCTCACTACATAATCCCACTACTCTGGCTATTAAATTTAAATATCTTAACAAACTATAGTAAAACCTGTTATACATGCTCCCATTCAGTGGACATCAGATAAAACAGTCAATGTTAATTTTTCAGTTTTTGTAATTTATGCAAATTTAACATAATTTGTTAATTTTGCATTCATTTTATGCAAATTCTGTAAATTTACATAATTGGCATACATTTGCATGAAATACATAAAAGGGCACAAATAAGCTATTATGGTATTACTTTATTTCTTCATGAGAAAGTAAACATTTAATCTTCAAAATCATCCAACAGGAGGATAAATCTTATATATCTTGGCGTATTCGGGTCTTCTCCCATGTAAGATTAAGAGTATCTTGATGTTTCAATGAAGTCCTACTTGCCATTTTCAGGTTGGTGCTTTCGGTTTCGTGCTTGTGCGAGCAAAGCCCGAAGATGGAGAGTGGGACCTCATTGAAATGTCAAAAAACTCTCAATCTTACACAGGAAAAGACCCGAATACACCAAGACCTGCAAACCTATACCCGTGAAAATATACGAATATCTGTGTGTGTGTGTTTTCATAGATTTTCACACGGATAGATAGGTAGGTAGGTAGGTGGGTGGGTGGGTGAGTGGGTGGATGGATGGATGGATGGATGGATGGATGGATGGATGGATGGATGGATGGATGGATGGATGGATGGATGGATGGATAGATAGATAGATAGATAGATAGATAGATAGATAGATAGATAGATAGATAGATAGATAGATAGATAGATAGATAGATAGATAGATGATGATGATCGATAGATAGCTTGATAGATAGATAGATAGATAGATAGATAGATAGATAGATAGATAGATAGATAGATAGATAGATAGATAGATAGATAGATAGATAGATAGATAGATAGATAGATAGATAGATAGAGCTCCTGGAAGCATCAAGTCGGAAGCACCCGCCTGAAGATGATGAATGAGACTTCATCGAAACGTCGTGAAGATACTTCCAATTCTACGCCGGAGAAAACCCGAACAACCAAAGACCTAGATAGATAGATAGATAGATAGATAGATAGATAGATAGATAGATAGATAGATAGATAGATAGATAGATAGATAGATAGATAATTGTTTTCACAACTTCCTGTTAGGGGAAGGAGGAAGGAGACATACTGTTTCCCTCTCTGCCTTTCGGCTCATCACCAGAGACCATCTAGACAGAGAACCATGATTTACATTGTGTAAAGTGGGGAATGTGGCCAACTGATGAGAGCTAATAAGCTCGAAATAGATCTATCTTGGTCTCTCAAATTTAAATTTATTGATCAGCTCATAAAACTAACATATATATGTTTTCGTAGATTTTCACGGGTGTAGGTATGCTGGCATTGCTGGCACTTTTCCCATGGATATAGCATGGAGATGTTATTGCAATGTTTCGGCAATATCTCACTTACCATCATCAGGCAAGCTTTTGTCTGTGACTGACAAAAGCCTGGCTGATGATGTCGCAGAAATCAAAAGCAGCCACTTTCTTGGGCAGGATGGTCAAATGGGCAGGCAGGACCCAGCCAAAAAACCTCTCTGTGTACAAACTATGATGAAATAGTTCTCGCTGAGGAGGGGAGGGGTGCAGAGAGGAGGGGGGGTCAGCTGAAGATCTCTCTATCCCCAACCCTGAAACTGATATTTTTTCCACTGTGGTTTGCACAACTGTGTGCCATCTGTATGTGTGAATATAATGGACACACATATTATATGCCTAGTTATATGCGAGACCGTCTCCTGCCCTATACATCCCTTAGACCGATATGCTCCCACAGAGAGGGCCTTCTCAGGGTGCCGTCGGCCGGACAATGCCGACTGGCGGCACCCAGGGGAAGAGCCTTCTCTGTGGCGGGCCCTGCCCTTTGGAACGACCAACCCCCTGAACTCCGGACCATCACCGACCTCCGCCTCTTCCGCCAATGTCTAAAGACATACTTTTTTCATCAAACCGGCCTAGCCTAACCTCCCATGGGGACTTTTAGAAGAGTTTTAAATTGGGTTTTAAATAATTGGTTTTAGCATAGGATTGGGATTATTTAATATATATTTTAAATTATTTATTCATTTTCTATTGTGTGTATCTTTTAAATTTCCTGTGCGCCGCCCTGGGTCCTCTGTGGAGAAGGGCGGGATATAAATGTAATAAAATAAATAAATAAATAAATAAATAAATAGAGACAGATATGGAGTCACTTGCGTTGCTTCATCATGCTGTTACTTGGTCTAAATATTTTAGGGATCCCCTCCAATATTGCACCTAACCCGCAATAGGATGAACCCAGGGTGGGGTAGGAGCGACATGTGTGACTGAAGGGTACAAGTGCATGTGTGCAATCTGTGCTCTGTGATTTCCCATGGCCCCCACTATGCCGGATGATTTGGGGGGAGTTACAGCTGGTTCCTCTTCCTCCCCCCTTGTCCCGAGCCAGGATTAGGTGAACTTTCCTCCATCCCTCCCGCTCTGCTTCCACAGTCCAGTGCCTCACCTGCATTTTTTCCTATGTCCCACCCTTTTCTTCCCATTGTCTTCCACCACTACCCCACTCAACCACCAGATTTATAAACACAGGCATGGCCCCAGGGCTCCAATGTTGAATGCTTCTATTCATTTTATGAACATATGGCTTTTCCACACCCTAAATCCTCTGGTGATCTATTTTTCAGAGTTTTCCCCTCTCTTCCCCCCCGCTTCCCCCTGTCAGAGTCTCAAAAATTTTCACCAATGTTTCACTGGGCATGGCTAGATGGGGGGGGGATGTGACTTGAGTGACATCAAGTTGACCATGCCCAGTCACATGCCTCCCCACCTAGTCATACCCACAGAACCGGTAATAAAAAATTGTTTGAAACCCACCCATTACTTATATAAAAGTGAAAACCACTCATGCTGAGATCATGAAATCTCCAGAACCATAAAGCCTACAAACTTGAAATTTGGCACATATGTTCCTCATGGCTTCTAGGAGTTTGGTAAGAAAGGATTTTTTTTTAATAATTGTCAGATCATTCCTATTTCTTATATTATTATTAATATACTCTGATGCTAAGGAGTTCTACTCCCCCTCCCAACCTGAAAATAACTCTGTTCCAACTGCCACTTGGAACTAGATTCATCAGTTAAATGAACAGTTACTTAAAAAACAAACCACTTTTAAGAAACATATCTTATAAATCCCTATTCCTATCTCTATGAAATTTGGCATGGTTCATTTCATCAGAATGATTCTGAAAAAAAATAATCATATTCAAATTAATAAAAGAAATCAAAAGATAATTCAATATCATCAAATACCATTCCTCTTGCTATCATCCAAAGTGTTAACTGCTTTTAAAAATATTATATACCCCGACTTGGTAAGTTGTTTTCTGAATGGAACAAAATCTTGGCTTAGGCACTTATTTTCTTTGTTAATGATTCAATGATTGATAATGATTCAATGTTGTTAATGACTCAATGATTCATTATACTGATTCAAGCAATTGTTTTATAGCTATTGCTGATTTCACAGAGCGGTCAGGTAAGAGAAAACTCACTATATACTTATGATAAAGGGAACAAGGATTGAATTTGCAGGTGAGAAAGAATTAGGGTATAATCACTATTTCCTTTATAATTACAGGCAGTGGTGGGATTCAAATTTTTTTACTACTGATTCTGTGGGTGTAGCTTGATGGGCATGTCATGGCTTGGTGGTGTGGCTTGGTGGGCATGGCAGGGGAAGGATTCTGTAAAATCTCTATTCCCTCCCCACTCCAGGGGAAGGTTACTGCAAAATCCCCATTTCCTCCTGATCAGCTGGACTTGTGA
Organism: Rhabdophis nuchalis; assembly: GCA_039707465.1. Classification (NCBI taxonomy): domain Eukaryota; kingdom Metazoa; phylum Chordata; class Lepidosauria; order Squamata; family Natricidae; genus Rhabdophis; species Rhabdophis nuchalis. The sequence continues at coordinate 145,050,604 of CM077647.1, forward strand.
GGCAGAGAATAGATGGGGGGTGGGGCAGTCAGAGGTGGTATTTACCAGTTCTCTGAACTACTCAAAATTTCAACTACTGATTCTCCAGAACTGGTCAGAACCTGCTGAATACCACCTCTGGTAATATGTTGTTTTGATAGTGCAAAAAATGTTTGCTAATTTATTTCTGATCTAATTTATATTATTTAAGTCTACAGTTACATATAGCTCTATAACTTGTCCTTTACTCTAAAAAAAAAAATCCAGCATGGCTAATTGAAATAACTTTTTATTCCAGAAAGGTTCTTAGGAGAACTGGGTAAGCTATACTAATTTTTATAAATCCACATGAATCTAATCTAGAGCCATGGCAGTACAGTGGTTAGAATGAAGTATTACAGGTTAGACTATTTCTGCTGATTGACAAATGCCAACAAGTTCAGCAGTTCAGATCTTAACGACTCAAGGTTGATTCAGCATTCTATCCTTCTGATGTCAGTAAGATGAGGACCCAGGTTGTTGGGGACAATATGTTGATTCTGTAAACTGCTTAGAAAGAGCTGTAAAGCACTGCGAAGTGGTATATAAGTCTAAGTGCTATTGCTATTGCTAAGGAGACCATTATAGACTAGAACTTAACAATAATTTACATTTCACTATGGTAATGAATTTTATTGGGCAATATTTCTCCGAACACAGTTCTCTGACAAACTTTCTCAGAATTTTGCACAACCCTCTGAACTTATGGTAATTTTAGCCTCTTACTTTGGAGCATATTCATTAATGCAAAACCCTCCAATATAGAATATGATACTATTGTGTTTCATAACCCAACAACCTGTGTTAATGTTTACTATTCTACTATACTACGCTAATTTTCTTGGTTAAGAACTCAGTATATGCACTGTATATACATTTGAATATACATGGTCTATATAGATTAAACACAATGATTCCATAAAATACATATCACCCTCAGATTCTTTTGAACCAGAATTTTGTATATTTAAAAGAAAGAAACCATAATTAATTGTGTTCTGCAGCAACTTTTCCCCACCTACTTTTCCCATCATGCCAAGAAAGCAGCCAAAGAAGCTGTACTTGGAATGGAAGCAGTCGCCGCCCTGGGTTCTCTTGGAGAAGGGCGGGGTATAAATCTAATAAATATAAATATAAAATATAAAGGGCACACTAGGTGTGGCAAGACTTACAGCCATGGATTCAAAGTGCAATATAACTTTTTTTTCAAAAACTGAGCTTGCACTCATCTTTGAGTGTGTGTACCTGTGTCTGTGTGTTTGCATTTTGTTCTGATTTAATAGAAATAATAATGATTATAACAATAGCATGGCAAAGTAGCAATAATGATATTCATATCTGCTAGAAATATCCTTTGCCTACAAGCAAGAAGTGGTGTGACCACAAAATTTCAAAAAATAATAAAAATAAATGAAGAAGCTAAAATGCCACCCAGTCACTTTATTGATATTGGGTAGCACATGAAATAAACAAACAAACAATTATGGGACTTTACAATTCAAACAGACAAAACCCCTTCCAAATAACACCTGAGATTTAGCAACTGCTGATAAGAAAGAGAAGCAAATCTGGATAATGTATATTGCAATACCTGGGATAGAAGAGAAAGAACTGGAGAAATCACAAAAGGTAAAGGCCTGAAAATAGAAATAGAATGACTGTAGCAAAAGAAAGCAAAGGTAGCACCAACAGGTGCCTTGAGTGCAATCCCAAAATATTTGGAGCACCACTTGAGTATCATGAGCATTACAAAATCACCATCAGTCAATTGCAAAACCAGCTTTACTTGGAACCGTTTATATCATATGACTTTCATACCATAACGCAACAACTCTACTTAACCCAGGTCCTCGGAAAAGATTTGATAGGTGTACAAAAATATCAAATCCAATCTAAACATCTGACTGACCCTGAAATCAACTATAATTAATTACTTTATGAGGCATGAAGTGTTCATAAAATGATTGCCAGTGTCCAATTTCAGTTTTGAATTTAAGCATCATCCTTCTGAAATATCTCTAATCAAGTCAAATTGTCCACAGATGCTATCATGATAGGTTTAAGCATTATTTAATATTATTTGTATCATGTTACATACCATCGTATGGTATTTATTCTTTCAAGCCATCTTCCTTTCTTAAAGATCTTGAATTTCAATGCCACATTACTGAAGATTTAATGTGAAAATTGTTTATATACTTTACTATTGCCAATTATTGATTTTGGTTTCTTTTATTTTTATAGCATTTAGAAGAGCTCGGAATCATGCAGGTAAGATGTTTCTGTTGTTAGATCTAATGGATACAGGTATAAAATCCTGATTTATTGAGACCTGATGAAATGGATCCTAAAATAATATCTGCCTCTATTTACAATCTGTTTATAGGCAGAAGAGAAAAATGGAAATGTGCTTGATCATATCCAACTTTCTTTCTGTGAAAATACTGGTGCATGAAAGACTTGATACAATTGGTGCCATTATGATCTTGCTAATAAGAAGCGTTCTACAAATGAAATATTGTATTCATAGTGCTTCATGCTTTTCATTAAATATTAACTATGCTTTGGGAGACTGAAAAAAGCTGCTGCATTGGCTCCAATTAAGTGCCTGTAGCTGTAAACAAAAACGTATTGCATCGGAGATGCAATCAAGCCATTTATAAAAAATAAACACTTGTAGTGAAACTAACTAATATATCTACTTTTATGAAAGCTATTTCCCTCTGTCACTGTTTTCTTATTATTATTTGTAGTTGCCATTTATTTGGATTCAGACTACAAGCATCCAGCCATCACCATCAGCGATGGGGACCAGAGAGCCACGCTTAAAGCTTTTGGAGAAGCAAAATCTACTATGGGTTCTCTAGTGGTGGTGGGAAAAGAGGGTTATGTTGCTGGGAAGCACTACTGGGAGGTAGAGGTGGGAGAGAGGCTGGACTGGGAGTTGGGGGTGCTGACTCAGTCTCAAAGGGACAGAGCCAGAAAGGAGAAGTTTTCTGTGCCTCTTGGAGAAGAACACTGGGCACTAAGAAGTGTCAAGGGAGATTTGTTTTCTAGTCAAAATAAGGAAAAGCTTGAAAAAAAGAGTTTCCTTTATTCAAATATTGGCTTATTTCTGGATCAAGAATCCCAAAAAATATCTTTTTATAGGTCCTGTATGCAGGCACCATTTCTTATAACCACCATTACCATTCAGTCAACTAAGAAATTGTACCCATTTTTAACATTTGACGAGTGTGCCTTGGAGTATGCGCAAAATCCTTTATAAATTATCCATATGAAAATCCCATTTTCTTTTCTTTTTTTAAAAAAAGAAGAACTTAATCAGATTTCTCTGAGAAGCACGTTTCCGTAAAGTACCAGAAATAATTAGTACAGTGTCAAAACCTCCAGAAAGATTCATCTAAGTATATATATCGCTCTGTTTTCAATTAAAAAAAGGTATTGCTTTATGTGTTCATATGTTCAGATGAAATGCCCTGAGCCCTTTCAGGATAGCTAGAGCTCTTTTTGGGTCTTCCAGCCGTAAAACAGGCAAGGCTGCTTGCAATCTTATTACTCATACTCAGATCAAGCCTAGGAAGAAAAGGAATGGTTTATGACTTGTCTCCATTGCATATTTTCAACTAACTTTCAATTTCATGGCTCTATAAAATCTGTATGTATAAAATAAAAACAATAAAGACTGTATTATTGCTCTTTTTAATGAGTTTCAGGTAGTATCCCCAACAAAAGTATTTCTGGTTTTAACTCAATACATTGTTTTATCATATTTTTCAACCATATCTTTATCTTAGTCCAATACTCCTTTGCTTCTCCACATGTCCACCACATATGATAGTAACATCCAGGTAACTGGTGAGATTTCCAACATTTAATAATAATAATAATAATAAAATTTATTTATAACCCGCTCTCTCTCCCCAAAGGGACTCGAGGCGGGGCACAGGAAAATTAAAAACAATAGACACAAACAGAGTACAAAATTTAAAATCACAATTAAACATATCCTGCGCTAAAAACATCTATAAAAACTAAAAACTGTCCCTAAAACCCCTTAACACTATAAATTAATTAAAATTACCCTAGGCCAGCCAAACGGAAGAAATGAGTTTTTAAAAGCTGTCGGAAGGAGCGAAGGTCTGTGGTTGTTCTGATTTCGGGGGGAAGGTCGTTCCAGAGGGTCGGGCCCACCACAGAGAAGGCCCTTCCCCTGGACATCGCCCGCTGGCACAGCCTAGTGGACGGCACCCGGAGAAGTCCCTCTCTGTGGGAGCGAATCGGTCGCAGGGATGTATGAGGCAGAATGCGATCCTGCAGATAGCTAGGTCCCGTGCCATGGAGTGCTTTAAAGATGGTAACTAACACCTTGAAGCACACCCGAAAGACGACAGGCAGCCAGTGCAGCTCGCGCAGGAGCAGTGTTACATGGGAGAACCTAGAGGCTCCCATAACTGCCCGCGCGGCTGCATTCTGGACTAGCTGAAGCCTTCGGGTGCACCTCAAGGGGAGCCCCATGTAGAGAGAGTTGCAGTGGTCCAGCCGGGATGTCACGAGGGCATGAGTGACTGTGCAAAGGGCACCCCAATCCAATAGGGGACGCAACTGGTGGACCAGACGAACCTGGTAAAACGCCCTCCTGGCCACGGCTGTCACTTGATCTTCCATGGACAGCCGGGCATCAAGGAGGACGCCCAAGTTGCGTGCCCCATCCACGGGGGTAAGGTGATCGTCCCCTATGGCCAGTGATGGAGTCAACTGGTTGTACCGGGATGCCGGAAACCACAGCCACTCGGTCTTGGACGGGTTGAGTCTGAGTCTGTTACTTCCCATCCAGGCCCGCACGGCTTCCAGGCACTGACACATCACCGCTACGGCATCGTTGGGGTGGTTTGGGGTAGATATATACAGCTGTGTGTCATCAGCGTAGAGGTGGTACTCTACCCCAAAACCACGGATGATCTCACCCAGCGGCTTCATATATGTGTTGAACAGGAGTGGCGAGAGGACCGACCCCTGAGGCACCCCACAAGTGAGGGGCCTAGAGGTCGACCTCTGCCCTCCTGTCAACACAAATTGCGATCGACCGGAGAGGTAGGAGGAGAACCACCGCAAAACGGTGCCTTCCACCCCCAACCCCTCCAGCCGATGCAATAGGATACCATGGTCGATGGTATCAAAAGCCGCTGAGAGGTCTAATAGGACCAGGATGGAGGAGCAACCCCCATCTCTGGCCCTCCAGAGATCATCTACCAACGCGACCAATGCCGTCTTGGTGCTGTGCCCGGGCCGGAAGCCGGACTGGCGCGGGTCCACATAATCAACTTCCTCCAAGTGACGGGGAAACTGTTGTGCCACCACACTCTCTACAACCTTCGCCAGGAAGGGAAGGTTGGAGACGGGACAATAGTTGGCTAATAAAACTGGGTCCAGAGAGGGCTTCTTCAGGCGGGGCCTCACCATGGCCTCTTTAAGAGAGGCAGGCAAGAAACCCTCAATCAAAGAAGCGTTGACAACCTCCTGGAGCCAGCCTCGTGTCACCTCCCAGGATGCCAGTACAAACCAGGAAGGACACGGGTCCAATAAACATGTGGTGGCTTGCAGTCGCCCACGTAACCTGTCCATATCCTCAGAAGTAACAGAGTCAAACTCCTCCGAACCAAGACCCACCTCGTGCAATCCCACTGGGCCATCAATGGAGACTAACTCGTTCTGAATCTGAGCGATTTTCTCCTGCAGATAAATCACAAATTCCTCTGCTCTACCCTGTAATAGGGTTTCCCGCACCCTCTGTTGTAGGAGGGAGCGGGTCACCCTAAAAAGGGCGGCAGGGCGGTTATCTGCGGATGCTATGAGAGTGGCACAATGATGGCATTTGGCCACTCTCAGCGCCACAATGTAAGTCCGTAAATGGGCTCTTACCTGTGTCCGGTCAGGTTCAGATCGAGTAGCCCTCCATCTCCTCTCTAGGCATCTCTTGTGGCGTTTCATCACCCTTAGCTCCTCAGTAAACCAAGGGGCCAGGGTGGTTCGCCGCCACAAGAGAGGCCGCAAGGGCGCGACCCGATCCAAGGCTCCCGTGGTCGCAGTATTCCATGTGGCCACGAGGTCCTCCATCGGTGTGCGGGTCAGGGATACAGGAAGTGGCCCAAGTGCTGTCTGGAACCTATCCGGGTCCATCAGGCGCCTGGGGCGGAACCAAATAGGTGACTCAGGTTCTGCCTCCCCGTGATGGGGTGTAGCGATTGGAAAGTCGAGCCGGAGAAGTGAGTGGTCTGACCATGACAGGGGTGTGATGACTATATCCCCTATACCCAGATCACTCTTCCATTGGCCAGAGACGAAGATTAGATCCGGCGTATGTCCACCCTCATGAGTGGGACCCTGAATTACTTGGGTCAGGTCCATGGCCGTCATGGAAGCCATGAACTCCCGAGCTGCCTCCGATGATTTGCCCACCGATGGCAGTTTAAAGTCCCCCATGACTATCAGTCTGGGGGTCTCAACTGCCATCGTAGCGATCACCTCCAGGAGCTTGGGCAGGGCCGCTGCTACAAAGCGGGGAGCCAGGTATACAACCAGCAAGCCCAACTGCCTCCCTAGGCCCCACTTCACACAGAGGGACTCACAACCAGTGGTCTGTGGTACAGTGGTCTCTCTTGGCTCAAGACCTTCCCTGACAATGACCGCTACACCTCCACCCCTGCCTAGGGCCCTTGGCTGATGAAAAGCGCGATAACCTGGTGGGCACATTTCTATGAGGGGAAGTCCTCCCTGGTGGCCCAACCAGGTCTCCGCTATTCCTACCAGGTCCGGCTCCCCCTCCGACACGAGGTCGTAAATGAGGGGGCTTTGTTGACCATGGACCTGGCATTACAGAACATCAGCCTCGAGCCCTGGCTCTGTAATCCCTGACCACCTAGCCTGCGGGGGTTGTGGCATCTAACTGCTTGTAAGCAACGGTCTCGTGCCCCCAACCAGGAAGAGAAAACCTGTCTCCCATCGCACCTGCCCCTCCCTACGACCGTCTTGATAGAGAAACCTTCGATGGAAATGACTTGTGGGTCCCCCCCTCTTAATAGACCTTTCTGCTTCCTTCTCCACTCCGTTTGCTGACCTAATAACATTCCCACCCCCAGCCTGACTCACCCCGCCCTCCACCCTAAGACCCCTTAAAACCCGAATCAGACTCCTAACTAAAAACCCCTACATCTGCGCTTCACCCACCTCTCTTGATTACATAATCCCTCATCAAGGTGGGCCCTCGTTAGAGCGGAGGGCCATACCTGCGAGTAAGGGGATTCTCACAGTCGAATCAGGTCTGCTCTGGAATACATACAAAATATACAGTAGATATGAAATGGGACGCGAAATGCTTATGTGGGCATCCTGGCTGCTGATATTATACTAAGATGTTAAATAGATGTTAAATATAAATATAATAAATATAATAAAATTCATGAGAGGTTAAAAGTTCCAGTGGAGAATGGTATCTGGCTCAGGAAGTTCTTAGAGATAGTTCTTAAATAGTTCTGTAGATAGTTCTTAAAATAGTTCTGGAGATAGCTCTCAAAATAGTTCTTGGAAAACGAAGGTATCGATGATTTTCAGCCTAAGCCCAATCTCGTCAGGCTCATGGCCTCCCATACCGACCTGCATCTCTCGGGCCCTGGCACTGGCTCAGATGTTTTGGCCTTCCAAGGCCTCGGCGTGGTTGTTCTTTGGCCACTGGTTGGGGGACTAAGCTGTGGCCTAGATGATTTGAGGCCTAATGGGCCGCTTGTGACATCTATAAAATAACTAATACAAATGCTCTTTATATGTGGTTGACATTGTTAATTTATCATTTCTGTCCCTCAGTTCTGCCATTTATCTAATTCTATCGCATGACCAAAATTTTTCACCCATGCTATCAGTGTCTCTTTTACTTGTTCTTCTTCCAGTTTTATATCCAAATAAATAACTATACAATTTCTTTATTAATCTTTCTTCTGTTCCTGTTAGAATTTTATCTCGGTCTGTTAGTTCTTTATAAAAACTCTGTAATTTAACATCTTTCTCATATCTAAAATGTATCGGAAGTGGGTGATATAGAAGGCAACAAGATCAATTTCACACAACACACATACGATAAATACATTTTTAAAAATATAATGCAATTTTAGCTTAACTAAATAGCTTTCAACCTTTCCAGAAATCATCTTCTTCAGGATTGCAGTCAACTCCCACACAACACAAACAAACTTATCCCTTTTTTACTTAAATTTTCAGAGGATTCCTTTTTTATTTGCATTATTTGTTAGACTATCAAGAAAAATCTAACAGAATTCCACTACAGTATGTGCAATCTTTGTCCCCAAATGCCTTTTAACAATCATTGGTGTTGGAGTTAACTTTTTCTTATTTATTTTATGGAATGTATTTTTATTGGTCAATATAGTTTCTGACATTCTGTTCCACAAAACTCTTTCAATAAAAAATGTCCTTCTGGGCATTAGATTTTCAACAGTGGGACAGTTGTTATCTATTCTACCAGCCTGAACCCATCCTGAATATGGTCCAGTTAATACACTTCATATAGATTTCTTTGCATGGTAGTTCTGCTACCATTGCCTCAATAACCTTTCTCAGAAATGGAAGGTTAGAGACCAGAACTAACCACCTAAATTTATTGGATCAGTGCATCTTTTTTTCCTCTGCTGTTTGGGCAGTTTCCTTTGTGGTCAGGTAGAACACGTTTGTCATCAATTAGATGCTATTGGATCTGATGCAATCAGATCAGAAAATAAGATCAACATGACAAGATCAATATTGGGTGACTTGGGTGCAATCCCAAAACAGTGTATTCTAAGAAAATGTAATAAAACTTCCTCATTTTTATTTCTGTGGTCAAGAATCAAATCTGGAAGTCCTCTAGAGGCATTCCCAAATGATGCTCCAAGCATGCTATGGAGTTTGCTAATCTGAATCGTTATAGTAATAGAAAGTTGGTCTTTATCATTATATATCTGCTCAAGTACAGTTAGTGATAGTTTCCCCCACTTACTTGTTAAGGAAAGTTTATAGCTATGGCAGTGGTGGGCAAACCCATTGGGCAATAGAGCCAAATATCAACTATACAATGATTGAAATTTCTTTTGAGAGCCAGAAGGTGTGGCCTATTTTGTGGGAGTGGCTCAGCAGTCATGTGACCATGTGGGTGTGGTCAACCTGGAAAATGTGGTGAAACTCAATTAATGACACTTGCTTAGCAACCAAAAATTTTGGGCTCAATTGTTGTCATAGGTTCTCTTTCTTTCATTTCTCTCTCCCGCTTTCTTTTTCTTTCTTTTCTTTCTTACTTTCTTTCTCTTTTTCTTTCTGTCTCTCTCTGTCTCTCTCTCTTTCTGCCTGTCTCTCTCTGTGGCTCTTTATTTCTCTCTCCCTCCCTCCCTCTCTGTCTCTCTCTGTCATTCTCTCTGTGTGTCTGTCTGTCTCACTTTCACTCTCTCTGTGTGTGTCTGTCTCTCTCTATCTCCCTCTCTGTCTCTCTCTCACCTCCCTTTCTCACTGTCTGTCACTCTGTGTGTGTATGTCTGTCTGTCTGTCTGTCTCTCACTCACTCACTCACTGTCTCCGTGTGTCTCTTTCTCTCTGTGTGTCTCTGTGTGTCTCTCCCTCCCAACCCGCGAATGGGCTGCGGACCAGCAGAGCCTCATCCTTTTTTTTAACCAGGTGATCTTTCCTAAGACAAAAAAAAAAGAACCTTAATTGCAGGCTCAACAAAAGAAGCTGGAAAGAGATACTGAACCCAGGAAGCTGAAACCTGGAAGTGGAGAACAACCTTTTCTGTCTCCTTACCAGCCGATCTGGGAAGACAAGGAATGCGAGGGGGATCCCTCCCCCCACAGAGGGACTCAGGACCAGCGGAGCCTCGTCCTTCTTTTTAACCAGGCGGCTAACAGAGAGAAGAAGGCAGCGTGTGCCCAAGGGCTTGTGCAGCAGCCGAAGATCACCTGGTTAAAGATCGCCTGACTAAAAAGAAGGACAAGTCTCCGCTGGTCCAGGAGCCCATCCGCACGGGGTGGATCCCCCTCACATTCCTCTTCTTCCCAGAAAACATAGGTGCGTGTGCACAATAATACAATTACAGCCTCAGAGACTGCAGAAACTTCCTTCCAAAGCCCTCTGAGCAAGGAAGAGCCAGTTGGGAGAGAGGCTTTGGTCCTGCTCCAGGCTGCGTGCCTATGTTTTCCATGAAGTGGGGCTGTGGCCGGAAGACAAGGAATGTGAGGGGGCGCAGCAGAAGAGCCGCACTCAAGCGGCCAAAGAGCCGCGTGTGGCTCGTGAGCCGCAGTTTGCCAACCACTGAGCTATGGGATGAAAGAGGGAAAATTAGTGTTATTAAGGGAAGATACTTTGCGATGGAGAGTCTCAGTTTTTTGCAGTACAGAAAAAAAATGTTTAAAGAAACCGCCTCCTGCCCCATACATCCCTTCATCCGATCCGCTCCCACAGAGAGGGCCTTCTCCGGCTGCCGTCGGCGGGCCAATGCCAGTTGGCGACACCCAGGGGAAGGGCCTTCTCTGTGGTGGGCCCGGCCCTCTGGAACGACCTACCCCCTGACCTTCGCACTATCTCGGACCTCCGCCTCTTCCGCCAATGTCTCAAGACGTATTTATTTCAACAAGCCGGCCTAGGATAGCCCCCCGTTTCTGACTTTTTAAAAATAATTTATAATTTGGTAAGGTTTTAACATGGGTTTTAGCACGGGTTTAAATTAATTTAATATATTTTAATTGATATTTATTGTATTTTGTGGTTTTAAATAATGCCTGTGCGCTGCCTTGGGTCCTAACAAGGAGAAGGGTGGGGTATAAATTCAATAAAATAAATAAAATAAATAAATAAAGCACAGGCACGAGAAACTAACTTCCTTTCACAAATCCTCTTCTTCTAATTTATAAATCACATTCAGAGTATTTTTTTTCCTGATCATGTCTTTTATTAAAACAAAATAAAATTTAACCAGAACATAGAATAACTTATTCTAACAGGCATAATGATTGTACATTCAAGCTTTAGTTTCTATGTTCACAAACCCTATAAAAATTCCAGATGGGATCACATTTTACAACAACAACAAAAACCATCATTGAAAACAGGACAGAAAGGCAATCAAAGTATCAATATATTTATTTTTACAGAATAGACTAATAACAAATAGCCATGTCTTCTTTTGGTATTGAAAAATGCAGATTGTGTAAAGTCTTACTATAGTCATTCAAAGAACGTTCTACAACATTTTATTTTATGGTAATATACTTCCATATTTCATTTCAAATCTGCCCAAAATCCTATTCCACTGATATTACAATATTACAAAGCAGGTTTTCAGAAGTACAGCTTCCAGAATGGACAGAATGCTTTATACCATCATTTGAATTTGAAGAATATTTTGCAAGAGATAGTTTCCTGGGTGTTTGTATATATATTATATTTCAAAATAAATGTATTTAATTAAAACTATGGAAGTATGTTTCTTTCAATTAATAAGTTCCATTATCAGTCATAAGAGATGAGTTCCTAATGTACAACCCTCACTGGTTGCCTGGAACATCAGGGACCATTTTCAAATCCATCAGAACATAAGCATCAAACATATCAACATCTTTCAGCTATGGGTAGGAGAAAGAAATCAAGAAAACCATATCAAGTTTAAATCAATCTGTACTATAAAAAACAAGCAAGCATCATAGGGTTCTTAAGCTTATTATCCAAGAGATACTAAATATGAAGGGATATTCACCGGGCGAACTTCCAAATACATTTCATCTTTCCCAGGATTGAAAAATGGAAACATTTTCCCAGAAAATCTGGCAGGAATGGACTGAATGGGATACATTTGATCAGCATCAAAAAATGAGAGTGTATGCTCTTCTCCATCCATGGCCAGGTAAACGCCTACAACTTTGCATTCTTTATTTTCACTGGAGATTATACTATTTCCTCCTAAACAGTAATATTGACCTTTGAACCATCCCATAGACACATATCCATCTTTCAGTGGCTTTTCTAGCTTCTCTTGTACTAGTTTGTTTCTTGCCTCCTCGGAAAGTACTCCCAGCTCCCACCCTGTTTTTTGTCCAACTTCCACCTCCCAATACTTTTTATTTTTATCAAACCCCTCATTTGCCACTGCAATTGGAATTCCTTTAAGATCCTTTGATCCTGAATCAGATGGATTGAATCTGATTTTATTTTTGTCTTTAATGTTGAGCTTGGCATGTGTGCACTTAGGATCCAGAGTGATATTGACTAGAAAATAGGAAAACAGAATAATGTCATTGATAGAAACAAAGAGTACCATAATTCTGTAATACATTATTTGCACATAACACTTCCTGCAGATTAGTAAACTGTTTAAAATTGTACAGTATGTCAGTATCTTTCATTCTCTCCTCGGAAAATGATTATTAATCATGCATGGTTCCAAGTACAAGGTCATTAAAAGAGTTTTTATATTCAGTTTTATGGCCATGTAAATGTTTATTTATTTAATTTATCATATTTGTAAAGCCATCCATCCAGTGGTGGGTTGGTAACTTTTTTACTACTGGTCCGGATGGCTGGGTGGAGCCTCCTGCCACTGCTACTACCAGTTCGCCCAAACTGGGCCGAACTGGGAGCAACCCACCTCTGCAGCCATCTCTCAAGAAAGTGACTCTATGTGTTGCAGGAGTGGGGAAACACTTTCTTCAACTGCCACTGAATAACAACAGTTAGTATCCTTTTTCACTAGTAATGCCTATTGCTATTGCTGGGATTGTAACACAGTCTTGGTAAATGCCTCATTCTTATAAATTGTTTCATAGCCAGTCTCAGTCAATTTGCATAGAAAAAAATCTCTCAATTTATATTAGAAATTCAAATTGTGAGATAGATAGATAGATAGATAGATAGATAGATAGATAGATAGATAGATAGATAGATAGATAAGATACAACATTACAATAATAATAATCTGTTATACTTCACTTACAGTCGCTAAATACGGTATGTATTTTCTAAATTTTCTTTCTAATAAATAAAAACCTAGAAATACATACATTTAAAAAAACATTTTATAAATTCAATTAATCGGATTGACTTAGAATGCTATATTTTTAAGACCATTTTAAAATACTATCTTATTTTCAGGTATTAGCATATCTCAAACTTTTGCATATGTCCTAAACTAGCTATGAAATTATCATAATTAATACTGAATTCTTAAAGAAACAATATCATAGTGTAAAAGTTTTATATTATATTTATATTTATTTATATACTGGTTATTTGGTACTTTTCCTACTCTGTTTCAAGTAACTATCCAATTACAACAACTGTGATTAATATGTAGCCTAGTGTCTTCATAGGATTTCCACTACATTTACACATAATCTGCCAAATATATAAAATATTTTAAATAAAAAAAAATCATTATTTCTTAATATTAAAAAAACCTTTTCTTAACTTATTCAGAGATTTTATTTGAAAATTTTAATCTAGATCACTGTTCCAATTCAATGTAATATTGGAACCTCCATTACATTACATTAAATCAGCAGGGTGAACTAATCTTAAGTATTAGCACTTTGGTACAACAATTATTTTTATGAATGGAAAGCATATTGAGCTTTTTCAAATAAATATTTTTTCTAATTCTCTTTAATTGGTTCTGAACTAAAAGAAATGGTTGGGGTTTTTTATGTCCTCAAGGTCGCTATGAGATTAATGACATTAGTGTAATTTCTTATTGGAATTAACCCCAAATAAGATGTGATGTATATAATATTACAGTTACTATATTGCAAACAGCATCTGATAGGGTGACTACTAATCATTTGAATTATATTTTTTTTCTTTTCCTTATCTTGCTAATGAATGTCCTCATTTGTCATATGCTCTTTCCATCTTAGCTGCATTTTTAATACAGATTCTTCATAATTTTGGATAGTATTCAATTACTAGAGGTCTTATATTCACAAATAAGCATACCTGCATTGGATGATGCCCTCCTGAAATCTGCAATATAAATCAGTTGAACAAATAAGAATGATGAAATTTGCATGAATTTCTTTATTACCAAGGAAGACAAATTGCTGAAGCCATGTAGAATCTCTATAACTCACCTAATTCTGCTGAATCTTTTACTGAAAAAGAAACATCCAATATTACATTGATTGTAATAATATAATTACAAAGGTTCTAAAAAGAAAAAAATGTAATTACATTTTAAAAGCTTCTGACAAAAATACTAAAGATATAACAACCAATATGAAGGACTTAGAATTAAACATGAACACAAAAAAAGTAATACTATAGGAAGTTTTACTGAATTCAGTTAAACAGACTCTTATTTTTCTTAATCAATGATGGCCCTGTAGCCTTAACTGTACTTTTAGAACCCTCTAGTTTTGGGAGAGCATGGGTAAAATATGTGTGTTAAACCTTTGAAAGGGTTAACACACTGATAACGCATTTTAAGAACTCTTCAATTCCCTTTCACTAAACTTTCCATTCAGTGACAAAAAGAGTAGAGCTTGCTGTATGAAACATCATTACATGATATATTGATATGCATTCTAAAACTTCTGAATAGATCCAACCATAGAGAGAGGAATGTTTCTTCTGTCTGTGCCAGATATGGCTAAGATCAATCATAAGTGAGCAAGAGTCTTCATTTATGTTTTGGAAAAACAGTTTGGAAGAACCATGCCTACAATCAACTTTTGAGACATATCCATTAATATGAGCATATACGTATATCCAAACAAATACACATGAAGATACTATCTTATTTACATGCGTGTATATTTAGGATTTCCTTTCACCGTTTTCCTAAGCATTATTGTTGTTTATGTCATACAGAATTTAAATCTATAATGGAACTAAGTTAAGCATGATTTAAGATGAAGTCTGAAAATAGTTGGATATACTGTAATTCCATTCATACTTTCATTCACCAACAACTGAAAATTACATTAGAATTTGTTCCCTTACCAAATTTCTCTTCCACTTCTTTCAATTCTATAAACAAACAAATTGAGGAATCAATGAAAAACAGGAAACCCCTTTACCCCAATTTTAAATTGCTAAGTCCATTAAATATCAGCAGGGATGATAAGACTCATTAAAATGTTTCAGATGAGTTATTTGATGAAATTTAGATAATTTCATGTTTCTCTATTAACAGTACTGCTACTGTCCTGGCAGCTCTGTGGAATGCAGAGATGACCCAGAATGGACATTATTTTAATTTAATTTATTAAATTTTTATACCGCCCTTCTCCCTTATGGGACTCAGGGTGG
Organism: Rhabdophis nuchalis; assembly: GCA_039707465.1. NCBI lineage: Eukaryota > Metazoa > Chordata > Lepidosauria > Squamata > Natricidae > Rhabdophis > Rhabdophis nuchalis. The sequence goes on from CM077647.1 coordinate 145,065,955, forward strand.
TGTACAGGCACTAATAAAAGTCCATGATATAAAACATAGAATACGGTTAAAAATCTATTAAATTGCTAGCCTGACTAAAATCCTGTTAAAAACCCTTACTAAAACCCTTACTAAAAAACCCTTACTAAAACAATTTTAAAAACTACGCCATTATGTGGTTTTTCTTCAATCTAGCATTGCTCAACTAGCATTTTGATTTGCCAATTAGCTCATAGCAATGGACATTCAGCACAAAAAAACCAGATTAGATTTACTTCAGCTTGGACTGCAGCATTAGGGCACTTCATAGAGAGATAATACTGACAAATGCTGGTTAGGTTCATATGGATTATTTATTGATTTCAAGAATAAAGAAAGGAAACATGGAATAATAAGTGACACTTGTTTGTTCAGCTTTGCTCTTCTTGGTTACCACTGACATTTAAAACCCTGAATGTCATAGGCTATAAAACGTCAAATCAACAAGAGAGATCTTTCTGAAGATATGCCAACTGCTAGAATTTGAAATATTGATTACTCAGGGAATAATTTTTTTCTATGCTGGTTCAAAGGATATAAAATATGGTCCCTAAAGAAACGTCCTCCCATTTAAGACAATAATAAAAGCAAGAAAATTTCACCCAACTTTTAATATTAAATAATTTAATAATTAAGTTTAGGTTTATTATTTATATTGATATTCTTACTATTCTTACTTACTATTCTATTGCTTTGAAATTGGAATAAAGAAGAAAGGGATTTATATATTAAATAAGAAATACTAAGCAACTATGAAATTACCTTTTTCATATTTGTTTTTTTCATTTTCTGGGAGAAATAGAGTAGAGTTAGCCACCTGCTGGTATAGCATTTATCAGATAGTGTTCTAAATTTCATATAAAATTCAATTCCATCCTAGGGATGAGCATTATTAAAATGTTACTTCAAACTTTGAACAAAATAGTTCCAATGTAATCCAAAATGTACTATTACCCATTATGGAACAACGGAAACTTAAATCAAACCTGTTTCTCAGATGTTTCTTTTTGTTTTGTTTTGTTTTTTGTCCTAAATCCATAAGTATAGTTGGGATAATATCCCTGTTACCAACCACACAATCTACATTTTTTATAATAAACTAGTTTTCTATAACAAACCAGCTTTCAATTACATAATTAAACAAACATAGATCTTGAAACAAAATTCTTCACCCTGATTGTTAGAAAGCATGTATCACTTAGTGAGAACTTTCTTCAATTTTCATTAACACCAAGGAACTTAATGATAGCAACTGATTAAGTAATGTTGCAATTATTCTACTATTAGCTTGCAGACACAATATTATCCCTTATGAAACAAAATGCCTCTTTTTACCTATATCCATTTATCCTGTGCTGAGAATAAAATTTCAAAACAGGAAAATTGGGGTTTTGGCTCTCCGTGAAGAATGTTTGCATATCCTATTCTAGCTCAGTTTCTGACAAAAGAAAGTGGATGATATTGCTATGAGACTCTAAAACATTATCCAATAAGATGGATTACTCAATCTTCGGAATAAAAGAAGGTTCTTACCTTGAAAATTTTTAAGATTTAATATTTCTACAAGAAATAATATACAAGATTAATAACAAGAGAAAATACACATGAAGATACAAAACATGCACTAAAATACCAGTTGGTAAGAGATGGATATTCAAAACAGATGATACATGTGTTTCATCATATTAGGGAAGGAGTATTCCTCCCCATACTACAACTTTAGCCTCATTAAAATATTAGCATGCATAAGAGTCCTGTAAAAGGCATGACAACTTTTATGTGTATCTCAACATTATGGTAGAGAGTAAAGGAAATGGCCTTGAAGGGTAAGAAAAGGGACTGCAAGCAAAGCAATGGCTGCATGAAAGGGATTTGAATCAAAGCCAAGAAAGTAACGTAAGTAAACATCTCAGATAAGCCCGTTCCTAGTTCACATGAAGGGAAAGGGAAAGGGGGAGCAGGCATATTCATACTTCCACAATTATGTTACTACAGCTCTACAGTAGAGATAGTACTAATCTAGTTTATTGTTGAAGGGCTAATAATTATTGAACAAATTATATAAATTACATAATTTAAATTATTTGTGCAGTGATATCATGACATGTGTAACATCACTCCTCCTATATAAACATTCATGTTTTTACAAGTGTAATGATTCTGTATGGTGATCATAACTATAATAAACATTACTAAGGGGAGGAAGAAAAGAAAAATAAATAGTTACCATCATGTAGAGCTTTCTTTTCATTTACTGCACATAAAGGATAGGAACAATAATCAGAACATGATTATTTATATTCTTTAAATCACTTTAAAAGAATAACAGAATTGGAAATGATCTTGGAGTTCTTACCTCCCTGCTCAAGCATTAAACCCTACAGATGAAACTCGAAAAATTAGAATATCTTGCAGAAGTTCATTTATTTCAGCAATGCAACTTAAAAGATAAAACTAAAATATGAGATAAGACTCATTACATGCAAAGCAAGATAGTTCAAACTGTGAATTCTCATAATTGTGATGAAAGTTCATCTGCAGAAGGAAGCATGAAGTGCTCCAAAATCTTCTGGTAGACAGCTGTGTTGAAATAAATGTACTTTTGCATGATATTCTAATTTTTCTCTGACAAGTGGCTGTCCAATCTCTTCTTAAAAACCTCCAGTGTTGGAGCATCCACAACTTCAAAAGGCAAGTCGTTCTACTGATTAATTGTTCTGACTGTCAGAAAAATTATCTTTGGTTCTAGGTTGGTTGTATGTTGGTTGTCTCCTTGATTAGTTTTCATCCATTGCTTCTTGTCCTGCCTTCAAGTATAACATAAAGTTAGACTTGCCACCCAAGTTAGATTTATACCCAGAATTTCAGAATCTTCATCATGAATCATCTGACACTGTACACAAATTTTCCTAGAGCCATTACCACAACCTTTTATCATTACTTTGTCATCCTATTTATCACTCTTGGAAGATGATATTACAACTCACCTGCCTGAGCAATCTTCAGTTTGTCTCCTAGAATGAAAAAACATGTCTTTTAATATGTGTATGCTGCATAGAACAAAGTATTCTAAGCATCATGAGATAATGAATCCCCATGTCGGATAAAGTATTTTGACGAATTCAAAGGATTTTTGGTATATGTATAAAATTCTTAGAGGTGGTCTCCAAATTCTAGTATAAGGACACTTTTTCTTTTCTTTTTCCTTTTTTTTTTAAAGACAGTTTCTCCTAACCAATCATGTCTGATTCTCAGGGGCAGTATTCATCTTCATTTCCTAGTTGAGGGAGTCAGCATTGTCTGAAGATGCTTCCATGATGATGTGGCCAGCATGGCTAAGCAACAGAATGCTATTATCTATCCACCAAAGTGGTACCTATTTATCTACTGTGTTTCCCCAAAAATACAACAGGGTCTTATATTTTTTGACCTATGAAATATGGCCTTGGGCTTATTAGAGGGGGAAGGCTTATTATTTTCTGGGGCAGCCGAGAAGTGACCTTTCAAACTCCATTGCATTCCTCGCTGTCGAGGGAAGCCGTTGGTAAAAAATACAAACCCCATCTTAGGAATTCTATCAAACTTCTTGAACTCATGAGAAGGGGTTTTTTTAACCAGGGGCTTCCCTGGACACAATAGCGAGGACCACTGCAGACTTGTAAAGGTAAGAGGTGCACCTCTCAGGCCAACACTGCCCACCCCACCCCAATGGTAAAGGCAGCCTGTTTGCTTCCCTTCCCTGCCATCCCTTTAGGGGGGGAGAAGCGAGGCACGCCTCTTACCTGCCCAGTCCAGCTGTGGGAGGGCTTAGTTTGGGGGGAGGGCTTATTGTGGTGCATGCTCTGATAAGCCCAACTGGACTTATTTGCAGGATATGTTGCATTTTTGGGAAAACACAGTACTTGTATTTGCATGCAAGATTGGCAGCAGCTAGCGCAAGAATGTGAGCTCACTCAGTCATGCAGTGCTTGGGTTTGGAACTGCCAACTTTCTGGTCAACAAGCCAAGCGTATTAACTGCTAGGCATCGCATCTATCTTTTTTTTAACTGATGATAAACAACCATATCCTATAAACTACTAATTGGTTGGTTAAAACTTTCATTTTAAAATAAGGCATTAGATTTGGTTCATTATTTGGCCGGGTAGCTGTCCATGTGTCCGTGAACTTGTCATATTCTAATAGTATTTATTTATTTATTTATTTATTTTTCATATTTATAACCCGCTCCCATCTCACCACAAAGGGACTCGGGGCGGCGAACATAGAATTAAATCAATAAACATAAATACAGAGATATTAGGTGCCTGTGATGTAACCATTTTAAAATCCCCATTTACAATTGGTAGTGCTGGGGTTACGCAAGGCTGGCTAGTTGGAAGAGGTGAGTCTTAAGACATTTGCGGAAGAGGCAGAGGTCAGGAATGGTGCGGATTTCAGGGGGCAGGTCGTTCCAAAGGGCTGGTCCTGCCACAGAGAAGGCTCTCCCCCTGGGCGCCGCCAGTTGACATTGCCCGACTGACGGCACCCTGAGGAGGCCCTCTCTGTGGGAGCGTGTCGGTCCCAGGGATGTATGGGGCAGGAGGCGGTCTTGCATGTAGCTAGGTCCCGAGCCATGGAGCGCTTTGAAGATGGTCGTTAGGACCTTGAAGCGCACCCGAAAGACCACAGGAAGCCAGTGGAGCTCACGTAGGACAGGTGTTATATGGGAGTGTTTGGGCGCTCCCGTAATTATCCGTGCGGCTGCATTCTGGACTAACTGTAGTCTCCGGGTGCATCTCAAGGGAAGCCCCATGTAGAGAGCATTGCAATAGTCAAGTCGAGACGTGATGAGTGCTTGGGTGACTGTGCGTAAGTCTCCCCGGTCCAGTAAGGGATGCAATTGGCGCATCAGGCGTACCTGATGGAACGTCCCCCTGGCTATGGCCGCCACATGGTCCTCCATAGTCAGCCAGGAATCTAGGAGGACACCCAAATTGCGCGCCCTCTCCACGGGGCCTGGTGTTTCGCCCCCAATGGCCAGAGTTGGAATAATCTGGCTGAAACGGGGTGCCGGAAGCCACAGCCACTCAGTCTTGGACGGGTTGAGCCTGAGTTTGTTACTACCCATCCAGATCCGTACGGTCTCCAAACACCGGGACATAACCTCGACGGCATCATTGGGGTGGTCTGGGGTGGATATGTACAGCTGATATCCCACCCCGAAACCACGGATGATCTCACCCAGCGGCTTCATATATATGTTGAACAGTAGGGGCGAGAGGACCGACCCCTGAGGGACCCCACATAAGAGGGGTCTCGAAGTCGACCTCTGTCCCCCTGTCAACACATATTGTGACCGACCAGAGAGGTAGGACGTGAACCACCGCAAAACGGTGCCTCTCAGCCCCAACCCCCCCAGTCGGCGTAATAGGATACCATGGTCGATTGTATCGAAAGCCGCTGAGAGGTCTAATAGGACTAGGATAGAGGAAAATCCTCTATCCCGTGCCCTCCAGAGATCATCGACCAATGCGACCAATGTCGTCTCGGTGCTGTGCCCGGGTCGGAAGCCGGACTGGCGCGAATCTAGATAGTCAACTTCATCCAAGTGTCGCGGAAACTGTTGGGCCACCACACTCTCAACAACCTTCACTAGGAAGTGGAGGTTGGAGACGGGACGATAGTTTTCTAATAATGCTGGATCCAGGGACGGCTTCTTGAGGAGGGGCCTCACCACCGCCTCTTTCAAGACGGTAGGTAAGGACCCCTCACTCAAAGATGCGTTGACAATGCCCTGAAGCCAGCCTCGTGTCGTCTCCCAGGATTCCAGTATAAGCCAGGAGGGACACGGGTCTAGTAAACATGTGGTGGCCCTGAGTCTCTTTGACAACTTGTCCATATCTTTGATAGTAACAAAATCAAACTCCTCCCACAATGGTGTCACAAGAACTGCTTCGGCACTCTCGACTGGGCTATTGACGATGGAGGGTAACTCGCTCCGAATCCGAGTGATTTTCTCCTGCAGATAAATCCCAAATTCCTCAGCTCGACCCTGTAAAGAGGCTTCCCGCGGCCTCTGTTGGAGGAGGGAGCGGGTTACCCTAAATAGGGTGGCAGGGCAGTTATCTGCGGATGCAATAAGTGTGGCACAATACTTACGTTTGGCCAGCCTTATTGCCACTAAGTAAGACCTAATGTGGTCTCTTACTAGTGTTCGGTCGGCTTCAGAGTGAGATGATCTCCATCTGCTCTCTAGGCGTCTCCTGTGACGTTTCATCCCTCTGAGCTCCTCGGTAAACCAAGGGGCCCAGGTGGCTCGTCGTCGCAAGAGAGGCCGCAAGGGCGCGACTCGGTCCAAGGCCCCCGCGGCCACACTTAACCATGCGGTCACTAGGTCCTCAGCCGAGTCGCGGAGCAAGTCCACAGGAATTGGCCCAAGCTCCTTCTGGAACCTTAACGGGTCCATCAGGAGTCTGGGGCGGAACCATATAGGGATGTTTGGTTCCGCCTCCCCACAATGAGGTGTAGCAGTCGGAAAGTCGAGCCGAAGGAGAGCGTGATCTGTCCATGACAGGGGTGTGATGACTAAATCCCCTATTCCTAGATCACTACTCCACTCACCCGAGACGAAGATGAGATCCAAGGTGTGTCCGCCCTCATGAGTAGGGCCTAGAACTACCTGAGTCAGGTCCATGGCTGTCATGGAAACCATGAACTCCCGAGCTACACCCGAGGTTTCACCTGCTGATGGCAGGTTAAAGTCTCCCATTACTACAAGTCTGGGGGTCTCAACCGCCACCCCGGCTATAACCTCGAGCAGCATGGGCAGGGCTGTTGTTGCATAGCGAGGAGCCAGGTATACAACTAACACGCCCAACTGCTTCCCCAGGCCCCACTTCACAAGGAGGGATTCACACCCGGTCGTCTGAGGGACTGTGGTCTCCTTTGGCTCAAGACCTTCCCTAACCATGATCGCCACTCCCCCACCCCTCCCTAAGGCCCTGGGCTGATGGAAGGCTCGGTATCCCGGTGGGCACATTTCTATGAGGGGATGTCCTCCCTCATGGCCCAACCAGGTTTCCGTAATGCCTATAAGGTCCGGGTCCCCCTCCAACACAAGGTCATGTATGAGAGGGGCTTTTTGTACCACGGACCTGGCGTTGGATAGCATCAGCCCAAGGCCTCGGGTCTGTGGTTCTTGCTCACCTAGTCTGCGATGGGGAAAAGGGGAGTTGGAGCGCGTGACCACCTATAACCATCGGCCACGATTCTCCAACTGATGGCATCCATCCCCTCTCCCACCGCCCCTGCCCCTGCCCCTCCCCAAGACTGTATTGATGGCAAATACCCTAGTGGAATCGACCCTCCCTTCCCCCCCCCCGTCGTCTTTTCACTTCCGAATGATGATACTTACTTTTTAATTTATACAGAGTGCCAATTATTATAAGAATGCTAAGTACTGCAATCAAAAAAAAGGCAACCATGTATCCAGATGTGGCAGGGAAAAAGATATCTGTAAGTAAAAATAAATTATCATTAAATTTGATTTTTTTTTTAATTATCTTGACATTTTTCAATTGTTTCGTAACTGGAAAGCAAAAAATAATAAAAGTTAGAGAGAGACAATTAAGAGATTTGAAGTTTTCATTCTGGAGATTGCTCAACCTCAGAAACTAAGAATTTTGGCTTTCATCTACAGTTTTACTTCATACAAATAATTATACATACTTCCCCTTTCTGATCTCAGCATTGTCTCATTATTTTATACCTACCTTTTGTTAATTGGTAAATGCCAGATATCTGTAATATCACAAAACTTCAAATCGAATTAGGTTATACCTGACAAAAAGCAAAATGAAAGCAGGACTATAGCAAATGATGGAGAATTTTGAGAGCGTGCTATTGGATTATTATCTATCTCTATAGAACCATCCATTTGATTGTACCTAAGCCTGGGTTTATAAAATTATATCATACAACCATTAAGTTGTATGTATGACAGATGTAAAAGAGTCTATTCTGTGGAACACAACAAATATCATGATTAATGGGTTGGATTAGGAACAGAGCCAAATTTCATAGTATGGCACTTTCAGTGATCCAGTGATACCAGACTGATTGACTGCTGAAATTGTCCATAGTATCTGGAAGGAAGCAAAGAACACATACTGAATTGAATAAATAAATGAATAAATGAGATTTACATTAGCTATTATTAACGTGTTATATTAATTTTAATATTAATATTAAGTATTCTAATATGTATATACGGTACATGGTGGTGCAGTAGAATGCAGTATTGCAGACTAACTCTGCCCCCTGTCAGAGTTCAATCCTCATTGGCTTAAAGTTGACCCAGCCTGCCATCCTTTTGAGGTCGATAAAATAAGGACTCAAATTGTTGGGGGCAATATGTTGACATTTTTAAATCACTCAGAGAGTGCTGTCAACTATGGAGTGACATATAAGTCTAAGTGTCAGGGCTCACTTCTTCGAGTACTCAAGAAAGACCACACTTAAACATAGTTTGGAATGAATAAGGTTACTTTTACTGAATACAGAAGATCAGCGAACCAAGGTAAAGCAGGAAGTGACTAGTTTAGGCGCGAAGAGTGATTATTAAAGCTTAAGCCCACCCCAATAGCCCCAGCAGTGTCCAATGCACTTTCGTCTCCGACATCAGGTGGGCAATACGTCCAACGCCATCATCAGCATGGAATGTGATACCGTTAGAACAGAGATAACACCGGCCCGTACCATCTTCCACCAGCACTCATAGTTGACCCCGAGTTCCCACCCTCCCCGTTTCCATGGCAGCCAAGCAGCATAGTGAAGACAGAGCGAAGGCTGACATCAAGTGCTATTGCAACATATATGTATACATACTAATTATTGTGTTTTTCAGTCAGTTTTAACTCCTGCAATTGCTTGAACACTGCAATTTTCTTGGCACAATTTTTCAGCAGTGCCATTTCCTCCTTCCAAGGGCTAAGAGAGAGTGACTGGCTCATTGGTTTTGTGTCTAAAATGGGACTAAAAGTCATAGTCTCTAATTTCTAGCCTGATGCTTTAACCATTAGACCAAACTTGCTCTCATATAGTGTTAGCATGATTAAAACTAGAATCAACCCATCATTTATGTACAACTCTAAAATGATGTATATTTATTCAAGCTAAATGTAACTGTTAAATAAATTCAGTACCTGAATTTATTTTTTTAAGGTTATGGTTAATATTAAGGAACTGCGAACAATAAAAACCCAAGCATTTTCACATTAGCTATGAAGAAAAACCATGAGTCAATCTGTAATATGGGGAAATGACATGGATCCTCTTATTAGTATTTCCTATTTTACAAAGTGATATTGTACTTTCCAATTAAGCTTCACCAGGTAGAAAAATCATATCCATATGTACAGTATCTTGGTCCTAAGTATATATTCTGTATAACTATATTCAATATACAGATGCACGACAATACATTTACTACTATCCCCAACCAGCTCACATAGTAAATAGGAAATAATACAAAAAAAATGTTCATAAGAATAATATCTCACTTATATATAACACCATTCCTTATTCACCTTCAATGACAAGTGATGTTGATCCCAATACTAGATTTGAAGTCTTTTTGACAACCCTGCAGGACAGAGCATTACCAGCACCTGGCTCTAAAAGAATATCCAGGTTGGTGCTGTTATGAACAACTGGAGCAGAAGCAAGTTCCTGCCCTTTGCTGTCCATCCATGAAATCTGAAAAAGCTCAGGTGACTCTTCTACTTCGGTTTTACAGGTAAGTTTGATTCCACTGCCCTCATATTGCTGAAACATAATCAGTGGGCTTCTGAAACCTAAAGACAGAAGTTGATTTAATGTGAAATCTAACGATCCATCCTTCCATTCATTCACCCATCCATTCATCAGCTATCTCTCTATCTCTCTAACTATACATCTATCTATCTCTGTCTATCTGTTGATGAGATGTTTATAAATTGTGTCGATTTGCATCATTTGAATTATACACAGCTAGGTTTGAATTTCCTGAGTCATAATTAATATGTTACTTATTAGGTAATAAAAGCATACATTTAGTGAAGACAAAAGCAACAGTTCCCTTGAGTCCTAAAAATCCAGGAAGTTCTTGCCAGGGCTTCAGGCTTTTTTTAAGCTATATTAGCTGCGTAAGAAGAACCTACTTTGTATATTGAGTTAGTACAATAGATGGAAGAGGGCTAGTAGATAAAAATTGTACAGACCCATGTAAACTGCTACTACATCTATAAAGACATCAGGACTTGGACCTTTGAGTCAAAGAGATTATAAATCTAAGCAGTAATTAAGATTACAGTGTAGGGTAAAAGTGCAGGGTTTCTTTAGAAAGCATTGAAACAGGAGAGTTCTATTATTCTGTGCTGGAATACAAATCAGAAAGAATCTGTCAGCAACTGTTCCAATTGTAACATTGCGAAGAAATTATTAAAAAGTGTAAGGTTTTGTGAACAGCATTTTACCATCGGATGTGAATGTGCAGCTTATAAAAATTTGTGCACCTAGATTCCTTCTGATATTGTTACAAAAATGAACATTGATAGGAGCTCCCTATTTTGATTTCTAAAATACTCAATTTTTCAGCAAGTTAGATTTTTGTAATGAGAATAATTTGTGGAGGGGGACAATATGAAAGGGATAAAAAGTGGCTACAGGGTCTGAAAAAACTGAAAATTACTAATGCTTAGTACTTAATCCGACCCAGGTTTTTGCTGCTGAGCAGAAGCATTGATAGGACCAGTTTTATTAATATCAATTTTAAGGCAAAGTTTTTCACAGAGTAAGAAAAGGTTTCATAAGTGTAGGAGGCATGATATTTTGAAGGAATAAACATATTTGGAAATTTAAAATATTATGTGGGTATATTCACAAAATAAATATTGTGAATGACATTGCATCCTCATTAACTAAATCGAAAAAAGACTTTCCATATTTTTCAGTATATAAGATGCACATCCCCTCCCCCCAAAATAAGTGGGAAGAAATGTCTATGCGTCTTATAGAGCTAATGTTGCCAAAGCCCTGCCCATCTACCTGCCCCCATCCTTTGGCCTCTGCCTCCCAACAATTTGCCTCCTTGCAGCAAACAGCAAACAGCCTGGTTAGCTTCAGCACAGCCTGATTTAGCACGAGTTGCTGATTGGAGGTTGGACTGCCTCCCAGAATGCCATCTATCAGCTGTTCCAGGCTGCAGGGATCACCACCTATTGCCACCTCCACACATCCCATTTTTTGCCTTTGGCATCCTGTTTTTGGCCTCTGTGTGCCCTATTTTCGGCCTCTACATGTCACATTTTTGATCTCCACATACCACATTTTTGGCCCATTCCAAGGGTAGACAGCGGTGATCTCATTGCCTGGAATGGGCCAAAAACAGGACACATGGAGGCCAAAAATTGGGGGTGTAGAAGCGGCAATGGGCAGTTGTGAACTACACAGCCTGGAACAGCTGATAGGCAGTTTTCTCGAAGGATGATCCAACTGCCAATTAACTGTTGGTGCTAAATCAGGCTGAGCTAAAGTTAACCAAACTGTTTTCTGTTTGCTAAAAGGAGGAAAATTGCTGGGAGGCAGAGGCAGTGGCAGATTTTTTTTTATTTTCCTCCCCAAAAGCTAAGTGTGTCTTATTGTTTGGAGCATCTTATAGTCCAAAAAATATGATAATTACTGGAAGCTATTAAGATTCTTCTTGCTAATCCTACACTAATTCTATTTTCATTCTGCACTGTCAGACTTTCCAACAAAGTATTAAGTGGTAGACCAAGTCATTTCTAGGCACTCTTGATTAGAACATAGGTAAATAAATTGAAAAATCTGAGACTAATGCTAAAAAAATGAGTGTATAACCAATTAAATTCTCCTTAATTTATCAACAGTTTTAAATAGAGCATATTATATAATGTGAATAAATTAATTATCAACATCTTTAAAAAGGATTGTTGTGACATTATTGAAAAAAGTGAAAAAAGTGTACGTTACTTTCAATTTCATGAGCTTAATCTGCCATTCAGTAATAATGGGACATCTTTAATCGTTACTTTATTTTTTTAGAACAAAAAAATAAAAATTCCCCTACTATTCATTCCTTTTTCCATTAAAATATAATTCCTGCAATTAACTGATGAAATTTATAGTTTTTAATCTGCCAATTAAAGTAGTTGATCTTCAAATAAAGCACATACACACAAACACCACGAATTCAATTTAAAAAATGGAAGCTCTTTACCTACTGTTGAATAAGTCATCAGCAAGAATAGTAGGAAATGGGCAACCAACTTCTTTGAATAGGAGAGAAGAGCTATACCAGAAAAAAAAAAGCATAAAGAAACATTGATGAGCCCACAGGAACCTTAAATGAAATATAATTATAAACAATTTAAACTATAAACTATATTGCAATGTTATGAACATTTTAACTGGGAATAATTTCACCAAACTAAGTGTAACTCTGCATTGAGTTGATATGATTGAGTTCGATATCACAACTGATTACCTCAGTCCCCCACCCCTCCTTTTCTGATGATATTCCCTGAATGTATGACTTCAAAATAGCTTACCATTTAAGTGTAAAGCTTCCATGATTTGGCTTGAAGCAATATTAAATATGAAGCATAATACTGATACAGTGTCACTAGTTTTCTTGCCATAGATTTTCTTGTTAATTATTTACTATTCTCTGACAATGAAACACTAGCGGGTGTGGTAAGCAGGTAGCTCTGGCTCATTTGAAATCCTTGACTGAAATGGAAAGTGCCATTTGGTTTCTGTATCTGTTTTTGAGACTCTGAAAAGGAATTGGAGAGCTTAAGAAGCTCTAGACTGCCAAACTTGGAATCCACCACCCAGAGATCATTATATCTTAGTAAAAGACCACCTTCTCTTCCAAGGGAGGAAAGTGTTCTACTCATTTTTATGAACAAGTTTTTATGAAAACTTGTTCGTCAAAAAGATGAGCTTGTGCCAAGCTGTCCCATTGTTTGATTGTTCCCACTATCATAATATTTCTCCTTATTTCTAGGTTGAATCTCTCCTTGATCGGTTTCCATCCATTATTCCTTGTCTGGCCTTCAAGTGCCTTGGAAAATAACTTGACTCCTTCCTCCCTGTGGCAGCCCCTCAAATATTGGAACACTGCTATCATGTCTCCCCTGGTCCTTTCTGGGACTAGCCATGCCCAGTTCCTGTAACCGTTCTTCATATGTTTTAGTCTCCAGTCCCCTAATCATCTTGGTTGCTCTTCTCTGCACTCTTTCCAGAGTCTCAACATCTTTTTTATAGTTTGGTGACCAAAACTGGATGCAGTATTCTAGATGTACTCTTACTAGGGCTTTATAGAGTGGTATTGGTAACTCATGTGATCTTGATTGTATCCTTCTGTTAATGCAGCTTAGAATTGCATTGGCTTTTTTGGCTGACACTGCATATTGTTGGGTCATATTTAGCTGGTTGTCCACTAAAACTCCAAGATTCCCTCTCACATTTACTGCTATTGAGCTTGGTTTCACCCAGTCTATATGTGCACTGTTGGTTTTTCTTGCCTAAGTTTAAGATTTTACTTTTCTCTACATTGAATTTCATTTTGTTAGATAGGGCCACAGGTGGGATTCACCGGTTCACCCCAAGAGTTAGTTAATTGCTTATGTAGTTCAGAGAACCGGTTAAAAATAAAATGCAAAAGAGGTTTCCCCCCCACCTCTCTCCCTTCAGTTAATAGCTCCACTTAACAGTTGCAACTGGAATGCAGCTGATACATGCTGAATCAAGTCAATAAACAACAGAAACTGACAGGATTAGGGCAGGGAAACCCATTAATCACCCATTTAGAGATGTGATTAACCTCTTCCCTTCAAGAAGACAGACAAGATTACAAACATTTTCATAGAAGTGTTATTTAAGAGTATTAAATAACACTTCTATGATCAGCTGATACCCCCTGGAGTTTCCCAAGACCTTTTATAATTGCTGCAGTGTCGGCTACTTCTTGTTTCTTCCTGGGAGTGGGGGAGAGATACAGAAGGAGACAATGACGCAGCTTGATTACACAGGCTGTGAATTTAGTGCATGTGTGGTCCAGCCAGCTGTATTGCTTCTGCTGTGAAGCAACCAATTTAGATCATAGAGAACATACATCAATAGAGTTGGAAGAAGTAGTGGCTTTTGGCAGCACACCCAGGCTTTCAGTTAGCTTGAGCAGATGCTCTTAGTTTCCCTCTCAGCTGCTGCATTTGCTTTTGGGTTAACTTTTTTTAAAAAGGGAAATGGCTCTTTTAAGTTTTCTGCATTATTTTAGTGGTGCCTGGCACTGTCCTTTTGGGATGTACTTCCCTCACTCTTTTTGAAAGCCTCTAGTGATGGAGGCAAGCTACTCCATTGGTTGGTTTATCTCACCTTTAGGAAATTTTCCCTTAGTCCTAGATTGCTTCTCTCTTTGGTTACTTTCCATCCATTGTTTCTTGTTGTGCCTGTTGGTGCTTTGGAACAACTTGCCTCAAGAAGTTGTAAATGGTCCAACACTAAAAGTGTTTAAGAGATTAGACAACCATTTGTCTGAAGTGGTTATAGGGTTTCCTGCCTAAGCAGGGGGTTGGATTAGAAGATTCTAAGGTCCTTTCCAACTCTGTTATTCTATTCTATTCTAAATATTGTAACAGTGCTATTTTATTGTGAGTTGGACTAAGGAGAAATTTCCAAAGGATGAGACCAATGAAGTTGACCATGCCGACTTAGTCACATGACCCATTTCCTATAGAAAACACAGGGAGTCACAAAACCTGGGTAGATGTGGCTGGGGGGGTCATGTGACTGGGTCAAGTGACATTGAATTGGTCATGACCACCCAGCCATGACCACCCTCTGACATGACCACCAAGCCATACCCACAGAATCAGTAATAAAAAAATGGAATCCCACCACTAGATAGGACTCAGTGTTCAAGTCTGTTAAGATACATCTGGAACTTGAGCTTATCATATAGGGGGTTAGCTATTCCTGCCATCTTAGTACCATCTGGAAATTTGGGAAGTTCTTCTTCTATTCCCTCATCTAAGCCATTTATGAAGATATTGAAGAATACTGGGCCTAAGATGGAACCTTGTGGTATCCCTCTGCCTACTTTCCTCCATGTAGACATACAGCCATTAAGGACTACTTGTTGAGTAGTCAGTTACGAATCCATCTGGTGGTGATGCTATCTATCCCACTTTTTTCTAGCTTACCAAGAAGTAGGTTGATGTCTAATTTGTTGAATGCCTTGTTGAAGTCTAAGTATATTATGCCACAGTATTTTGTGGGCCTACTATTTTAGTCACTATGTTGAAGAATGAAATAAGATTGGTTTGCCATGATCTGTTTTTAACAAACTCGCACTGACTGCAAGTTATTACTTCACTCATTTCTAGATGTTCAGAGATCAGTTTTTTTAATTATATTTTCCAGTACCTTCCTGGATATTTGTGCAGCCATGCTGGCTTTTTTCTTGGATTTCTTGTTTTTCTTTCTCATTGGTATTGTGCTGGTCTGGGTTTTTATGATCATATTTTTCAGAATTTCCCAAGATTCTTCAGTTGTTTTCCCTTTTAGGATTTTCATCCAAGGAATCTTTCCCAAGTTCTCTCTGAATTTATTAAAATCAGCTCTTCTAAAATCTAAGACTCTTATTATGTCTTATTGCTTGTGTTTACATTATGTTGAATTTTACCTAGTTCTTGTGGCTCCTTATAAAATCCATCTTTCTCTATCTTTTTTGTACCTCACCTGTGTTTGTAGGTGTGGCTAGTCTATGTCTATTCCCACTTTTTTTAGTTCTTATCTTGTTTTTTAAACTCTCCTGATTATCTAATATGTCTTCATATCTTATTATTTTGTTTATGTCTAATATATTTGGATAGATCAGTGCTTCCATAGTGGATAACCAAATTGGAATTTTATTGTAATGTTTTCTTTTGATTTTTGACCAAATTTGGAGTAGAGCATTTCTGATTTGATGCCTTTGGAAGTAATCATTAGTTTTGTTGTTCCCATCCCAAATAAAGGCATGCCAACCCAGTTCTAAATTATATTCTTCTATTGTAATATTTTTCCTTTACATTTTTAATACCAATTTTATTGTTTATTTCAAAAGATGTCAGTGTTGAACTTTAGTTAATTTACACAATATGTGGTGTGTGTGTGTGTAAAGATGACTTAAATTAAATAGTATTTAATCCCTCCAACTGACATGTTAGTTGCATGATCAGCTAACGCACCAATCTCCCAGGTTGGGCAAAAAAATATTTTTTTTAAATGTACTCCTTCTCACAATGTAACTATAATTAGCAGTTTCAGTTGAATTTCTGCAATGAATTACTTCCGTTCCTCCCGTCTGCTTCCTCTATTTCTTTTAAATCATTTAATACATAATTTACTATTGCTTCAAAAGATGTCAATTTCTTTAGTTAGCTCATGCAAGAATGACACTTTTAAAAGATTACTCATAAAGTAAATAGTATTTATTTCCCACCTTCCTGTCCCCTCTGATTGATAGGATTTTCAATTACTGGATCAGCAACCCCAGCAATCACCCAGATTGGACAACAAACGATACTGTCCTGTGAAATGAAAGGATGCAAATCCCCCAACTTTTGGATACATGTATATAAGTGGGAATACTCCAAAAATCAAACGTTGTTCATCCACAATAGCACAAGGCAACACAACATACAAAAAACACATCCAAGAGAGACAGATGAGAATGGCTCACCCAGAGGAGAGTACAAGAATGACTTTCTCCCTGTGACACTTGATCAAGTTGAAATAACACACAGTGGCCAGTATTTCTGTGCTGGGGTGTGTGATGATGTCTACAAAGAATCTAAAATGGAGTTGCAAGTAGAAGGTAAACAATATTGTCCAGATTTATTTTCTTGTGACAAGAAAATTGGGTCTTTATTGAAGTTTAGGTTTTTATTGAAGCAGTCTATAATGCATATTCACAGTGTTCTTTGGTTCCATTGGTGTTTGTTATAGCAACCCTGATTGTAAATCATCTTTTATAAGGCATAGTAGAATCAATTTAGAGTGGCAGAAATCAGAAATTTTCTTTGCTGGGTACTGAAGGTCTACAGTCCTTGGAAAGATTTGTACTGTATTTGTATTAATAGTAAGTTTTTTTTTTTTTTATATTGAAAAAGTTTTATTGGTTTTACATTTTTTAACAGGATAGGGTAATGGCTACAAAGAAATTTTGAGAGCATTCACATCGGAGTCGTCGGACCTTCCAAGACCTCAAATTACACATTAAAAAAGTTATCATAGAAAACATTTTCCATACCACTACAAGATGAGAGCAAGTACATTTACCTAAATTCCCCCTTCCATGCTGTCAGACATTTACAAAAAGTCCGGATAGGAATATTATGCAAAATTGTTCAAGAAAAATCAAGGCAAAGTTATTTTTTTGATCTAAGTCTTTTGGCTATTGTATCTTCTTTCTCTCCTCCCTGGCCCCCGAGCGGGGCCGTGGACCCCTCCGTCCCCCCTGGATCTTCCCCCAGGGCAGAGGAATGTTTTTTAAGAAAGGCTTCCGCCTCAGCAACTGTTTTAATCCTCACTCTTCCTCCTTCCCAGAACACCAGCATCCCTTCAGGGGTCATCCACTTGGACCAAATCCCGTGATCAAACAAGGTTTTAGACAAGAAGGAAAATTTCCTTCTTAAATCTCTAATTTTTCTAGGGATCTGCTTCAAGATAGTGACCGTTTTTCGTTGATACGTTAAAGGTTTCTCTCTCTGCGCTTTCAGGACTTCCTCTCTGGTTGACCTTCTAACAAATTTCACATGTATCTCTCTAGGCACTTCATTTATCCTGGCATATGCTGAGTTAATTCTGTAGGCTAGGTCAATATCCCCCCTGATCTCATCCTTAGGTTTTTGTAAATAGAATAGTAAGTTTTGATTCTTGCATTCTGCCCACTCCTGCCAACATCCAGCACTTTACTCTCTCTCCACCCTGTCCAGCATGTATATTGAGCTAGCAGGTATTGTCATTGTGCCCCCACTCTCATGCTACCTGCTGTTATTACCAAATTAATAAGAACTGTACAGTATATAGTATATAATTTTTACATTTTTTTCACTCTGAAAATGGTCAGCTGGAATAATCAGCTTCCAGTCCTCTTTTTGATGGAATGCAATTTATTTAAGTTTGGAAGTTCTCTATGATGTTTTTCATGTAATCACTCTTCTACCATAATTTAACAATCAATGAGAGCTCTGAATTTCAGCTCCCAAATTTTGAGTAACTGATAGTATTTTATTAGTTTATCATAATACAGTATTGATATCACATTATTAATAAATTGTTATTTTAGCCATTATATCTGGACTTTGGAATACTGTCCTTTAAGAGTCTAGGAAATTTCTTGGAATGTAGAACAAAGGATTAGGACCATACATTAAGTTGCAGTTCAAAAAAGATGCCTTGTTCAAGCTTATATTCAATAATGTAGTTAATAGTAAATTGGCAGAAAATAAGCATCAACAGAAATCAAGAGGGGTTGGACTTGGACAGTTTACAAAAACATAACTCAAAGCTGATAAAGTGTTTAAATCTGCTCCCAGTTCTGCCCGACCATCGCTTATACTGCCACTGTCATAATAGTTGCAAGGATTATCAGATAGATGAAAGTTGTATTGTTAATGGAGGGGCAATAGTTCACTAACGTTTTCTTCATGCTATACTTTGAATAAATGGAAGTCGGTGTGCAATATTAATATCCATTAGAATGACAGAAAAGCAATCACATCAAATATTCTCCCAGAATTCTACTTTTGTCCTCTAAAAGTGGCTCTCTCCCTCTAGCTTTTTCACATGTGTGTACATGTGCACACATATAAAAACATGTACATGCACAACACAGTACACATTGACATCATTATCTTAGTATACAGAGGGGAGAGACTAGAATAGGTGTTTGATTTATTTTTTGGCTGGAGCTGGTCACTTAAAACAATAGATTATTAAAATAATCTCCTACAATTCTACTAGCTGCCTTAATTTCCAAGCATTTCAGGACTTTAAATGACACTTAGAGGACAGCAATGGAATCTCAGGAACTTCACAAAGTGATCATCCTTACCCTTTCTGTGACAGGTAATGAAGAAGACAACCAGTCCCCGTCTGTTGCCCTTGACCAAGATAGAAAAGAAGGTCCATTAACATTTATAATAAAATGTAAAGCCTGCTTTTCATATTTATGATTAAGCAATATTTTAGAAATAATTAAGAACTTTTATAGTTGTGTTCTAAAGCAAGGGTCCCAACCCCCGGGCCGCAGACCGGTGCCGGTCCGTGGCTTGATAGTAACCAGGCCGGAGTGAGCGGTGGAGAGAGTAGCGCAACTCTTAGGAAAGTGTAGCAAATGCTCCGCTATCCTGGTGGCTGGCCGCGGCACTCCCCAGGGGCAGGACAGGGGCAACGGCCTGTATTGGGGGGTTGGGGCATCATCCGGCCCTGTATGGGGGGAAGGAGCTGCCAGGCCCTCCTGCCCAGAACGCAGCCTGTCCTTCCCTTCCCCAGCCGAGGATCATTCGCCCGGGACCCCTGGCAGCTTTCCCACCCGGTTGCACGCAAGGGGCCCTCCCTGGGTCGCGTTCCCACAAGACGTGGGTTTCCGCTTCAAGTTCCAAGTGACTGCCGAACGCATGCAGGGCCCACGTGACTTGACTCACCCGCTGGAGGCTGCCACCGGTCCGCAGAATTTTTTTTACATGAAACCGGTCCCTGGTGCCAAAAAGGTTGGGGACCCCTGTTCTAAAGTAACAAGCGCATATGTTGTTATTTAGATCTAAGTAGATATGGTTGGATGCTATTGAATTCTTGTTGGTTTATTTATGTATGTTGTGTTTTTAATTTGCTTGTGTAAATGTGGATTTGGGGTTTTCATGAGCTATATGCCATAATCATCACAATTATGGCAAATCACGGCCTGAACTATCTTGCTTTGCATGTAATGAGTCTTATCTCATATATTAGTTTCACCTTTTAAGTTGCATTACTGAAATAAATGAACTTTTGCATGATATTCTAATTTTTCAAGTTTCACCTGTAGGTGTAAACTTTGTGATCCAAATATTGTTTTAGATCTTAAGAACAGAATGGTTGTAGTGCCTTACTTTTTACTTTTTTGTGTTGGTTCAATTTGTCATGATCTCCTTTAGATTTGTTTTTACATTTTGCTCTACCAACTGGTTGTATTTTTATATGTTCAGTTTTTATTTGTAAGCCACCCAGAGGCATTAAGAATTGAGCAGCCTATTACATACAATTTACAAATTTACAAATAAATCTAGTTGTGAAGTATCATAAAAGCTGGTTGCAGAGAGAATTACTGGATTCATAAGCCAATACCCTCTTTACAGAAGTGAAAATTATTACTAATTTTTTATGTGATTTCTGGAATAGTAAATCTCATTCTTTTAAATAATGTGCAATCAATGTCCTAACATACTTATTAGGAAACTTAATTCAAACTATATTCAGGTACATTAGACATCTCAGAGAGTATTTCATGAGGACTTTTTGCACTTTTTAAAGATTTTGTATCAGATCAGTGGTATTTTTTGAATTCAGTAATATACTCATTCATACAAAAGACATTTCTTTCTCCAGTGATTTATTCATTAAATTCTATAATGCCCATATTTATAAAGGCAACTACATTTTTTTTAAAAGGGAATTATATAAAGTATATTGGTTTTAAAGTACACAGTGTTGAAAAATAGCAGACAAAGATGCCTGTGAAATAAGATTGTCTGTAATTTAAGTTTTCTAACTTATTTTATTTATTTATTTTATTAAATTTATATCCCGCCCTTCTCCACAGAGGACCCAGGGCGGCGCACAGGAAATTTAAAAAACATACAAAATACAATAAATATAATTTAAAAAACTATTAAATAATCCTATCCGGCGCTTAAACCAGTGCTTCTCAAATAGTGGGGCAGGCCCCCCAGGGGGGGCGTGAGGCTCCGTAAAGGGGGGCGCGTTTGACCTCGACAGTTTAGTTTAATTAAGGATTTAATTTTTTTAAAATTTCTAATGCACTTTAAATCTTTTCTGCTACAGTTAATAAAGCTATTCTTTGTTGTAAATTGATCCACATTTCTTTCTTTTTTTATTCTCTTATATGTTAATAAGGATACAGTGTTATGCAGAGGTGTACTTATAACAATTTTATAGACAAATGATACTATTTACAGTCGCGCGGGGGGCGCGAAATGTTTTCTTCTTCTTAGGGGGGGCATGACAGAAAATAATTGAGAAGCACTGGCTTAAACCAAATTTTAAAACCCAATTTAAAACTACCTAAAAGTCCCCATGGGAGGTTAGGCTAGGCCGGCTTGTTGAAACAAATATGTCTTAAGACATTGGCGGAAGAGGCGGAGGTCGGTGATGGTACGTAGTTCAGGGGGTACGTCATTCCAGAGGGCTGGACCCGCCACAGACAAGGCTCTTCCCCTGGGTGTCGCCAGTCGGCATTGTCCAGCCGACGGCACCCTGAGGAAGCCTTCCCTGTGGGAGTGTATCGGTCTCTGATATATATGGTATCAATCCCACCTGGGTTGGTTGACTAATTTAATTATCTGCTCTTAGGAGTAGGAATGAAATTGTCCTCTTTATGAAAATAATTCTGGAGAAATGTCACATATTTCTTTGGACAGAGCATTCTGAAGTTATAGCAATAAAAGGAGTCACATTGCTGAAGAAGTATTATGCATTGCACAAATAATACAAAGAAAAGTGCTTTGATTGCAGGATTATGGTTATCATGTTGACTTTTTGATTTCACATGTAGATGATCATGTTGTGGCCTAATAATAATACTAACAAGATCAGATTTTTGCTAAAGTATGGGCTCTCATTTTTATATTTAAAAATAAACCAATATCCTTCATGACTGTTTTAAAACTTCAAGTCCCCCACAACTACTTTAAATTAAAAATCCAATAGCAGATATGCATATCATTGCATTAGTACCTTTTAAACTGCACTTTTTTTTTATATAAACACTACTCTTTTTTAATTCCAGGTAAATTTAAAGAAGAATTGGGTAAGCTGCTTAGCACCTTTTTGCTTTTACACAAAAAGCTGAACTTAACAAAGCATAAATATGAAAGATTTCTGTTTCTGCAAAATTATAATTAAAGTAGTACATATACTACTAAATCTCTATCAGCAACTTTTAATAGGGCAAAATGATGCATTATAGGGCAAAATGTTTTCAATGGAGGTACCTCAAATAGGCTAACTTGCATCCAAAATCCTTGGCCTATGACTTCCATGGAACTGAAATTTAGCAAATTTTATAAAATTTTCTGACATTAAAATGATTATAAAGTATTTCATGATGTAACACAAAATGTTCTAAAAGTTTATGTTCTAAAACATCTGATGTGTGATTGTGCTTATAGTCCAACATGGGTTACTTTCAAGGAAGTGCTTGCGCATGCGCGGAAATGGAGGTCGCGCCGTGAAACACGGCTTGGAGACCGGGGGTCGTTCTTACCCAGGAGGACGCTGCCAGCCCTCGTCGGTCATCTCCGAGGGCTGGCCCGGCAAGGAGACACCTCTGCCTCCACTCTGGGCCGCTTGGAAATGAAGAGCGAGCCCTGTGAGTGACGGAAGGACGAAGAGAAGAGCAGGGTGGGCCCGAATCAGCCTTTTGCAGTCTGGAACGTCCCGGCGCGGCTGGAGGCAGGAAGTAGGCCGCGAAGCCGGGATGCGAAAGAACAGACAGGCCGGGCCATGTCGGGTCAGGTCGGGAGGACTACCATCAGGCCATATGGCCTACGCTGGGCCTTGTGGCCTAATAACCCGATCCCGACCTGCGTTATTTTCCATCTGTTCCCACCGACCTGAGGCTGGAGGCTGGAGGCAGAAACGACTGGTGTGCTTTGGAGTGAAAACGGATTGTTGCTTGTTGATGGATTGTTGGCGGAATGGAGCTGGTGCTGGAGGAGCTGAGAAGGTGAGAGGATGTTAGAGGAAGATTGGATGGAGCATGGAGTGAGGAGCGTGGAGTGAGGAGAGAAGGAACAAGGAAAGAAGGAAAGAAGGAAAGTGGTGGAAGAAGGAGGAGGAGATGGAGGTGGCGAAGGAGTGGTGAAGGAGTTGGGTATTGAGACGGAAGAAGAGGGAGAATGAAGGACTGGTATGGAGAGGAAGTGAGAGGATGGATGAGGAAGCCACGCAGCCGGGTCGTTGGTGGATTGTGGCCGAAGATGACCCAGGAAGATCTGAAAGTGTGTGCTCTGGACTTGAGGAAGTAAACCGTGTCAGCACATGGCTGCATTTTACATCAGGCCGCACGGCGTACCATCTAATCGTGCGGCACTAAGTGCAGACTGAAGCCTGTGTTGCTGAAGAAGACAGATGGATGGGGTGGTGATGAGACTAAATTGTGACACACACCCCATTCGAAAGATCTTAGTCTGACTGTCTGACTGTTTTACCCCTCTGCCTTTTAGGACTATCTATTTGCACAATCTTAACCATTTGTCACTTTATTTAACCCTGGACTCTGTCTATGGACTTGCATTATGTCCCCTGGGTTGGATGACCTCCATGTTTTTAGCGGTGTACTCTACGCGTGATCTCCTTTGCCTGTGGGAGGTTCCCCTCTCACAGACCTGGCCCCCCTGTTTAACACGGGCCCACCTCGAGGATGGACTGATTGCTCCTGAGAGGTGGGCGAAGCGCAAATTAAGGGGGGTTTTATATAAATTTTTAATTTGGATTTTAGGGGGTTCCAGGGGGGGAAATAGTCCCGGGAGGGAACGGCAAACGATTGGGCCGGCCGGCGGAAGAGGGGTATCGGAGGAAGGGGAAGGGGGGGTTGTTTCCACTGAGGTTTTTTCCATCAATCCGATCTTAGGGAGGGGCAGGGGCGGTGGGAGGCGGAATAGGCATCATCAGTTGAGAGACCATGGCCGCTGGACACAGGCGGTCACGTGCTCCAACTCTCCGCCCACCCATTGCAGACTAGGTGGGCAGAAATCACAGACCCGGGGCACTAGGCTGATGTTATGCAATGCCAGGTCCGTGGTTCAGAAAGCCCCCCTCATCGCAATGTACTCCAGGACTGATTTACTGCTGCTGCGAGAGTCCCCGCTCTCACAGGTCTGGCCCTCCATTTTAACGAGGACCCGCCTTGATGAGGGATTTATAAATCCGGAGAGGTGGGCGAAGCGCGGTCTTCGGGGTTTTTTAATTAACAAATTAGTGAATATTTTAGGGGGTACCAGGGAGGGTAGACAGGTAGAGGCGGGGGAGGGAAGAGAGAGCCAGGCCAGCGGGCGACGGAGGGAAGCGGATGGTTCCGTTAGGAGGGGGGAGATTCTAGTCGTTCCGACAGAGGGCATTCCCATCCAGAGGGTCGTGGGGAGAGGCAGGTCCGAGGGGAGACAAGTGTTATCCTCCCGGTTGGGGGCACGAAGCCGTTGGCTACAAACGGTCAAGTGCCTCAACCCCCGCAGGCTAGGTGGCCAAGGAGTACAGAGCCAGGGCCTGCGGCTGATGTTCTGCAACGCCAGGTCCGTTGTCAACAAAGCCCCCCTCGTTCATGACCTCGTGTCAGAGGGGGAGCCGGACCTGGTGGGAATTGCGGAGACCTGGTTGGGCCACGAGGGTGGACTCCCCCTCGTTGAAATGTGCCCACCAGGTTACCGCGCGTTTCATCAGCCCCGGGCCCTAGGTAGGGGCGGTGGGGTAGCGGTCATTGTAAAGGAAGGTCTTGAGCCGAGAGAGACCGTTGTGCCACAGACTACCGGTTGTGAGTCCCTCTGTGTGAAGTGGGGCCTAGGGAGGCAGTTGGGCTTGCTGGTTGTATACCTGGCTCCCCGCTATGTAGCAGCAGCCCTGCCCGAGCTCCTCGAGGTGATCGCTACGGTGGCAGTTGAGACCCCCAGACTTTTAGTCATGGGGGACTTTAATCTGCCATCGGTGGGCGAATCATCCGAGGCAGCTCGGGAGTTCATGGCTTCCATGACGGCCATGGACCTGACCCAACTAATTCAAGGCTCCACTCACGAGGGTGGACATACACCGGATCTCATCTTTGTCTCAGGCCAATGGAAGAGTGATCTGGGTATAGGGGATATAGTCATCACACCCTTGTCATGGACAGACCACTCACTTCTCCGGCTCGACTTTCCGACCGCTGCTCCCCTCCGCGGGGAGGCGGAACCTGAGTCACCAATCTGGTTCCGCCCCAGGCGCCTGATGGACCCGGATGGGTTCCAGACGGCGCTTGGGCCACTTCCTGTACCCCTGGCCCACGCCCCGATGGAGGACCTCGTGGCCGCATGGAATACTGCGACCACGGGAGCCTTGGATCGGGTCGCGCCCTTGCGGCCTCTCCTGCAGCGGCGAAACACCCTGGCTCCTTGGTTTTCCGAGGAGTTGAGGGTGATGAAACGCCGCAAGAGATGCCTAGAGAGAAGATGGAGGTATACTCGAACTGAATCTGACCGGACACAGGTAAGAGCCCATTTACGGACTTACATTGTGGCGCTGAGAGTGGCCAAACGTCACCATTGTGCCACTCTCATAGCATCCGCAGAAAACCGCCCTGCCGCCCTGTTTAGGGTGACCCGCTCCCTCCTTCAACAGAGGGTGCGGGAAGCCCCGTTACAGGGTAGAGCAGAGGAATTTGTGACTTTTCTGCAGGAGAAAATCGCTCAGATACAGAACGAGCTAGCCCCCATTCATGGCCCAGTGGGATGCCACGAGAGAGATCTTGTTTGGGAGGAGTTTGACTCCGTTACTTCCGAGGATATGGACAGGCTACGTGGGCGACTGCGAGCCACCACATGTTTATTGGACCCGTGTCCCTCCTGGCTTGTACTGGCATCCTGGGAGGTGACACGAGGCTGGCTCCAAGAGGTTGTCAACGCATCCTTGAGTGAGGGTGCCTTGCCTGCTTCCCTAAAAGAAGCGACGGTGAGGCCCCTCCTTAAGATGCCCTCTTTGGATCCAGCTCTTTTGAACAACTACCGTCCAGTCTCCAACCTTCCCTTTCTGGCGAAGGTTGTTGAGAGTGTGGTGGCACAACAGTTTCCCCGTCACCTGGAGGAAGTTGATTATCTAGATCCGCGCCAGTCCGGCTTTCGGCCCGGGCATAGCACCGAGACGGCATTGGTCGCGTTGGTCGATGATCTCTGGAGGGCCAGAGATGGGGGTTGTTCCTCCATCCTGGTCCTATTAGACCTCTCGGCGGCTTTCGATACCATCGACCATGGTATCCTATTGCATCGGCTGGGGGGGTTGGGGGTGGGAGGCACCGTTCTACGGTGGTTCTCCTCCTACCTCTCTGGCCGATCGCAATTTGTGTTGGCAGGGGGGCAGAGATCGACCGCGAGACCCCTCGCATGTGGGGTGCCTCAGGGGTCGGTCCTCTCGCCCCTCCTGTTCAACACATACATGAAGCCGCTGGGTGAGATCATCCGTGGTTTTGGGGTAGAGTACCATCTGTACGCTGATGATACACAGCTGTACATTTCTACCCCAAACCACCCCAACGATGCCGTAGCGGTGATGTGCCAGTGCCTGGAAGCTGTACGGATCTGGATGGGAAGTAACGGACTCAGGCTCAACCCGACCAAGACCGAGTGGCTGTGGTTTCCGGCAGTCCGATTCAACCAGCTCACTCCATCGCTGGCCATAGGGGGCGAACATCTTGCCCCTGTGGATGGGGCGCGCAATTTGGGTGTCCTCCTGGATGCCCGGCTGTCCATGGAAGATCAAGTGACAGCCGTGGCCAGGAGGGCGTTTTACCAGGTTCGCCTGGTTCGCCAATTGCGCCCCCTATTGGATCGGGACGCCCTTTGCACAGTCACTCATGCTCTCGTGACATCCCGACTGGACTATTGTAACTCTCTCTACATGGGGCTGCCCTTGAGGTGCACCCGGAGGCTTCAGCTAGTCCAGAATGCAGCCGCGCGAGCAATTATGGGGACCGCTAGGTCTACCCATGTAACACCGCTCTTACGCGAGCTGCACTGGCTACCTGTCGTCTTCCGGGTGCGCTTCAAGGTGTTAATTATCATCTTTAAAGCGCTCCATGGCTCGGGACCTAGCTATCTGCAGGATCGGATCCTGCCCCATACATCCTCACGGCCGATTCGCTCCCACAGAGCGGGGCTTCTCCGGGTGCCGTCCACTAGACTATGTCAGCGGGCGACACCCAGGGGAAGGGCTCTCTCTGTGGCGGGCCCGGCCCTCTGGAACGACCTTCCCCCCGATATTAGGACGACCACGGACCTCCGCTCCTTCCGTCTTAAATTGAAAACCTACTTTTTCCGTCTGGCCGGCTTGGGATAGCCTCCTTGTCCTGGGGTTTTTAGGGTAATTTTAATTATTTTTAGTGTTTAGGGGTTTTAGGGCAGTTTTTTAGTTTTTATAGATGTTTTTAGCGCAGGATTTGTTGTTTAATTGTGATTTTAAATTATGTATTTTGTTGTGTTTACTGTTTTTTAATTTTCCTGTGCCCCGCCTCGAGTCCCCTGGGGAGAGAGAGCGGGTAACAAATAAAATTTATTATTATTATTATTATTATTATTATCCATGACCTTGTGTCAGAGGGGGACCCGGACCTGGTGGGTATAACGGAAACCTGGTTGGGCCACGAAGGGGTTTTACCCCTCATGGAAATGTGCCCACCAGGTTATCGCGCCTTCCATCAGCCTAGGGCCCTAGGGAGGGGTGGGGGAGTGGCGATTATGGTTAAGGAAGGTCTTGAGCCGAAGGAGACCACAGTCCCTCAGACAACCGGGTGTGAATCTCTCTGCGTGAGATGGAGCCTAGGGAGGCAGTTGGGTGTGTTAGTTGTATACCTGGCTCCTCGCTATGCAACAACAGCCCTGCCGGAGCTCCTAGAGGTGATAGCCGAGGCGGCAGTTGAGACCCCCAGACTGGTAGTCATGGGGGACTTTAACTTGCCATCGGCGGGCGAAGCCTCTGGAGCAGCTTGGGAGTTCATGGCCTCCATGACGGCCATGGACCTGACCCAGGTAGTTTTAGGCCCCACTCACGAGGGAGGAAACACGCTGGATTTGATCTTTGTCTCGGAATAGTGGAGTTGTGATCTGGGAATAGGGGATCTAGCCATCACTCCCTTGTCATGGACATATCACGCTCTCCTTCGGCTGGACTTTCCAATCGCTTCACCTCACCGCGGGGAGGCGGAACCCGATACTCCTAGATGGTTCCGCCCCAGGCTTCTAATGGACCCGGAAAGGTTCCAAAGGGAGCTTGGGCCAATTCCTGTGACCCTGCCTCGCGACTCGACTGAGGACCTAGTGGCCGCATGGTTAAGTGTGGCTGCAGGGGCCTTGGACCGAGTCGCGCCCTTGCGGCCACTCTTGCGGCGACGAACCACCCAGGCTCCCTGGTTTACTGAGGAGCTTCGGGGGATGAAGCGCCAAAAGAGACGCCTAGAGAGCAGATGGAGATCCTCTCGCTCCGAAGCCGACCGAACACTAGTGAGAACCCATATTAGGGCTTACAGTGGCGATAAGGGTGGCCAAACGTGAGTATTGTGCCACCCTAATTGCATCCGCAGATAACCGCCTGCCGCCCTGTTTGGGGTGACCCGCTCCCTCCTTCATCCGAGGCCATGGGAAGCCCCTCTGCAAGGGCGAGCAGAGGAATTTAGGATTTATCTCCAGGAAAAAAATCACTCGGATTCGGAATGAGCTACCCTCCATCGACAATGGTCCTGTGGGACTGTCCGAGACTAGTCTTGAGGTTCCTTCTTGGGAGGAGTTTGATTTTGTTACCACCGAGGATATGGACAGGTTGTCAAGGAAACTTAGGGCGACCACATGTTTATTGGACCCGTGTCCCTCCTGGCTTGTACTGGCATCCTGGGAGACGACACGAGGCTGGCTCCAGGGCATTGTCAACGCATCTTTGAGTGAGGGGTCCTTACCTGCCGTCTTGAAAGAGGGGGTAGTGAGGCCCTTCCTCAAGAAGCCGTCCCTGGACCCAGCATTGAGAACTATCGTCCGGTCTCCAACCTTCACTTTTTGGTGAAGGTTGTTGAGAGTGTGGTAGCCCAACAGTTTCCGCAACACCTGGAGGAAGTTGATTATCTAGACCCACACCAGTCCGGCTTCCGACCCGGTCACAGCACCGAGATGGCATTGGTCGCATTGGTAGATGATCTCTGGAGGGCACGGGATAGAGGATATTCCTCTATCCTAGACCTCTCGGCAGCTTTTGATACCATCGACCATGGTATCCTATTGCACCGACTGGGGGGGTTGGGGCTGGGAGGCACCATTTTGCAGTGGTTCTCGTCCTACCTCTCTGGTTGGTTGCAATATGTGTTGACGGGAGGGACCTCGAGACCCCTCTTATGTGGGGTTCCTCAGGGGTCGGTCCTCTCGCCCCTCTTGTTTAACACATATATGAAGCCACTGGGTGAGATCATCCATGGTTTTGGGGTGGAGTACCATCTGTATGCTGACGACACTCAGCTGTACATATCCACCCCAGACCACCCCAACGATGCCGCCGAAGTGCTGTCCTGGTGTTTGGAGGCCGTACGGATCTGGATGGGTGGTAACAAATTCAAGCTCAACCCTGCCAAGACTGAGTGGCTGTGGTTTCCGGCACCCCGGTTCAGCCAGATTACTCCAACTCTGGCCATTGGGGGCGAAACACTGGCCCCCGTGGAGAGGGCGCGCAATTTGGGTGTCCTCCTGGATTCCCGGCTGTCCTTGGAGGACCATGTGGCGGCCGTGGCCAGGGGGGGTGTTTCATCAGGTACGCCTGATGCGCCAATTGCGCCCCTTACTGGATCGGGCTGCCCTTTGCACAGTCACTCAAGCTCTCGTGACGTCCCGACTCGACTACTGTAATGCTCTCTACATGGGACTTCCCTTGAGGTGCACTCGAAAGCTACAGCTAGTCCAAAACGCAGCCGCGCGGGTAATTACGGGAGCCACCAGATGCTCCCACATAACACCGATCCTGCGTGAACTGCATTGGCTTCCAGTGGCCTTTCGGGTGCGCTTCAAGGTTCTGACGACCATCTTTAAAGCGCTCCATGGCTCGGGGCCTAGTTATATGCGAGACTCCCTCCTGCCCCATACATCCCTTAGACCGATACGCTCCCACAGAGAGGGCCTTCTCAGGGTGCCGTCGGCCCAGGGGTGGGTTTCTGGGGGATCGGCCAGGATCGCGCGAGACCGATGGTAAAATTTAGAGATCCTGGCCGATCCCGTTGGACGATGGACCCGGAAGTTACTTCCGGAACACGTGGCTCGCTCCGTCAAAACCTCCGTTTGAAGCTCTTTCTCTGTTGGGGCGGCTGGGGGGAGGGTTCGCGCAGGCTAGCGCGCCTGCCTTCCGCCGCCCCTAGCCTGCCAGGCTTCAAAACTAAATGGCGGGGGCCGGGCCTTGAAGCTCTTTCGTTGTTAGCATGGCTAGGGGGGGCAGCGGAAGGCATGCTAGGTGCGCGAAGGCCCCCCCGCCCTCCCCAGCCGTGCCAACAGGGAAAGAGTTTCAAGGTCCGGCCTGGGCCCTTTAGTTTTGAAGCTGCCAGGGCCGGGGTGGGCCTTTCGAGCTTGGCGCGAATGCAGAGGCTTGGGGGGGGGCTTCGCGCCGAGCCGAGGCAAGCGCGCCCGGCTGGAGTGCACGAGCCACCCGCGAGCGCCATGGCGAGCCGGCGCAGGGCGTGCTGCTGCTGTCGCTGCTGCTGTGCGGGCCGGGGGCGCGGGGGTCCCGGGGCGCCGACAAGCAGAACAGCCTCTGCAGGGCGGCCAGCGGCGTCTACCAGGGCGCCAGCGGCCTCCTGGGCGAGGAGAACGTGCGCGCCCTGCAGGTGAGCAGCGCCCGGAGAGTCCCGGGCAAAGGGGGGGGAGGGGAAGAGGAGGGGTCTGGGGAGGAAGGGGGGTCTGTCCTTTTGGGGGGGGAAGGGGTGCAGAAGGGGGTCCCCGACTTTGGCGTTGGCGGCCAGGAGGGAGATTGGGGAGGGAAGTAAGTAACTGTGGCCGGCGGGCGGGTAAGGAAAGTTGCTGCGGCAGCGCCCAAAAATCCTCTGGCCCGCTGGCCCCGGTTGCTCGCTCGCTCGCTTGCTCACCCATCCGACGCCAGGTTCCTTCGTCCGGTGGATGGGTGAGAGAGAGAGAGAGTAAATACAGCCAGCGGGCTGGCGGGCCGATCAGGCTACTTCCTGGAGCTGAGGAGGTTTGTGGGGGGGGGAGACAGACAGACAAAGAGAAGCACAGACACACAGAGAGACAGGGAGGGAGGGGGGAACCAGAGAGTGACAGACACACACACAGAGACAGAGAGTGGAAGGGAGGGAGAGAAAGATAGAGACACAGAATGAGTGATTTAAGTGCCTGAATGCGAGACAGACACACACACACACACATACAGAGTGACAGATGGGCAAACAAAGGAGAGAGAGACAGAGAGAGAGAAAGATAAAAAAGAAGGTGGGAGAGAGAGAAAGAAAGAGAGAAAGAGAAAGAGAGGGAGAGAGAAAGACGGAAAGAAAGAAAGAGAAAGAGAAAGAAATAAAGAGAGAGAGAAAGAGGGAAAGAAAGAAAAAATGAGAGAGAGAGAAAGAGAGAGAAAGAGGGAAAGAGAAAGAAAGAGAGAAAGAGAAAGAAAGAGAGAAAGAGAAAGAAATAGAGAGAGAGAGAGAAAGAGGGAAGGAAAGAAAGAGACAGAGAAAGAAAGAGAGACAGAGAAAGAAAGAAAGAAAGAAAGAAAGACAGAAGGAAAGAAAGAAAAAATGAGAGAGAGAGAAAGAGAGAGAAAGAGGGAAAGAGAAAGAGAGGGAGAGAGAAAGAGGGAAAGAAAGAAAGAGAAAGAGAAAGAAATAAAGAGAGAGAGAAAGAGGGAAAGAAAGAAAAAATGAGAGAGAGAGAAAGAGAGGGAAAGAGGGAAAGAGAAAGAAAGAGAGAAAGAGAAAGAAAGAGAGAAAGAGGGAGAAATAGAGAGAGAGAGAGAAAGAGGGAAGGAAAGAAAGAGACAGAGAAAGAAAGAGAGACAGAGAAAGAAAGAAAGAAAGAAAAAAAGACAGAAGGAAAGAAAGAAAAAATGAGAGAGAGAGAGAGAGAGAGAAAGAGGGAAAAAGAAAGAAAGAGAGAAAGAGAAAGAAAGAGAGAAAGAGAAAGAAATAGAGAGAGAGAGAGAAAGAGGGAAGGAAAGAAAGAGACAGAGAAAGAAAGAGAGACAGAGAAAGAAAGAAAGAAAGAAAGACAGAAGGAAAGAAAGAAAAAGAAAGAGAGAGAGAGAGAGAACTTATGACCACAATTAAGCCCAAAAGTTTGGTTGCTAACCAAGACCATTGTTAAGTGAGTTTCACATTTTCCAAATTGGCCACTCCCACCCGGTCACATGACTGGCAAGCCACTCCCACCCGGTCACATGGCCGGCAAGCCACTCCCACCCGGTCACATGGCCAGCAAGCCACAGAACCTGTTCCAAAAATTTTGAAACCCACCCCTGCGTCGGCCGGACAATGCCGACTGGCGACACCCAGGGGAAGAGCCTTCTCTGTGGTGGGCCCAGCCCTTTGGAACGACCTACCCCCTGAATTACGCACCATCACCGACCTCCGCCTCTTCCGCCAATGTCTGAAGACATACCTTTTCCAACAAGCCAGCCTAGCCTAACCTCCCACGGGGACTTCTAGAAAGTTTTAAATTGGGTATTTTAATAATTTGGCTTTTAGCACAGGATCAGGATAATTTAATATTTATTTTAAATTATGTATTTATTTTGTGTACTTTTGTATATTTTTAAATTTCCTGTGGGGTATAAATATAAATAAATAAATAAATAAATAAATAAATAAATAAATAAATAAATAAATAAATAAATAAATAAATAAATAAATAAATAAATAAATAAATAAATAAATAAATAAATAAATAAATAAATAAGATACATCTCTGAATATCTCCCTTAATTTTTAAGGACTTAAGTATAACTAGAAATCTTGTACATGCTGAAAATATTTGTATAGTTCCCAATTTTCATACTAGTATCTAATTCAAACACTTCAGTACAGGGGTCTCCAACCTTTGCAACTCTAAGTCTGAAGGACTTCAGCTCCCAGACTTCTCCAGACAGCTTTGCTTCAGTAAATAATCAAAAGCTGATTTGCAGAATAAATCTTTTCAAACACTTTCTCAGCCTTCTTTATAAAAGTTAACATGCAGCTTTACATGTTTTAAGGTTTTAGTATTATCCATTTGAACAGATTTTTTTTTTGAACTATTGAACTACTTTTAAAATAGATTTCTAGTACCACAGAAGCATTTTTGTGTTTCCATTACACTTAGTTTGAAAAAGAAAAACCTCTTTTCTTTCCAGAACAATTAGAGCCGCTAAAAGGTGAGTCTTATGTTATGCATTTAGGTTTCTGGGGAAATATTGGGGCTTTAACCAAAAAATATTCTTTTAATTTTTTTTCATAAAAGAACTCAGTATATTCCTATCTCAATCATTTCTATTTGAACATCTTGTTTGTGTATGATTTGTAATTACCTAAATTTATAGGAAACCTGCTTGCTACCACTAATCTTCTTCATTGCTTTATTCACAGAATTCTGTGGTGTTTGTTTCTATAGAGATGAGAACAAAGACCTTCAAAAAGAAATAGAAAATTGAAGGAATGTCTTAGAATTGTTTTCAAATGTAAGAAGTATACAAAAAGAAAATATGTATACTGGAATAATTTCCTGGGTTTTATTTTAATGTTTCATATTGCTTGTCCTAGTAGAACACAAAATTCTGATCAATACTGTCAGTGCAAAAATATGCATTTCAGAAGATATATGTAAGTCCAAAGCATTTTAGCTAATAGTTCAAAAATGTGGGGTATGAAACTGACCTCTTTGAAACATATTTTGGATGATGCCCTGGACAATGAGAATGC
The DNA here is from genome assembly GCA_039707465.1 of Rhabdophis nuchalis. Taxonomy (NCBI): domain Eukaryota; kingdom Metazoa; phylum Chordata; class Lepidosauria; order Squamata; family Natricidae; genus Rhabdophis; species Rhabdophis nuchalis. The sequence goes on from CM077647.1 coordinate 145,099,945, forward strand.
TATTTTTAGGATTTTAAAAAAAACAGCGGCATAGCATGTTGCATAACTGAAGAAGTGTATAATGGTAGCAAATTAACTTTCTGGACTCAAATAGAATTTTGTGACCTAAGTAATGCATGAGGAAAATACGTCTAGACCATATCTTTAAAACCTTAGAGAGATAAAACTTAACTGTGCTATGAAGTTGATTTGGGAAGGCTGCATGAATTTCCCATTCAACTGACACTCTTCGAAAAAAGATTTGATTAACATTTATAGAAAGTTGTACAGTATACTATATTATTGCCATGGTAGATCTAACTGAAGATATGGATGCAATTCAGCTAGGTTCATAGATTTCTTTGCAGAACAATATAAACCCATTCTTGTATGTGTGTATTTATGACATAACATTTCCCTTTTGCAGTGGATGTAACCTTTGACTCCAAGAAAGCTCATCCAAGACTGGAAGTGTCTGAAACTGGGAAAAGTGTGATAGACACAGGAAATATTTCTATGATTCTTAACAGTGAAGACATTCTTAACCACATGGGGATCCTGGCAAAACAGGGATACTCCAAGGGCAAATATTACTGGGAAGTAGACATTAATCAGAAAAATAATTGGCACCTAGGAGTTGCCTCTGAATCAATTTGTAGAAAAGGGAAGATAACATTCTCTCCTCAAAATGGATATTGGGTCATTGGTCCCGGAGACAAGAAAGATTACTATGCTTTGACAGACCCATGGACCCTTCTGAATGTAACCAGAAAACTTACAAGAATAGGGATATTCTTAGATATATTGGCAGACAAACATCTTTCATTTTATGATATTCACAGCAAAAAGAAACTGTACACCTTTACCATCAATTGTTCTAAGAAGCTGTATCCATTTTTTTCTCTTGGCTCAATATCTGCACAGGAATATAACTTACCAGTCAAAATTGTTTGAAAGAAGCGATTTTGCAATGAAAAAAATTACAGGAATAACTCTTTTAAAAATACATGGTTTTTTATATTTATCTAGAAATAAATATGATAAATAAATGTGTTCCTTCTTAATAAATGCTTTTTGATGTCAACCAGTGGTGGAATTCAAATAATTTAACAACCAATTCTCTGCTCTAATGACTGGGTGAGTAGGCGTGGGTGGGCATGGGTGGGCGTGGCCAGTCCATTGCTGCCTACCCAGCTGATCACCATGGCTCCCAGTCATACCCCTGCAGCCTCCTCACCCTGAAGGGCAACACCAGTGGGTGGGGACAGCCAGTGGTGGGAACAATCAGTTTGCTGAACTACACCAAAAATTAACAATAGGTTTGGCCAAAACAGTATGAACCAACTGATTCCCACCACTGATGTCTATTATAATCACATAATACATAGAAAAAAATAAGACTTCAGTGGATATTTTTGGCACAAGTTCACAACTTCTCAAATATAATTTCAGAGAGATTTGCCATAATAAATGGGAAAAAATAAGAATACAGTGGATATTTTTGGCATAGGTTCACAACTTCTCAAATCTGTATTTGTAACAAAGGGTTAACTTGCTGAATCCATGTTGCTCTCTGAATGTGGTTGTTTTCTTGCAGAGATTTCATTACCAAACTATATCACATCAACAATACTCACTGATAGTAAGCTCAACCAAACTCAGAGAGTACTATGAACCCCACAATCAAATGTAACTGTTTATTCCAACTGCCATTTTTTCAATAATATATATTAGTTATTAACAACAGAAGGAAGTCATTTTATCAAGTTCTACCTGAACTTTGGAATATTCTCCTTTAAGCAATTTCTTTATGATGTTCTTTGAACTTTTTTGGAAAGTTTCCAATGTGCTTGTCAGTTACACTTTCAATTTGTGCAATTAAATTTTTTCATCCCTCCGTTCTGACTCCTCTACTTTTCTTTAAAATTCTTTAATTTTCAGTTTATTGTTTACTTCAGAACATATCAATTACTTAACCTTTGCTAACTTACACTACAAAAGAATTTTTTTAAGAAGGCTGATGGACTAAATATAATTTATTTAAATAGTATTTGTATCCCACATTCCTGATTTCATTAATTCATAGGTTTTTTGTTACAAGATCAACGAATCACAAACACTCAGATTGGACAAATCAAGATACTGTCCTGTGGAATGAAAGATGCACATTCTCCAAAATTTAGATGCACTTTAATAAATGAAAATTCTAAAAAAAAGGTCTGTCCATAATAGAATACGGCAACACAATATTCAAGAAAACCTCATCAGCTCACACTCAAACTATTCAAGCCTTGGTCATTTCATCTTTGGACAATTGCAATGTACTCAACATGAGTCTACTCTTGAAGAGCATTTGATAGTTTCAGCTTGTGCTGCTTGTGGCAGAATCACCAGTCTTTGGGGCCTCAAAAGTGGCCCATGTTGCACCATTGTTCTGAAAGCTGCACTGACTGCTGATTTGCTTCCAGGTATAATTTAAGGTCTTTTTATTACCCATAAAACTCTGCCTGGCATGGGTCAAGATTACTTGGGGAATTGTCTCACCCCTATGAAATAAGTTCCAGCCACCCTTGCCATCGGAGAAGGCATGCTACAGATCCCATCAATCAAAAAACTCTGGCTGGTGGGGTCCAGGGGAAGAGCCTTCTCTGCTGTGGCCTCAGCCCTTTGGAACATCTTTGCCCTCGGGGTGAAATTGGACCCAAACCTCCTGACCCTCCTCAAGAATCTAAAGATCTGGGTCTACCAGGGACCCCAATGGGAATACCACACTGAGATGGTTAATCAACTAATAGCAGCTCCTAACTTCCCCACACTTACTGCTCCTTCCCTTCTCATCTTTATTTTTAGTTCTAATTTGTATTTTTTTTAATTCTGATTATATGTATATTTGTATATATATTTATGGTTTATTTTGATGTTGTAAGCTACCGAGAACACAGGTGGGTTTCTCAGTCTCTGCATCGCTGCCCACCACCAACTTGACTCTGCGCAGCTCCAACACATAGAGGCCATGGCTGAGCAGGCTGCAGAAGGTGCCATAAGCCATGTTGATCAGGACAGCATGCTGCTCCAAGAAGCCACACTCGGCTGGCTCTCCCCTGAGAGTGCTGCAGGGTCAGAAAGCGCTGCCAGAGCCCATGCCTCTGTGCCGCTGCAGGGCCAGGGCCAGCTCAGAAAGCTGGGTGCTCAGAAACAGCACAGACGCACAGGCAATGGCTGGGAGGAGAATGCAACATGCAGGGGGCTACCCACAGCCTTAACTTGTCCAGGCTGCTGCTGAGTCTGCTGCCCTGAGCTGGTGGAGGCACCACAGGGTGCGGCTGGGAGCATGCTAACCTTGTCTTCCGTGAGCGCTGAGCTCTGCCATTGCCATCGCCCCTGTCAGGCTCACCACTGGCTGGGCCCCAAGCAAAGAGGCAGGGACTGGTTCCTGCTGCCCTCCAGATTGCCAGCATGAGTGTGGTTCTCCAGGAGCTTGGCAACAACATGAGAACAATGCACTTTTCGGCTTTCTATATGCTCTGAGCCAGTGGAGGCACTGCACCGCATGGCTAGGAGCATGCTAACCTGCCCTTCCCGAGTACTGGATTCTGCCATTGCCATTATCACCCCTGCCTGGCTTGCCCCCCTACTGGCTCCCGAGCTAGAAGGTAGTGACTGGTTCCCACTGCCCTCCAGATTGCCAGCATGAGCATGGCTCTCCATGAGCTTGGCAACAATGTGATAACAAAGCACTTTTTGGTTTTCTCTCTGCCCTGAGCTGACAGAGGCACTGCAGGGCATGGCTAGGAGTGGGCTAACCTTGCCCTTGATGCAACATGCAGAAGATCCTAGTTGCAGTTTACTCTTGAGCAACATTGGCCGCGAATGGTAGTGAGAAAGATGAATGTGCTATGAGTAAACTGAGGCTCCTAAGTGGGATTGAGCCCCCCTTCTCACATCTTCACCTGAGGGCATTGCTGGCAGCCACTTCTTGAAGTCCATGCTCTTCCTGCTGCTGCTTGGCCTCCTTGATGCACAGAGGCAGGAGAAGGCGGTTTTGTTCATGGCCTGCAAGCTCCAGGGGACAAACAGCCAAGCGAGAAAGCCAGGATCTGCCAGCTGTCTCTAATCTGCAGTTTACTCATGAGCACCTTTACTCATGAGCATGGTGCTCAGGAGTAAATTAGAGGCAGCCAGTGCAGGTGCTACAGCTGAAGGGCAGGCAGCCTTTGGCAGAAGCAATGCTGACTCTGCTCTGCAGCATTGGGGACCCTGCCAGATTTTGGAGCTGTTGCTCACCGTATCCTGGCCAAAGCCTCATGAGAAAATTCCCTGGGAGTTCTGGGACACCCCGCCACCTCTGCTGCTACTCCTTCCACCACCATTGCCTTCTTCTGCCATGGTCTCTGCGCTCTCCTCCTGCCTCCCTCTTCTTTCCCCACCGCCCTCTCCAATATGCGAAGCTTGCCAGGCTGCCTGCCTCCATCCCCATCACAATGATTACCTGTGTGTAAGCAGGAGGAGGTAGTGGATGCAAGTGGTGAAGGGGAGGCCAGGCTAGCATCCAAGCTGGCATGGACCAGTTCAGGGTCACTACCAGTTCTGTGATCTAGGCCAACCTATCACTACTGGTTCAGCCGAAGTGGTCTAAACTGGTAGGAACCCACCTCTGTAAGATACCTTCCCAGCTTCAGCCACATCCCCAACTCTGACTTAGTCTCTGCAGTCCAACATCTGCCACTGTCATTACTGCCAAATTCTTGAACATTTAAATTTCCTAGTATATGTTGCATTTCATTTAGTTTGTGTTTTATATTCTTATTTTACTTTTAAAATAATAAAATAACATAATAATTGTATCATCTGCTGAAACTTCTGCTATATTTCTTATTTTACACTATTTATTAAAGTTTATTATAAGGTAAAAATACAGAAAGAAACAAAATGTGGAAAGATAAAAGGAGGAAGAAGAAAGAAAGAAAAAAGAAAGAGGGAGAGAGATGAAAGAAAGAAAGAAAGAAAGAAAGAAAGAAAGAAAGAAAGAAAGAAAGAAAGAAAGAAAGAAAGAAAGGAGGCAAGCAAGCAGGGGTGAAGGAGGGAATGCGAAGGAAGGAAGGAAGGAAGGAAGGAAGGAAGGAAGGAGGAAGGAAGGAAGGAGGAAGGAAGTTTAGTTTAGGTTTTTATTCAATTTATATACCACCCTTCTACCTTTCGGGACTCAGGGCGGTGCATAGCCATAATAAAAATGGGTAATACAAAAGCTAAAATAGTATGTTAAAATGAATTAAATGTAATTGGCCTGTGTTTAAAAACCCCGTGCTAAAATCACTTTAAAGCTATGACAGGCCAGCAGCACAAAATAAGTGTGTCTTCAGGGCCCGACGGAAGAAATGTAGGTCCATGATCGTCCATAGTTCAGGGGGTAGGTCATTCCAGAGGGTAGAAGCCACCACAGAGAAGGTTCTCCCCCTGGGGGTTGCCAGACGGCATTGCCTGGCCGACGGCATCCTGAGGAGGCCCTCTCTGTGGGAGCGAACTGGTCGGTGGGAGGTATTTGGCAGCAGGAGGCAATCTTGCAAGTAACCAGGTCCCTTGCCAGGAGCGCTTTAAATGTGGCCACTAATACCTTGAAGCGCACCCGGAAAGCCACAGGCAGCCAGTGCAGCTCACGCAGGAGAGGTGTCACATGAGAGCATCTAGACGCTCCCAGAATCTCCCATGTGGCCACATTCTGAACTAATTGGAGCCTCCGGGTGCACCTCAAGGGAAGCCCCATGTAGAAACCATTGCAATAGTCCAGGCGGGAGGAAGGGAAGGGAAGGGAAGGGAAGGGAAGAAGGAAGGAAGGAAGGAAGGAAGGAAGGAAGGAAGGAAGGAAGGAAGGAAGGAAGGAAGGAAGGAAGGAAGGAAGGAAGGAAAAGAAAAACATGGTTTACATTTCAAGCCATTTCTATTACATCAAAGCTATGCTGTAATTTTGTGTAATTTTAGAAAAAAATACAGAAACCTAATTTTCTTTTTCTTCTTTCAAAAACTCCCAGTTTCATATCCATCTCTTAGAAACCATTAGAAAAGATTAATAATAGATCATTGCACCTAACTTAAAGATTTTTCTGTGTGAATTGGAATAGGTCAAGAGAAAGAGATTACTCCACAGAAGTCTTATCATTACCTGGGCATTTTTATATTTTTTGCTTGAAATCGAAGAGTGAGTCTTTTTGGTCTCCAGCACATAGCTACCCAATGAACCAGTTTTCAAGGCTGGTTCTTGAAATTCAAAAGTCTCTAAAAGTAAGATATCTTTTTATTATTTTTATTTAATTTGATATATAGTACAACATAAACAAGCAAATTTTATATATCCATTCAATGGAAAGCTTAAATGAAAATATACAGTGAAGGCATAGACTATCCCAAGCGTGACTATCTCTGTGAATATCTAGAAACAAATAAAGTTATAACTAGTAGCCAGCAAGGGTTTATTAAAAAGCAGATCATGCCAAACCAATCTTATTTCATTCTTTGACAAAGTGGCTAAATTGGTAGACTAGTGAAATGCTGTGGACATAATATGTTTAGACTACAGCCAGGGATTTGACAAAATAGACCATAACCTACTGCTTGGCAAGCTAGAAAAATGTGAAATAGATACCACGTTTCCCTGAAAATAAAACCTAACCCAAAAATAAGAGCTATCATGCTTTTGAGTGCATGAGCTAAAATAAGACCTCCCAAAAATGAGACCTAGTGAAGGGGTGGGCATGGCCAGCACAAGAGGCAGCCGTTTGTCAAGTCCTGATCCAGGGCTTGTCATACCTGGGGTGGAAGAGAGCTACAACTCATGGATCTGATGAGTCCAACAACGAGCAAGGCTGTGATGGCAGTGGTGGGACACATCAGGACAGTGCCGGACAATCACTCAGCAGCAGCAACAGTCTGGCCATGAGTGGTACCAGCAGTGATGTGGCCGGGGTGATGATATGGTGCAGAGTCCTGAGAAGCATGACTGGAAGCATGTGCACAGCTGATAAGCGGCTGTGTTGTGGCTGTGTTGTGCTGCTGCTGGAAGTTGCCTCTGTTGCCTCCTTGTTCTTTGTGCCAGCAGTGCACGTCATTGACTGCCAGTGCCGTTCATGACCAGACCTGGTCAGGAGAACAGCCTGCTGATGAGCAGCTGACCAGCACTGTCCTGATGTACTACAGGGATGCCTGCAGGGACATGCAGGGCTGCCATGGAGCTGCTGCCCACCGAAGCAGTAGCTCACCCAACCCACTTTCTTCTGGGGTGTAGATATGCAGTTAGACTGAATGGATTTGCTTTGTTCTCACATAAATCATTCCCAAAGAAAGGAGGATTGGCAGGAAAATTTCCCCCCTCCCCAATTTTCAAATTGTTTGCGAAAATGCCCCATTCCAAGAAGCCAGAAGCATCGCAACATGGGAAATAGTGGAGCTCCAATGAGCTCCATGAAAATCCAGCTGGACATACTGCTGTCAGGGGATCTTCAGATCAGAAACATCTTGGAGGGACAGAGAAGAAGGAAAAGCACCTTGGATGACCAAGAGGAAGTGGCAGTTCCTCAGTGGGTCAGAGGAAAGCTCTCCAAAACTGACCGCGGGGGCAGCAGCCATATTTAAATGACCTCTTTTTTTATTTTTTTATTTTATTTTATTAAATTTATACCCCGCCCTTCTCCTTGTTAGGACTCAGGGCGGCGCACAGGCATCATTAAAAAACCAATACAAAAAACAATACAAACTCTAAAAACATATTAAATTAACCTAAAACCCGTGCTAAAACCCTTTAAAACTCTAAAAATTTAAAATTTATAAATATAGTCAGAAATGGGGGGCTACGCTAGTTGGAGCAACCGGACTAAGCTAATTGTGCAGGAGCAGCGTCAGGACAGAGTGTGGGAACCTTGTGAGTGATTAATCAACTCACAGAGAAAAATAAAAACTATTTTTGATATTTTGATCTCCAGAACAAATTTAGTGGCTAACTGGAATTTTATTGAAGAAAAAAGAGGCAGTGGAGGCTAAAACACCAAAGTCTCAAAGGATTTTGTCTTCTGCAATTTGGAAGTGAATAAATTAACTAATTAAAGAAAGAGCCCGGGGTAAGTCCTTTTTCTCCTTATATTATTTTATTTTTGTGGATTTTTGTAGCTATCGACAGAAGTTGGACTACATTGTGGTTTGGAAACAGCCATCTAGCAGTGAGCAGAAAATACTACACCAGCTAATGAAAGGGGGGAAAAGTGAGAGCGCAGCTGTGAAGTGTGACCTTGGCTACAGGAAAAGATACTTTGAAACTGTGAGAATTGTTAAGGAGTATCTGTTTGTGTAACATTGTTTGACTGCAACGATCTATAGCTGTGGAAGAGAAAGAAAACTTCTATTTGGACTGGACTAATTCTAAAATTGAGCAAAAGAATTTGGAAGACCCTAAATTTGCAATTAGATGTGCTATAACCCAAAAATTTAAAAATCTGTTAAAATAGTTAGACTAGTATAATGGAGATTTGGATGTATGATGAATTATTTAGGATGCGGAAAAGTGCGCGTGAAACGTTAATTGGTATTTTAAAAAATCCTAGAAAATCAAAGGAGACATACAGAACATAGGAGAAATGGGGTAAAAGAGGGCACAAATGAGGTACAGGAAGATAATGTGGAAGAATGAAGAATTGAAAATAAAAAAGCAGACAGAAAATTTCACTGGGACTTATAGTCACAAAAGAAAAAGTAGACAAAAGGGAAGATCCCCCCCCCCCAAAAAAGAAACCACAAAACAGTAAGGATGTGTGGAGAGCAGGGAAAACCCTGAGGAAAGTTACTAAAATAATAAAAGTAAACACTCTGAAGAAAAGATACAACAACCACAAAAATAGGAAAAAGAAGAATTTAGGAGAAAGGAGGAGAAAAAGAAAAAAAATTAAAAACGCAATTTTGAGAGTTGAAGAGAAAAGGGTTAAAAGAGAAAGAAATGGAAAAGGAGTTACCTTAGTAGACTGAAGGGAATAGTAATAAGATTGTTTTTTTTTATTGAAAAAGTTTTACACAAACAAATTTTCCTCCTTTTTACCCCCCTGACATATAATATAAATCACATACAAATACTGTACCCCCTCCCCTCCCCCCATCTTAAAATAAATTTCTCATTCAGATATTGTACCCCCTCACCTCCCAGCAATCATAATATAAATTTCTCTTAAAGTAACAATATCCCATTAACCCCATCTTCTAAGTTAATTAAACATATATAAATCATAATATAAATTTCTCTTGAGGTAACCGTATCCCATTAATCCCATCTTCTAAATTAGTTATACATATATATTTCCCCGCCCACCACCCTAACCTTCCCTCACCTCCCAAACAAACCCACCCCTCTGACTTCCGCTATACACCACTCTAGTAATTCCAAACATCCCATATATTATTTACTCTGTTCATCTGTCAATCTGAACATTCTTACCTAAATAAGATTGTTATTGTTGTGTAAATAATTAAGAAATAAAAAATTATAGTATATTGTTAATCGTAGAAAAAAATGAAAGAAATGCTCTCTGTGTTTAAATTGAATTAGAGGATATATGTTTTTTAATAGCAAAATATACCAATGGAGAAAATAAGAAATGAAAATATAGTGTATCTTTGAAGGGGCAATTGATGATATTGTTTATGTATTAAGAAAAAATAAGTATAAAGATGAAAAATAATGGAAGAGAATAATTTGGCTGAAAGTGAAAACAAACTATGATGTAAAATGGGATTATGTAAATGAGATGATGTAAAAGAAAGGACCCAGGCAACACTTTGTTTGTATAATTTGTATTAAAAAAAATTTAAAAACCTGAATTCTGCAAAAATGCCCCATTCCAAGCCTTCAGCATATTCCAGGCTCACAATGGGCCATTTTTACAAATGGCTTGAAAATGGGGAGGGGAAATTTCCTGCCTCTCATTCTGTTCAATCTGTGCTGAGCTTCAAAACAGGTTGAGGGACAGGAAAATTCCTACTCCCCATTTTCAAGCCATTCACAAGAACACCCCATTCTGAGCCTTCAATGCTGCAATCCTGGAATATGTTGAAGTTTTAGAATGGGATTTTCTTTGCGAATGGCTTGAAAATGGTGAGGGAGAATTTTCCTGCCTCTCACCTTGTTCTGAAGCTCGGCACAGAATGAGAACAGAGTAAGAGGCAAAATCCCCCTCCCTTTTTTCCCCCTGGCAATCGTTCTTTACTTGGGATCACAGCACAGATGCACACCCCCAAAATGCTCTGTCTGAAGTCTTCAGATTTGCAATCTGTGTGTCTGTGCATGCTTTCTCAAGGAAAGGATGGTGTGCGTGATGTGTGGTGTGTGTGTGTGTTTGTGTGTGTGTGTGTGAGTGAGTGAGTGAGAGAGAGGGGGGGGCAAGAAAAGTAGTCTGTGGGACTATGGTTAAAAAAAAACCTTCCGATTTTGCAAGATATATATATATATATATTTGCAAGAAGTTTGGAAATCTGAATTTCTCGTATTTTTATTTTTTTACCATAGTATGCAGACTACTTTCATCTTAGGCCCAGTTCTCTTCAATATCTTAATAAATGACTTAAACGAGGGAATAGAAGGGAGTTTATCAAGTTTGTAGATGACATTAAGCTGGCAGGAATAGCCAACACCCCAGAAGACAAGTTCACGGTCTTGATAGACTTGAACCATGGGCTCTATCCAACAAAATGAAATTTAATTTAGAGAAGAACAAGGTTTAGCATCTGGGCATAGATGTGTGTGTGTGGGACCTTGGAATCCAAGTGGACAATCAGTTAAACATGAGCAGCAGAGTGCAGCAGCAGCCAAAAGGGGTAATTACAATCCTTAGTTGTATAAACAGAGGCATAGAATCAGAATCGCATGACGTTTTTGTACTGCTTTATAAGGAAGACCACACCTGGAATACTGTTTCTAGTTTTGGTCACTCCAATACAAAAAAGATGTTGTGACTTTGGAAAAAGTGCAAAGAAAAGCAATTAAGTTGGTTAAAGGACTGGAGACTAAAACATAGGAAGAACGATTGCAAAATTTGGGTTTGGTTAGTTTAGAGAAAAGAAAGACTGGGGGGAGGGGACATCTAGTATTTGAGAAGCTACCACAAAGCACCAAAAGGCAAGACAAAAACAATGGATGGAAGCTAACCCAGGAGAGAAGCAACCTGGATATAAGGAGAAACTTCTTAACAGTAAGAACAATTAACCAGTGGAACAGCTTGCCTTCATAAGGTGCTTCATCACTGAAGGTTTTTAAAAAGAAAGTTACTTGTCTGAAATGGTATACAGTCTCCTGTTTGAGCAGGGGGATGGACTACAAGACCTCCAAGGTCCCTTCCAGCTCTATTCTGATGGATTGATTGATTGAATATTCTATATATGAGAGATAAAGTACAGGATGCCTTGCCTATTTTAGGATTTAAACCCTCAGGAAAAAGCTCTGGATTAAAAGGAGTCAGGTCAATACATAGCCCATATGCTTTACAATTGTAAACCAAAACAAACAAAACATTTAGATGGTTTTTATGGAACGTTTGATACTAATTATTTTATATTCTTTGTGGTGGATTGAGATATTTCTCAGAAAAAAAATCTAATGGAGCCCTTCCTCACTTTCAAATTTATTAAAAGGAAGTGGATTTTCATGTCAATTACCTTGAGCACAATCTGCATTCACCAAAACATAAAAAGGGGTACAATTTCTCAGTTGACTGAATGGTAATGGTGGTTATAAGAATCGGTGTCTGCAAACAGGACCTATAAAAATACATTTTTTCAAATTCTTGATCCAGAAACAAGCCAATATTTGAATAAAGGAAACTCTTCTTTTCAATCTTTTCCTTATTTTGACTAGAAAACAAATCTCCTTTGACACTTCTTAGTGCCCAGTGTTCTCCTCCAAGAGGCACAGAAAACTTCTCCTTTCTGGCTCTGTCCCTTTGAGACTGAGTCAGCACCCCCAACTCCCAGTCCAGCCTCTCTCCCACCTTTACCTCCCAGTAGTGCTTCCCAGAAACATAACCCTCTTTCCCCACAACCACTAGAGAACCCACAGCAGATTTTCCTTCTCCAAAAGCCTTAAGAGTGGCTCTCTTCTCATCGTATGTGATCGTGAGATCTGGATGTTTACAGTCTGAGTCCAAATAAATGGCAACTACGAATAAAAAGGAGAAAACAGTAGGAAAGAAAACAATTTTCAGGAAAGTAAATATGGTAAATTTAGTAAATTTAGGTTTTACTAAAAGTGTTTAATCATATAAATGGCTTGATTGCATCTCTGATACAAACTGAATACAACTGAAGATAAAGTAACTGTGGTTTTTCAAGGTGTCACAAACAATAATTAATGAAAAACATAAAAAATGGATGCACTATTTTTATTTATAGGCTGCTCCTAATAAAAAGATTATAATGCTATGAAGTGAATCAGAGGTGGTATTCAGCTGGTTTGAATCAGTTCAGACGAACCAGTAGAGGAAATTTTGAGTGGTTTGGAGAACCTGCAAATACCATCTCTGGTTGGGCCAGCGCTCTTGTCCCCGTCATTCACTGTCCTATATTCCCTTGTTTTTTAGCTCAGCTGATTTGTATAGGAGAGTGGATTGCCATGCCTCAGCTGAGTTAAAAAAACAAACAGCTCCATTCACCAGCGCTGAAATGAGAAGGTTTTTGAGTGCTGCATGCAAAGCATGAGCATTTGAGCAAAGCGCTCTCCCATAGAACCAGTAGGAAAAGATTTTGAAACCCACCACTTAAGAGAATCAAGATTTTCTTCAGTGATATTTTCACAGGAAGGAGGATTGTACATGATTAATTAATTATTTTTCTTTCTCTGCTGGGCAGAAGCTTCCTGTAAATATTTGTATCTTCTCTGTTTCACATCCTGTTGTCTTTTGAGAAGCTTGGACTAGCCAATTTTCTCCTTCAAATCTCTTCCACATCTCTCTTTCCAATCCCAAAGATCACTCTTTATTATTTTAAGGATGTTATACCTGAATTTTAAAACCAAACAATCCATTTTTTTAGCATCTAGTTTATCTAATAACATGAAATAGCCCACAGGCTTAGTTTGATGCTTTGGGAGGCCCTATATTTTCTGTACTATGGTTAGACATACCTAATATTCTCCATGTAAATTCATTCTGAGTAGCTTTTCTGATATACTCTTTTCATTAGGCCATTTATCTATAATCAGTTTAACTGCTGTTATGAAAAGCATACCTGAAGCCAAATATTCACAGATTCCCAGCTTCTAATGCAGGAGAGGAGTACATCCAATATATATCTTCTTCTAAGCATGAGCTCACATGTGTAAGCAAAATGCAGAGCTCCCCAAAATTCCTCTCTATCTAGATCCTTGTCCATGTCCTTGGATGCATTTACTCAACTATTAGTAAGTCAACATTCATGGAACTTTGTGAAAGAGTTTTGTATGTGTTAGATCTAACCAACTCTTACCTGCATGACTCTGACTTCTTCTAACATCTACAAAAGGAAAAGAAAATCAATCAATAGCTGATTACAATAGAAGAGGTCCTCAAGTTGCAACCACAATTGGAACCAGAATGTCAGTTGCTGAGTGAAGTGGCCATTAAGTGAGAGACCCACATGACTGCTTCACTAAATAGCCACAATCCCAGCTTTTCCAATTGCAATCATTTAGCAACTGTGCAGATCATTAAGTGGACAGAATGAGAGAGCTACCTGCCAAAGGAGGACAGGCAGCTCCCTTATGTGGGTAGAAGGCAAAAGAACAGCCTACTGAAGCAAAATTGCAAAGATCCCCATCATTTCCCCAATGCAATGCATGATTATTCTTCCACATTGGGAGGGGAGAGAACTCCTGTTCTGGACTGGAGAAACTAGATGGGAATCTCTGCAATTTTGCTTCAGTAGGCAGCACTTTTGCTTCATCCATTTAAAAACCTTGTCCAATTACTTAACTGCAACTAGGAAAGCCAGGTTTGCAGGTGTTCAATGAAGTGGTCACATTCTTTCCATACAGGGAGGGGAACTCCTTGCTTGGAATGGAGAAATAATGTCCAGATCTCTGCAGCCTGATGAAGGACAAAGATACACAGATACACACCATATAAAAAAGTATAATGTCTGGCAGCAAGAAAACCTGAATTGCAAGAGAATGATAAGCATCAGTTAGTTCTGTGTTGTGTGGTTTCTGTTATATCTGAAGGTCATCATTGTATTGTAGTGGTTGTGAAGAATTAATTTCTCTTATTCTGTAGTTAAATAGAATATTGGGGAAATGAAATGGTAATGTCATAACACAGGTGTTTATGTACTTGCATGAAGTGTCAAAACACAAATTTGTAATGTCATTTGCATCCTGATGTCACCATGTGACTGACATTATTTTGGAGTCACTGCTGCAGGTGACACTTGGAGACCTCTCTCTCAAATGCAAGAGAGAGATCAAATTGATCTGAAAGACCAAAACAAACTGTTGATGATACTTTCACTGGTAAATCCCTATTGCCTATAAGTTTGAATTAAGACTTTATGTGTTACATCACATAAAATATTCTGTCTGCCTAAGATTCCAAGTTCCGTTTAATTCCAAATGGAAATTGTAATGGTCTAATTCTATCTTAAATTGAAGTGTTTGGGAATATTGAATATGATAAAATCATATGGTTAAAATTGTACCATATTCTGGGACTGTACAAAATTCTCAAAAAGTTTGCTCCAGCATTGTTTTCTGAGAAATATTGCTCAGCAAAAAATATGATACTTTAGTAAGGTGAAACAAATTGTTTTCCAATAAAAAATTTTTTTATTTTTATTTTATTTTATTTTATTAAATTTATACCCCGCCCTTCTCCTTGTTAGGACCCAGGGCGGCGCACAGGGATGTTAAAATACATACAAAATATATAAAATATATAAAATTTAAAATACTTATTCTAATAAATAAACCCTGCGCTAAAAACCGAATTAAAATCCCAAGTTTAAAAACTATCTAATAGTCAGTATGGAGGTTACGCTAGGCCGGCTAGATGAAATAGGTGTGTCTTCACCTATTTCACCTATTGCGGAAGAGGCGGAGGTCGGAGATGGTGCGGAGTTCAGGGGGTAAGTCGTTCCAGAGGGTTTCCAGTAAGGAACTGGCAGATTAAAGAAGTCCT
Organism: Rhabdophis nuchalis; assembly: GCA_039707465.1. Taxonomy (NCBI): domain Eukaryota; kingdom Metazoa; phylum Chordata; class Lepidosauria; order Squamata; family Natricidae; genus Rhabdophis; species Rhabdophis nuchalis. Next base: position 145,115,091 of record CM077647.1, read on the forward strand.
CTGGGCAGCTGACCCATAACTTGTTTGTTTGCTTGCTTTTTGCTCTTTTGGTGGTTTCAGTATTTTAAAACTGTTTTAAATTTTAATTTTTTAATTTTAAAAAATGATCTGGGATCTGGATTTAGCCTATAAAAAGATTAAATATCCAAATCTTCATCTTTTTCTATTTTAATTTTTTATATTTTTAATAAAGCTGTATTTAAATATATTAAAAAAATCAATAATTGTAAATATTTTATCAAAGGTATTCCAACTTGATTATCTAGATCCGCGCCAGTCCGGCTTTCGGCCCGGGCATAGCACCGAGACGGCATTGGTCGCGTTGGTCGATGATCTCTGGAGGGCCAGAGATGGGGGTTGTTCCTCCATCCTGGTCCTATTAGACCTCTCGGCGGCTTTCGATACCATCGACCATGGTATCCTATTGCATCGGCTGGGGGGGTTGGGGGTGGGAGGCACCGTTCTACGGTGGTTCTCCTCCTACCTCTCTGGCCGGTCGCAATTTGTGTTGACAGGGGGGCAGAGGTCGACCGCGAGACCCCTCGCATGTGGGGTGCCTCAGGGGTCGGTCCTCTCGCCCCTCCTGTTCAACACATATATGAAGCCGCTGGGTGAGATCATCCGTGGTTTTGGGGTAGAGTACCATCTGTACGCTGATGATACACAGCTGTACATTTCTACCCCAAACCACCCCAACGATGCCGTAGCGGTGATGTGCCAGTGCCTGGAAGCTGTACGGATCTGGATGGGAAGTAACGGACTCAGGCTCAACCCGACCAAGACCGGGTGGCTGCCCGATTCAACCAGCTCATTCCATCGCTGGCCATAGGGGGCGAACATCTTGCCCCTGTGGATGGGGCGCGCAATTTGGGTGACCTCCTGGATGCCCGGCTGTCCATGGAAGATCAAGTGACAGCCGTGGCCAGGAGGGCGTTTTACCAGGTTCGCCTGGTTCGCCAATTGCGCCCCCTATTGGACCGGGACGCCCTTCGCACAGTCACTCATGCCCTCGTGACATCCCGACTGGACTATTGTAACTCTCTCTACATGGGGCTCCCCTTGAGGTGCACCCGGAGGCTTCAGTTGGTCCAGAATGCAGCCGCGCGAGCAATAATGGGGACCTCTAGGTTTGCCCACGTAACACCGCTCTTGCGCGAGCTGCACTGGCTACCTGTCGTCTTCCGGGTGTGCTTCAAGGTGTTAGTTATCATCTTCAAAGCGCTCCATGGCTCGGGACCTAGTTACCTGCGGGATCGGATTCTGCCCCATACCTCCTCAAGGCCGATTCGCTCCCACAGAGAGGGACTTCTCCGGGTGCCGTCCACTAGACTTTGTCAGCGGGCGACGCCCAGGGGAAGGGCCTTCTCTGTGGCGGGCCCAGCCCTCTGGAACAATCTTCCCCCCGATATTAGGACAACTACGGACCTCCGCTCCTTCCGCTTAAAATTAAAGACACATCTTTTTCGTCTGGCCGGCCTTGGGTAGTCTCTTTTAGATTAGGGGTTTAGGGGTTGTTTTAGTTAGTTTATAGGTTTTTAGCGCAGGATCTATTTAATTCATTTTTAACTTTGTACCTTGTTTGTGTCTTATTTATATTTTTAATATGCCTGTGCCCCGCCTCGAGTCCCCTTGGGGGGAGAGAGCGGGATATAAGAATATAAAATAAATAAATAAATAAATAATAATAACTTACCTAATTCACTCTTGAGTCGTACTGGAATAGAAAGGTATCAACACTGATCATACTTTTAAACAAAGTACAGGATAAAGTTGTGGTGTTATATATAGCAATAACACTTAGACTTATATACTGATTTATAGTGCTTTACAGTCCTCTCTAAGTGGTTTACGCAGTCAGCATATTGCCCCCAACAATTTGGATCCTCATTTTATCCATCTCGGAAGGATAGAAGGCTGAGTCAACCTTGAGCCTGGTAAGATTTGAACTGCCAAATTGCAGGCAGCCAGCAGAAGTAGCCTGCAGTACTGCAATCTAATCACTGTGCCAATGTGGCTCCTAACCAGTGACATGCAGTCAGGTGAGGCAAGGGAGACACAGCCTCACCACTCATCATGAAAAGAGAAAAAATTTAAAAGGAACAAGGTAACAGCTTAAGTCAGGCTGAGCTAGCTGCTGATGACTCTGCCTAATTGTTTAAAAAAAAAAAAAGCGCCCTCTACTATGAGGCAGGAAAACTGCATGCCTCATCTAGTCTGACTTTTTAGGCATTTTATGATCACTCCAGCAGAGTTAAGCAGATGCTTAAAATCCTCGGGACTCCCAAGGTAGGTGAGGCACGCAGTTCTCCTGCCTCATAGTAGAGGGCATTCATTCTTCCTGTGACTCAACAGCATCACCGCTACCTCTCTTCCTTTTTTCTTCCAATCTCACTGACAATAAAGGGGGAGGGCAGAGACGTGCCTTCACCTCTTCATTGATTTCCCTGCACCAGACCCTGCACTAGCCCAGCAGGGAATTAAAATGTTTCAGAGACTGAGGGATAGCAAGGCTTCACACACACACCACTAGCCCAGCATGAAGTTAAAAAGCTTTAGAGACTGAGGGCTTTGAGAAGTAGCTAGCAAGGCTTCCCTGAGCGCACGCACGCACACACACACACACACACACACCTGCACTAGCCCAGCATGGAGTTAAAAAGGCCGGTTCGCAGACAGGCAGAGTGTGTGGGAGGGACAGGTGGGGACGCAGGGTCCAAGAGAGGAGTGCCTGATTAGGGAGGGTGGAGGTCTTGGCCAGTGAAAGGAGGGGGTTTCCCCTAGGATCCCGGCTGGCAAGGGTTCTTAGAGGTCATCTAATCTGACCCAGAAAGACAGTAGTAGCCAGTGGCAGAGAAGTTGATGAGCATTTGAAATCGGGGAGGTGCTTTGGAGGGGGGGAGATCAGTGGGGTGCACAGAGGGAAGGGGCGCAATCCATCCTCCCATGTCTGACTTCCTTCCTCAGCTGCACCGAAGGTCCTCATCTCCCCAGTTATAATAATAATAATAATAATAAAGTTGCATTTATTGACCACACCCTCTCCCCACAGGGACTCGGGGCGGTGCACAGGGAAATTAAAAACGAAAAATATACAAAATACATACAAATTAAAACGAATTAAACTCAATCAATCCTGTGCTAAAATCCCCTTAACTAAAAACATCCAATAAATATAGTTGCCCCCAGAACACTCCAGACCCCATCATGCTGGCCTGCATGGTGTGGGGCTTCTACCCAGTGGACATCAACATCAACTGGCTTTGGAATGGAGAGCCCATGAAGGATCGCCTGGAACCTTTTGGAAGCTAGACCTCAAAAAAATAAGAGGAAGTACTTTTTCACCCAGAGGATCACTGGTCTATGGAACTCCCTGCCAGAAGAAGTGGTGACAGCTGTCAGCCTCGACCCCCTCAAGAAAGGATTAGATGAGTTCATGGAGAACAAGGGTATCCATGGCTATCCTTATGGATTCAATTCAATTCAAATTAATTCAAATTAAGATTTATTAACCGCACCCTCTCCCCACAGGGACCCGGGGCGGTGCACAGGCATAATTAAAAACAATATACAAAATACAAACATTACTTAAAATAAAATTAAATAAATCTACCTATGCTAAAAATATATAATTAAAACCCATTAAAATTTGTAATTAAAAGACAGAGAGAACTATTCAAGGCCGGCCAGTCGAAAGAGATGGGTCTTCAATTTTACCCGGAAGGAGCGGAGGTCGGTGGTCGTTCTAATATCAGGGGGAAGGTCGTTCCAGAGGGCCGGGCCCGCCACAGAGAGCGCCCTTCCCCTGGGCGTCGCCCGCTGACAAAGTCTAGTGGACGGCACCCGGAGAAGCCCCTCTCTGTGGGAGCGAATCGGTCGTGAGGATGTGTGGGGCAGGATCCGATCTCGCAGATAGCTAGGTCCCGAGCCATGGAGCGCTTTGAAGATGATAACTAACACCTTGAAGCGCACCCGGAAGACGACAGGTAGCCAGTGCAGCTCGCGCAGGAGCGGTGTTACATGGGCAAACCTGGAGGTGCCCATAATTGCTCGCGCGGCCGCATTCTGAACTAACTGAAGCCTCCGGGTGCACCTCAAGGGGAGCCCCATGTAGAGAGAGTTGCAATAGTCCAGTCGGGATGTCACGAGGGCATGGGTGACTGTGCGAAGGGCGTCCCGATCCAATAGGGGGCGCAATTGGCGAACCAGGCGAACCTGGTAAAACGCCCTCCTGGCCACGGCTGTCACTTGCTCTTCCATAGACAGCCGGGTATCCAGGAGGACACCCAAATTGCGCGCCCCATCCACAGGGGCAAGATGTTCGCCCCCTATGGCCAGCGTTGGAGAAAGCTGGTTGAATCGGGCAGCCGGAAACCACAGCCACTCGGTCTTGGTCGGGTTGAGCCTAAGTCCGTTACTTCCCATCCAGATCCGCACGGCTTCCAGGCACTGGCACATCACCGCTACGGCATCGTTGGGGTGGTCTGGGGTAGATATGTACAGCTGGGTGTCATCAGCGTACAGATGGTACTCTACCCCAAAACCACGGATGATCTCACCCAGCGGCTTCATGTATGCATTAAACAGGAGAGGCGAGAGGACCGACCCCTGAGGCACCCCGCATGTGAGGGGTCTCGGGGTCGACCTCTGCTCTCCTGCCCGCACAAATTGCGATCGGCCAGAGAGGTAGGAGGAGAACCACCGCAAAACGGTGCCTCCCACCCCCAACCCCCCCAGCCGATGCAATAGGATACCATGGTCGATGGTATCGAAAGCCGCCGAGAGGTCTAATAGGACCAGGATGGAGGAACATCCCCCATCTCTGGCCCTCCAGAGATCATCTACCAACGCGACCAATGCCGTCTCGGTGCTATGCCCGGGCCGAAAGCCGGACTGGCGCGGATCTAGATAGTCAACTTCCTCCAGGTGACGGGGAAACTGTTGTGCCACCACACTCTCAACAACCTTCGCCAAGAAGGGAAGGTTGGAGACTGGACGGTAGTTGTTCAAAAGAGCTGGGTCCAAAGAGGGCTTCAAAGAGGGATGCCTAAGGACACCCTCGGGTTGGAGAGATAGGCAGGATATCTCTCAATGCCATTTGCAGGGAATCATAAGCAGGTGAAGACATCTGCTTGGGAAGACCCTGAAGCAAATGGGGAGCCACTGTGTGAGACAGAATGCTGGACTGGATGGGCTGTGGCCTGTTACAGCAAGGCTATTCTTATGTTCTTATAACACCCACAGGTCAACAGTAATGGGGACTGGAGCTACTAGGCACAGCTGATGCTTCCAGTTGACCCCCTGAAGGGGGGCAGCTACACCTGCTCCATCCAGCACTCCAGCCTGGATGCGCCCCTCACTGCAGAATGGGGTGAGTGAGAGGGGGAGACCAGTGGTGAAATTGAGCCATGGTACCCTTTACATTGGCTCAGGAAGGAGGGGAATGAGGAACAGCAGCAGTTGGTTGGGTGCAGGGAGGGAACCCAAAGCCAACATGAAGGGGACCACGGCTTGCACTGACCAGAATCTAGGAATCTCCTGCACAATGTTGCTTTCCTCCGCAGCACAGCCAGCTACCCACTTCTCAGTGGCGTCAGCGAAAGGAGTCGCTGTCTCCACTGCATGTGCAAGCAATATACCAGAAGGGTATATTGCTTGTACATGCAAGAAAGAGATGAAAGAGAAATGAGGAAAAAGAGAGAGAGATAGAAAGAGAGAGAAATGAAAGAGAGAAGAGAAGGAGAGAATGGAACAGAGGGAAAAGAGTGGGAGACAATTTAGAGAGAGAAAGGGGAGAGGGAGAGAGAAATGAAAGAAAACTGAAGGGAGAGAATGAGAGAGAAAAGAGAGGGAAACAAATCAGAGGGAAAGAAAGGAAGAGAAAAGAAAGAAAGAAACTTAATTATCATCATCATTATCTTTCTAGCTCTCTCTCCTCCCCCCACCCTCACAGGGACCTTGTGGAAAACACAACAACGAACTCCTCACTCCTTGCTCCACCTCCCAAATTTCTTTTTTGTTGTTGTTGGCCATGGGGGTCACCGCATATGGTCCTCAGCGATACACTCTTGCCCACCACCCCTTCGAAATGCACAAGGACGAGACAAAACCGCGCAGATCCTTTTATTAAAATGCCCTGTATTACAAAGGCATTTTAATAAAAAGATTGTGATGACGTCAGTGCCTCACCAGCCATAAACCTCATTGTACCTCACTGCTCCTAATAATAATAATAATAATAATAATTTAATTTTATATCCCGCTCTCTCTCCCCGAGGGGACTCGAGGCGGGGCACAGGCAATTAAAATACAAATAAAACCACTGACAAATACAAAATACAAAGTTAAAAATAAATTAAATTGATCCTGCGCTAAAACCCATAAACTAAGCTAAAAATTACCCCTAAAAACCCCTAAACTAAAAAGAGACTACCCAAGGCCGGCCAGACGAAAAAAGTGCGTCTTTAATTTTAAGCGGAAGGAGCGGAGGTCCGTGGTTGTCCTGATATCGGGGGGAAGGTCATTCCAGAGGGCTGGGCCCGCCACAGAGAAGGCCCTTCCCCTGGGCGCCGCCCGCTGACAAAGTCTAGTGGACGGCACCCGGAGAAGTCCCTCTCTGTGGGAGCGAATCGGCCGTGAGGATGTATGGGGCAGGATCCGATCCCGCAGGTAGCTAGGTCCCGAGCCATGGAGCGCTTTGAAGATGGTAATTAACACCTTGAAGCGCACCCGGAAGACGACAGGTAGCCAGTGCAGCTCGCGCAAGAGCGGTGTTACGTGGGCAAACCTAGACGTGCCCATAATTGCTCGCGCGGCTGCATTCTGGACCAACTGAAGCCTCCGGGTACACCTCAAGGGGAGCCCCATGTAGAGAGAGTTGCAATAATCCAGTCGGGATGTCACGAGAGCATGAGTGACTGTGCGAAGGGCGTCCCGATCCAATAGGGGGCGCAACTGGCGTACCAGGCGAACCTGGTAAAACGCCCTCCTGGCCACGGCTGTCACTTGATCTTCCATGGACAGCCGGGTATCCAGGAGGACACCCAAGTTGCGCGCCCCATCCACAGGGGCAAGATGTTCGCCCCCTATGGCCAGCGTTGGAGAGAGCTGGTTGAATCGGGCAGCCGGAAACCACAGCCACTCGGTCTTGGTCGGGTTGAGCCTAAGTCCGTTACTTCCCATCCAGATCCGCACGGCTTCCAGGCACTGGCACATCACCGCTACGGCATCGTTGGGGTGGTTTGGGGTAGATATGTACAGCTGGGTGTCATCAGCGTACAGATGGTACTCTACCCCAAAACCACGGATGATCTCACCCAGCGGCTTCATGTATGCGTTAAACAGGAGAGGCGAGAGGACCGACCCCTGAGGCACCCCGCATGTGAGGGGTCTCGGGGTCGACCTCTGCTCTCCTGCCCGCACAAATTGCGATCGGCCAGAGAGGTAGGAGGAGAACCACCGTAAAACGGTGCCTCCCACCCCCAACCCCCCCAGCCGATGCAATAGGATACCATGGTCGATGGTATCGAAAGCCGCCGAGAGGTCTAATAGGACCAGGATGGAGGAACATCCCCCATCTCTGGCCCTCCAGAGATCATCTACCAACGCGACCAATGCCGTCTCGGTGCTATGCCCGGGCCGAAAGCCGGACTGGCGTGGATCTAGATAGTCAACTTCCTCCAGGTGACGGGGAAACTGTTGTGCCACCACACTCTCAACAACCTTCGCCAAGAAGGGAAGGTTGGAGACTGGACGGTAGTTGTTCAAAAGAGCTGGGTCCAAAGAGGGCTTCTTGAGGAGGGGCCTCACCATGGCCTCTTTTAGGGAGGCAGGCAAGGAACCCTCACTCAAGGATGCGTTGACAACCTCTTGGAGCCAGCCTCGTGTCACCTCCCAGGATGCCAGTACAAGCCAGGAGGGGCACGGGTCCAATAAACATGTGGTGGCTCGCAGTCGCCCACGTAGCCTGTCCATATCCTCGGAAGTAACGGAGTCAAACTCCTCCCAAACAAGATCTCTCTCGTGGCATCCCACTGGGCCATGAATGGGGGTTAGCTCACTCTGTATCTGGGCGGTTTTCTCCTGCAGAAAAATCACAAATTCCTCTGCTCTACCCTGTAGTGGGGCTTCCCGTTCCCTCTGTTGAAGGAGGGCGCGGGTCACCCTAAACAGGGCGGCAGGGCGGTTTTCTGCGGATGCTATGAGAGTGGCACAATGATGACGTTTGGCCACCCTCAGCGCCACAATGTAAGTCCGTAAATGGGCTCTTACCTGTGTCCGGTCAGATTCAGAGCGGCTAGCCCTCCATCTTCTCTCTAGGCATCTCTTGCGGCGTTTCATCACCCGCAGCTCCTCAGTGAACCAAGGAGCCAGGGTGGTTCGCCGCCGCGAGAGAGGCCGCAAGGGCGCGACCCGATCTAAGGCTCCCACGGCCGCACTATTCCATGCGGCCGTGAGGTCCTCCATCGGGGCGCGGGTCAGGGATACAGGAAATGGCCCAAGCGCTGTCTGGAACCCATCCGGGTCCATCAAGCGCCTGGGGCGGTACCAGATTGGTGACTCTGGTTCCGCCTCCCCGCGGAGGGGAGCAGCGGTCGGAAAGTCGAGCCGGAGAAGTGAGTGGTCTGACCATGACAAGGGTGTGATGACTATATCCCCTGTACCCAGATCACTTTTCCATTGGCCCGAGACAAAGATGAGGTCCGGCGTATGTCCACCCTCGTGAGTGGGGCCCTGAATTACTTGGGTCAGGTCCATGGCCGTCATGGAAGCCATGAACTCCCGAGCTACCACGGATGATTCGCCCAACGATGGCAGGTTAAAGTCCCCCATGACTATAAGTCTGGGGGTCTCCACTGCCACCGTAGCGATCACCTCCAGGAGCTCGGGCAGGGCTGCTGCTACATAGCGGGGAGCCAGGTATACAACCAGCAAGCCCAACTGCCTCCCTGGGCCCCACTTCACGCAGAGGGACTCACAGCCGGAGGTCTGGGGCACAATGGTCTCTCTCGGCTCAAGGCCTTCCTTAATAATGACCGCTACCCCACCACCCCTGCCTAGGGCCCGCGGCTGATGAAATGCACGGTAGCCTGGTGGGCACATTTCAATGAGGGGATGTCCTCCCTCGTGGCCCAACCAGGTTTCCGCAATTCCTGCCAGGTCCGGCTCCCCCTCTGACACAAGGTCACTAATGAGGGGGGCTTTGTTGACCACGGACCTGGCGTTGCAAAACATCAGCCGCAGACCCTGGCTCTGAATTCCCTGGCCACCTAGCCTGCGGGGGTTGTGGCACCTGACCGTTTGTAACCAACGGTTACGTGCCTCCAACCGGGAGGAAGGAACTTGTCTCCCCTCGGACCTGCCCCTCCCCACGACCCTCTGGATGGGGAAGCCCTCCACCGGAATGACTTGTGTTTCCCCCCTCTTAACGGAACCATCCGCCTCCCTCCGTCGTCTGCTGGCTCGGCCCGTTCCCTTCTGGCTAGTCTCATCCTGTCTAAACCCTCCCCCCTCCCTGGTACCCCCTAAAAAAGACAGCTTACGAAATAAAAAACCCCTGAGGCCGCGCTTCGCCCATCTCTTCGGATTAATTAAACCATCATTAAGATGGGCCCTAGATAGATCCAAGGGCCAAGCCTGCGAGAGCAGGGACTCTCGCAGTGACAGTAGATTTGCTCTGGAGTACATATGCTTATGAATAAATAACTAAAATAATTATCTAAAACAAGCAATAGAATGGAATTCATAGTGGGTCCTGGGTTAAGATTTTAAAAGTCGTTAGCCATGATTGAAATAAGTTCATTCAGCTGTTATTAAAATGAAATAAAGTGCCCAGTGAGGCTTAGTTCACAATAAAGTTTGTTCGCAATGTTCAGTTCAGTTCAATTGGGCGTCAAAGATGTTCCCGTCCATGAGTTCTTTAGGACAGACCCAGATCTCTTAGGGCCTTTAAAGGCCTTAGTGGCTCAGTTCTCAGTTCTCCAGATTTTAAAGAGAAACCATAGGGAGAGGATCTTACAAGTGGTCAGTCAGTAAGGGCGTCTGCGACCATTTCGGCGCTCCCACCGCCGCCATCTCCTGCGTCACCACCTCCGCCCAGGCCTCTCGGCGCTCCCACCGCCGTTGGCCTGGCTTCCAGCGGCCGCCTCCGTTCCATACCCTTTCTCTTCAGCCACGGCTCTCTCACAGCCGCCACCTTTCTGCCACCTTTCTGCCACCTTCCTTCCAGCCACACGGCTCTCTCACAGCCGCCATTCCCTTCTCCTCTCTCCATTCCTTCTCCAGCCCCAGCGTCCTCGCCACCGCCATCTTCTTTCAAACCTCTGTCGCCGTCCTCGCTGGCCACCCGGCACTCTCACTGCCGCTCGCCCCCACAGCATACCACCGGCAACATCAGGAGCTCCTAGGCGCGGTCGGCCTCTCCGCCCCCGTTAAAATTCCCGGGGCGCCGACCTCCGCACCAACCTCCTCCGCACCGGCCTCCATGCTGACAGTTGCGGCCCGACGCTCTCACCGCTCGAGCGCTCCTGCCGCCGGCGCCGTCTTCGCTCCTGGTTACCCTCCTGGTTACCCTCCAAACATCACGAACCTCACCCTGCGATGCCAGGGTGGGCTCCTCATCAATCCCTGCCCTCCAGATCGTAAACAGAGGGCAGGGAGCACTCCGAAAGCTAACGGCTCTCAAAAGCCCACACGGAGCTCCAGAGCTAGCCCGCCATCTTCGCGGACCTACACAAATTTATATCAGCGGTGTAATCCTAACAGTAGGGTTAGTTATTTGAACTAACCTTGAAAGAAATTAATAAAACAAATTCTTCAATATGTATAAAATGATTATATCCCTATTGCTTCTTATCCCTCAATTCAGTTTTTAGTCTATATGTACATATTATATCTCTTCTTACCTTGACGTTCCTGGATCTCAGCAATATCTATAAAACAATTACTTGAATTATAATGAATCATTTTATGATAAATTAATAAAATAATTTAATGCCTCAAAGAAGACTATCCTATTTATAAAATAAATAAGCAATCAATTTTTAACAAGGGTTGAAGGTTTATAACAAAGGGAATATTATTTAATACACTCCAGAGTAGAAATGTGTAGTAATTATCCACCCACTGGCCTACTTGCCAGCTGCCTAAGAAATGGTTTCTGTGCCTGAGCTTTGCAACTTCCTCTCAGATCTCCCATTGACTTTGCTTGTTGGAAGTCAGCAAGAAGTCATAAGTACTGTTCATATGAGCTCCTTGCTTAATGTCCCACAAATCTCATTTAACAATGGCAATGGGGACTGCTGGAATTGCCATTGCTAAGAGATGCAGTCACATGATATTGAACTTTTTAAGCTCTATTGCCATCTTAACCCCAGGACTCTCTTTAGGGTATCCAGTACCAGATATCTATCAAATTAATAGACAGTATGTTACTCTTAACTTGAATAGATGCTATTTGCAGAAAACCTTTGGTATTATGAATGGAAGATATAAAATTAAAGAAACCAATCTATGGTTTAAAGCTACAGTATCTTCCTATAACATTTTACTGCTATCTTTTGATTGTACACTTTGTTTTTCACTACAATAGGATTAGTTTTTCTCACTTTCCAAGAGTGTATTTTAAAAAGAATTGATTAGTAATGCTAGTACTCATAACTTGCACATGCATGCACCCATGTTCATGTTTGGTGAACATACCAAGCATACTGTGATTGTTCATTATTTAAAAGGACACTTACTTGCTTCAAACATCTTTTTCTGTGCTTCTACAACAAAGATTATATTTATTAGAGTTGTTGCCTTTATACAAAGGAATACAATTTTTAGAACGCACTGGAGGTTTTTAATAATTTTATTAAACTTATTAAAGTATAATATACAAATAAACATAGTGGGAAAATGGGGAAGGGAAAGGGGGTAAGAGAAGTGTAAGGTAAAAGATAAAAAGGGGGGAAAGTATTCATTTCTTACTCTTTTAGCACAGTTCAATAAGACAATAACATACATCCTCAAGTTTTTACTTTTACATACTTTATGTGTACCAGTCATTTCTATAACATACTTATCTAACCATCAAAACCCAAAGTCAAAGTTTCATGTATATTTTTGCCATCCCAAGTACAAAATCCAGAAAAGATTTCCAAGTAGAAATAAATTTGGATGTTTTATTTTCCCTGACTTGAGCAGTTAATTTAGTCATCTCTGAGACTATTATCAGTTTTTCCAGCTATTCATCCATTGTGGGACTTTTGGAAATGCATTGGCTTTCACATTATAATTTGATAATATGTTCAGTTGTCCCCAATAAATGTCTAATGTCTTATCAATTTTCCAAAATGGGACAATTTGAAAAATAAAATGTTCAAAAGCAATTTCACAAAAAAAACAACCCATACAATTTTAGTTTGTTTGGCTTGAATGGAAGTGGAACATGCAACATTAACCTCAGTGAAATATGCCACAACTTAGATCTGTTGGTTCCTTTGTTGCAAAGTAAATAAACCAAAAAAAAGTAGTTTAACACAGTATGTATTTTTATTCCCTGTTCTCTTATTTTCTCTCTCAGTTTTTTCCTAAAGCCTAAATTCAATGAGTTTATTCTTTTCTCATTTTATTTATAATCTTTATAAATAGAATCTTTTGCTTTTCTTCTACAAATTTCTTTTCTGTTCTATGTTCTTAAAATGTCTGAAAATGGTACAAAATGTTTTTTATGATTATGGTTTCTCAGCAATATGAACTATATTTGCTTGTAAATATCTTTATGTTTAAAAAAACTACATTATAGTTTTCCAGCTGCAAAACCCAATCCTATCCACATATATAAAAGGAAAATATTCCTGTCTTACCAATGGCAATGTTTTCATTATTTCTGCCTGAAAAGAGTACAAATGTTATTAGACAAAAGTAGAAATTTGTAAAACTTTCCCATAGTCTGCACTACACTATATTTACAATACTATAAATGTGCACATGGTGAATCAAAACTCTATTTTCCCCAACATAAGAAAAGGATTCATTCCGCTACTTTGTCTCTTAGATAGCCTCGCTTTATTCTTAAAGACAAAAATAAATTTTACCAGCCCAGATGGCTTCCTGGTATGCTGAAACATCTTAAGTTATCAGAAAGTGTTTTTCTCTATCCTACATGATGACCCTTGACCTCCTCATAGAAACCTTCCAAATATGACTTGGGATCAACAAGCTAGAATAGGCAATGACTATTTCTGGAACCCAAAATTTTCTATTTTCCTGAGCTTTGTTCGAATATCTGAGCTCACATAAATCATAGTGTTTATTCATTACTCTTAGAGCCTAAATCACTCCTCAATACATTCAGACTAATTCTGAGATATTAGGCAAGATATTTTTTGCCTATCTCTGTCAGATTTTTCTCCAAGAATCTTCAACTTCTATACAAGTTCTAGCAATCTCAATTGCTGCAGCCGCCATAGCAGCATTATTTTTTTCATAACGCTAAATCATCTATTATCATCTATCTATCTATCACCTTTCATCTCTCTCTCTCCACCCATCCATGTCTTCCAGAAAAAACAAAGCAATCTGGTTCAGAGAATGCCAATCAGGTTGCTGAAATTCAAAACATTGAATGGAGGGTTTTTTTTCTCCAAACCTTTAAAGATACAAAATAATACATTTATTGTTATTCCAGCCAATCAATTTGATGTTTTTTAATTGTAATATTTTATGGGTCTGTTTATTTATTTTGTCTTTAAATCTTTTAAATTAGTATGTTGTTCTGATTGGAAAGGTGCACTGACAAATTGAGATATATATATATATATCAGGACAATTTTATATACTATTATAGAATATATAGTTTTAAAAGGCACTTACCATTTATTTTTTCATTCATTTCTTTTTCTGCAGAAAGTAATACAATTATTATTCCTTAAAACTGAAATGATATATTGCATTCAATGTGTTATTACCAGGATGAGAAATGAATATGCTTCTAGATGGACACAGATATTCACCTCTTTTACTGACAACTACAAGTAAACATTCATTGATCTTCCAAAAGTACCTAACAACTTCTTATCCCTTGTTTTCTACAGTATATAAAAATGTAGCTTTAGAGAGAAATGTACATTGCAATTATAGATGCAAAAATAAAATGAAAATGAATAAAGTTAAGCATCATTGATTCACCTCTTTATGGGAGGGGAGAGGAATATATATTTTAAGTCGGCATTGACCTCCTTTTTCTAACAATATATCTACTGTTATAATGTGGGGGTGAAAATGCAGTTTACAGTTACTTACGGGGCAGAGATATTTCCTGCAAGCTCTCTGAAATAAAGTAGAGAAATGCAAATTCATCGGATTTTGAATCATTCTATCACAATCTCTTCTCAAATATTCACTTTTAGAGATCCCCAATTATTTTAAAAGGAACAAAACATCAAGATTTTTGTTCAAAAGATGAGCAGCCTGTATGACTGGGAGCTGGTAGGTTTATATTGGTTAATCCCAGTAGAAATCATAGGAGCCCAATCTTTTATCTTTGACTAAAAAAGCAGCATGCTTGGCGGTTGGACTCAAAGTTCTTTGACAAGACCTTCCAACACAACACACACTAGTAATATCTACTATATTCCCATGATCTGTGAATTCCATGTTGGGAAATGGCTGTCATTAAATGTATTTTATTTATTATTTAAAAAAAATACAATTAGATTAAGGTTATCATGTTTTTTGAAGATAAATCAGGGTAGATATGTAATTGAGTGAATTTCTGTTTTTATACCACATAGAACATATTTATTAGCACAAACACAGAAAAATAGGCTTTCCTACAATATTTTGTGGATGAAATTTTAGAAGTTTCCCTAGTAACAAATTTATAATACTTACGTCTCAATTTATATGCCACAAAACCAATCAGACATCCGAAAAGCATTAATATGATTATGAAGGGTCCAATCCAAGGGGAAGAAGTTGGATAAAAAACATCTGAAATACACAGTGAAATCTAACCAAAATTTCTTACTATTTTTATTTATCCTGAAGAAATTCAAATTTGGCAAACAAAACAAAGAGTTTAGCTAAAATTACTCAGGTATGCAAGATGTACCTGCCAAATTATACCATGAGGGATGGAAACATTTTAATTCAATTTAGTTTAATTAATTTCATTTATTAGTTAAATTAAATTAATTAAACTAAATTGAGTTAAAATGAATTGAATACATTTAACCAAGTTAATTTAATTTAATTAAGTTTAATTTAAAACCTACAGTATTTAAATTAAATAATGATTTTGAATGCAATTCTTTCCCTGCTTCACATGGATAATAAAAAATACAGTTTGTTTAATTATTTCATAATTGAACCATAAGGCCTTTAAGTATTTAATTGATATAATACACAGACTCCAAGGCCCTGTTTTATGACCTCTGCAAAGCCTCAAGATTGTGCTGCCAAAATCCAGTAGCATCATATCAACTCCAGTGATTTTCCTGCACTCTCTTTGTCACAATGATAAGTATCATAATATATATGTTAAACTCACAATATATTTAATCTACAGATCAATAGCTTTAATCAATAAAGAAGTAAAAAATGTTTTGTCAAATTGGGTAAATGACCTCCAGTGGTGTGAAAAAGGTATGTTGAAGTCTTTCTGTCTATGTGTATGTGTGTCTATGTGGATATGTGTGTTTATATACATATAATTTGAGGAAACATTTTTTAAATGTATTGTGAGTTTAACACACACACACACATACACAGAAATTCTCTGGCCAAAGTTCCCTCTCCTCTGACATCTAAAACCATGAACATAGCACCCACATTTTGTTTCTTTCCTTTTGCTTTTTAAGTGTAAATGTGCTACAGATTAAAAATGGTGCTGCAAAGCATTTAGCTCCGCTATTAAAAATCCACATCTTTTCTACATCGTGGTGACCAAAACTGAATGCAGTATTCCAAGTGTGGCCTTACCAAGGCATTATAAAGTGGTATTAACACTTCAGGTGATAATATGTTTGGGGACAATGTATTTTTTTTTCTATTAGCAATCTAAAACTCTTACATTGTACTGAATCAGGCTGGAAAATTCTTTGTTTTCCTCTTCCCATCCCAACCTTTACATATCATGCTATAAATAAATATTTTTAGGTGAAGACTATATTACAATCTGCTATAGAACTAATGAAGGCAAAGAGGACTGAGGTAGGGGCCCTTTAACTCCATTTCATTTGAACCTTCCTGATGTTGGTGATTGGAGCTTCTGGATACAATGGAGGAGTCAGAGAGAATCATATATCTATAAACCAAAATAGCAATAATATATTCTGGATTAGTGCGCTTGAGATGGTGATCTTATTTTATTTCAAAATGACCGGCTTAGTTCAATGTAATAGCTGTTTTGCATTGGTTGTTTGCAGTACTCTTTTCAAATGTGGATATTATCCCCTTTGTAAACAAATTACTAGTCTACATAGACAGATTATCCATCTAAAATCTCTAATCTGTGCTCTCCAAGCAGAAATTAGGTGTCCAATTTGGCCATTCCACTCTATGAAGATGCCATGCTATCAGCCCCCTCTACCGCAAAGATCCTGCAGGAGAAGAACAGTCTGGACAATGGTGAGATCTGGCAGGGTGAGAGCTGTGAACCATAAACACAGATTTTTTGCTGTGACCCAGCATAACAGATATAGCACCCTTGCTGACCTTAATGGGGACACTAAAGAGACAGATCAAGGTAGTTGTAATAATGATGACTCAAATAAGCAGGGGATCGTAGTCCAAAATGAAGAACTTTCTTCGGAAAGACAAAATGGGGAAATAGGTATCACACATCAGTCGCACAAGAAGAGCAAGGTATGCAAAAAGAGAAGTCGCCTTCTGGTTAGTGATTCAATCGTAAGGGAGGTAAATTTAGGAAAGGATATGGAAGTTTTAAAACATGTCAGGTGTCTGCCAGGTGCTACTGCCAGCAGAGACAAGAGGTGTATTCTTAAGATAGTCAAGAATGCAAGTAAGGACTGTGACATTGATGCTATCATACATCTTGACACAAATGACCTGTCCTCAAAAGATGTAGTTCCTGTGAAGAATGATTTCCAGGGCTTGGGGTATGAACTTAGTAGTATATGTTGTAGGTTTATCTTTTCAGAGGGTTTTATCACTTTATAATGCCTTCATAAGGCCACACTTGGAATACTACATTTAGTTCAGAGGTCGCTCTGATGTAGAAAATATGTGGAGACTCTAAAAAGAGTGCAGAGAAGAGCAACAAAGATGATTAGGGGACTGGAGTCTAAAACATATGAAGAATGGTTGCAGGAATTGGGTATGTCTAGTTTAATGAAAAGAAGGACTAGGGGAGACATGATAGCAGTGTTCCAATATCTCAGGGGTTGCCACAAATAAGAGAGAGTCAAGCTATTCTCCAAGGCACCTGAGGGTAGAACAAAAAGCAGTGGGTGGAAACTAATCAAGGAGAGAAGCAACTTAGAACTGAGGAGAAATTTCCTGATAGAACAATTAATCAGTGGAACAGCTTGCTTCCAGAAGTTGTGAATGTCCCAACACCGGAAGTCTTTAAGAAGATGTTTGATAGCATTTGTCTGAAGTGGTATAGGGTTTCCTGCCTAGGCAGGGAGTTGGACTAGAAGACCTCCAAGGTCCCTTCCAACTCTGCTATTGTATTGTATTATATAGTATTATTATAATGAAAAACAAACAAAGTATGTATAATTGATATTTATCAACTAATTACTTCTGAGAACATTGGGGGCATTTGCGTGAGGGTATGGCATTTTGTGTCAATAATTCATCTTTGATTTAATGATGGTATTTTTCTCTTATAGAAAATCAGTTCCCATCAATTTTCATTCCTCACCTATACATAATGTGCCAACTTTAATGTGTATGAAACTTTAGGAAGCTGCTGAGCCTAACTCAACTCGGTTCTTTTTTTAAAAAAAGATCATGTGATCATGTCATATGCTATTTTGAGATAAAGTCAGAAATATAAATAAGCATCAACCTCTTCCCTTCTGTTTAATTTTATTATATGTTAAATACACCCAAAACTCCAAAAGCAGCTTACTTTGTACTTTTTAATCCTTTAAAATTATATGTTATACTGTATACAAATGTGTAACTTCCATTTCATTTTAAAATTTCTATCTTTTATTTTCATTTTTATGGACCCTTTTCTTTGAATGAAAAGCATACCATATATTATTTTTTGTAAATGTTCTTAAATTGGATACTTTCATGTATCATTTATGGAAACATTAGTTAACTAAATCTAAAAGTTTCAAATCAAGTTGATTTCAACAGAGCAAATCTAGGAATATTTTTAATATTCTTCCTGAATGTACAAGATTTTACAGATGATTAATTTTGGCTCGAATAGATCTGTATGTTTTTTAATATTCAAAAGCATAAAAAGAATAAAGAATAGTTTAATCTGGGAAGAATGGAATTCCTACACTAGTTTGACATCAATTGGTATTTAGTAATATCTGCTTCTATTATGGTTGTGTGCGTAATCAGAATAGTGTGATAATTTTCAATTGGCTCAGCCCCCCCAAGTAAATGTCGTGGGATTTGGGAGTGATCAGCACCTTTATCACTTTAATTTCACTACCAGACTACTTAAATGGGACATCCCCATGAAGTCCCTGGATTGTCAGATAAAAAGGTAAATTTAAAAAAACATTCTGGAAGAAGGCAGTGATAAACAATGCCTGGAACAATCCCAAGAATTTACATGTATGGAATTGACTCTAAGTTGTCTTTATTTTCACCTGCTATTTCATGCACCAAATACCCCAAAGGGTGCTTTTTTATTCTTTTGTTCTGATATTCCCATTTCAGTTTTGGAGAACCAGAACAGTCCATTTCTAAAAATAGGGGTGTTCCAAACGTTTTGGAAAACTGTTGCAATCACTATGACCTTGGGCCTGTGGTTAAGGGTTAATGAGCAAAATAAAGTGGTAAACCTTTTTTTAACAGCAAGCTATTTTCTGCCTTATCTTCCTTATTTCCAGGACAACCATTGCTTACTTATTTGTCTTTTCCATCCCAGCATCTGATAAAATGGAGTGGAACAATGTTATATAGGACATATGCCACATCCACAGACAGCCAGTACAAATGAAGTGGTGCAGATATGATGAAATGCATATCTGTGCAAAGCCTGCCTTTTTTACTTTACAGTAACTGATCGCTACCAGTGCCTTAATCTACCAAACAGATCAAACAAGAAGTCCTATAAATTATGTCCAGCTAGCTTTCTGAAGATGGCAAAATGTATTCCAAACAATGATATCAAAAGATTTTGCACCACATTTTTCCTCACTTTACAATTTAAATCTACCTCAGGCTAACCATTGTGTGCTAGCTAAAGAAAATAGTGCAACTCATCTTATATCTTTTAACAAAATTAAAATCTGCTGGAAAATCTGCTGTGCAATTCTCCCCCCCCCCCTTCATAGACTAATATGATACCTTACCCATACATTCTAGATATTACCTACAATTATTGAAATTGTAGAAATGTCTAGGATTAGTTGAACCATGAACAATATATAATATTATTAATATCACAAACACAGAGAAGTGCAAAAACTTTATGAATGCACCTTGAGTATAACACATTCATATCATAAATATTATAAACATTTATATAAACATTTTAGTAATGATGAGAAATGCGAAGTACTTTTACATTTTATAAATTTAGTTTAAGCATATCTACATTTAAATTCTTTAAGAAAAACTTCATTCATTTTTAATATGTAAGCCTAACTAACAATTAAATACTAAATCACATTGTCATTATCATTATTACAATATCAATAACAAACTTGTCAGTACATTTCTTCCAATTGCTTTTTAACTCAGATCAGGTTTTTTTCCCTATAGTAGCTGTAAACGTTCTCGGAGATATAGATGTGAACAATTTCCTACTTATTCATTACCTTTTGAAAACCAATAGATAAGCATAAGTTGTTGTTTTTTCAGGTAAAGGTAAACTAATGGATTTTACTCCACTAGTTCTTGCTGACTGTGGAGGGCAGTGTTATCTCTGTGTGAAGGCCATTGAGCCAGCACAAAGACATTTCCACAGTCATATGGCCAGCATGATGTCATGGAGCACTGTTACTTTTCACTTAAGTGGTATATATTTACCTATTTGCATTTGCATGCTTTTGAACTGCTAGATTTGCAGGAGCTGGGTAAAATAACAGGAATCCATCCCATCGCATGGCATTTACATTTTGAATGTGCGCAGCCAACTTTCCGGCGGATAACCCCAGCGTCTTAACTTCTGAGTCACCACATGCCCCCTTTTTTTCAGGACCAGTATTTAATATTACAGTCAGAAACACTTACATTTTAACTAGGGAAAAAAGTTATGCATGATCTGCATTAATAAAACATAGTTACTTGGTTCTATTTTTTAATTGTTGTAAATGAATATTCTAGTATCAAAACTTATTTAATATTATTGTTATTTGTGGTTAATCAAAATAAAAACCAAACATTTTTTCATTACATAAATTAAACTTGATATATTAAAGGAACAGGGATAAATGTAGGCTATCAAACATTCTAAGTATACTATCATTTTTTAGATACATTAAGTATCTAAAGTATCTAGGTATTTAAAGGTAAAAACCTAAAGGAAAAAAGTATTCCAGGTTATG
Source organism: Rhabdophis nuchalis (assembly GCA_039707465.1). NCBI lineage: Eukaryota > Metazoa > Chordata > Lepidosauria > Squamata > Natricidae > Rhabdophis > Rhabdophis nuchalis. The sequence continues at coordinate 145,135,787 of CM077647.1, forward strand.
TTTACTGAAGAGACATCTATCATTAGTCCCAATCTGTACATCCCATTAAGTCTATCCTAATTATGTTTTTTATTTTCTATTTCTACATTTTCAGATCAGGGTGGAATTATTAATTTCCCATTATTTTTTTCTGTTAGAGAGCCCATTGAGAAAAAGGGATAAAATTTCCCAGAAGCAACATGGAGAAAGGTATGTAGTTTATATTTCCTCTCAGGATTATAAAAAGAAATTTCACGGCTTTTCAAATTTAGATATATCCCTATTCTTCTTGGTTTATCTGGCATATCCAGGCGTGTCCAGGGGTCTGTCCGAGCCCAGTAATCTTTTCTGTCACACCCTATGATCCAGTAACCATTCTGAGGAGACAATGTGGTCTTCCCTGTTCGAGAAACAGATTCAGATGCAACACCTACATCCCACATATTTATCTGGTCAACCTTCACTTCCCAGTAATATTTGCCTTCAGAAAACCCTTGTTCTGCCAAGACAAATGGATGGGATTCAAATCTCTCTTTATTCATAGAAACATGCTGAATATTTCCAGTGTCTGTCACACTTTTCCCATCTTCAGAAACTTCCAATTTTGAATGAGCTGTTTTGGAGTCCAAGGTAAGATCAACTGTAAAGAAAAGAAACCACCTAAAGTCAGATTTGTAGATGGTCTTCCAAAGGAACACAACTTGTCATCGTCATTATGAGGAATAACATGGCTATATCTTTTTAAGAAGATGTTGGATAATCATTTGTCTGAAGCATGTAAAGTTTCCTGCCTAAGCAGGGGTTGGACTAGAAGACATCCAAGGTCCCTTCCAACTCTGTTATTCTATTCTATATATTGCTTCAGAAATTATTTTTTGAGTTCCAGATGTTTCAAAAGTATCATATAAATATTATATGTGCATATGCTGTAAAGCATATTTTCTGAATAATTTCCAAAGATCTATACTTTCCTAATAGAAACAATGAATACTTAGAATTAAAGTGCACATGATACTGCTTGAAACTTTATTTGGGTTATACCACAATACAGCATTAATATATTAGGTGGAATGCTATGATAATTTATTTAAGATAGAGATCCATGAATATTTCCATGTAATTTATTTCATGCACAAAGTGTGAAGATCACTATTCATGTCTTAAGCCTTCTTTCACCTTTCTAATTACTTAACCTTTTTGTGATTAGTTGCATGGATTGTATTTGTAATTGTATTTATATGAAATTATATGAAAGTAAAAGTTATTTCAGATATTATGTTAACCATATTAGCACTAGTTTTCTATTTGTCTTAATTCTGAGTAATTATTATTCTAGGTTCATGTCCTGAGAATCAAATCCAATACAATACAATAGCAGAGTTGGAAGGGACCTTGTAGGTCTTCTAGTCCAACCCCCTGCGTGGGTTGGATATAATAATGCACCTAAGTGATTCAAAAAAATTTAGGCAGTAGGAAATGGGTTAAAACATTTTCTAAACCTTTGCACCAATAGAAAAATAAGTTAAATTAAAATTTTGATATTAACTTTTGATATAATAGTTCTGTTTTGTGTTTTAAACACATTTTATTAATAGACCACTGGAATGTGGAAATGGATATGTATTGAATACAAACATAAATACATCTCCTGTCAGCCATATCTTTCTCTTTTTCTGCCTTCTTTTTTCTATCTCTGTTCCTTAACTCTCCTGGTATGCACTTGCTTTCCTTCCTTGCTTTTTCTTGGCTATTGGTTAACTGTGCTTTTTCAATGTTATTTAATTATTGGTTAACTGTGCTTTTTCAATGTTATTTAATTATTCTCACCTCTGTGGAAATGGGCAACTAAGAATTCTGTGAATAAAAGAATGGATAAAGTAAATATAGAAAATATGAGCTATAATTCTTTTTCATATAATCATAACCTTAAGAGAAACATTTTTTCAAAATGTTTTATTTCCTTCCACTTGTCTCCTATCAATTCTTAATTTAGAAAACACATTTTCCTTCCTGACTTAATTTAAACTTTTCTCTTTGTTAGATTTCACAGACTTTATTTTCTCCATACTTATTTGTGCCTGGACCTCTGGAAAAAAATGTCCTAATCCTATTAAACTGCTTTGTTCTCCCACAAGATCTGTTATTTCATATCCAGTTATAACTGATTGTCCATAAAATGCACATAAATGATCTTTGGAAACCTACTATTTTTTTAAAAAAAGTAAGAACAAAAGAAACTCTGCTCTGACTCAAGAGTAAGGGTTTGGCTGAGGAATTCTAGGAGTTAAGGTTCACATGCCTTAAGGTTACCAAGGTTTGGAGATGATGACTCTAGAGTAAAATAATCTCTCTTTACTCCTTAATTGCACATTTTATATTTTTTCTTAGCACTTTCCTTTTTTCTCTTATTTTAACTGTTCAATTGCTTTTGCTTGCTCTTTCTTGTGTTTTAAATGATGTTTAACATGAAAAAGAAGAGGATGACTAAAAATGGTTAATACATATCATAAAAGAACAGAAGATATTTGTTAAACAAAATAGGATAAAGAAATGTGTAGCTAAATTATTATAACCAGGTCTGTCTCAAGCATGTTCATTTTAAGATGCATGGACATCAGCTCCCAGAAATACCCTATCAGAGAACCATAGCTCTTTCATTATTTTAGCTTGACCCCACTCAGTCCCAATAACATATATTTGGAAGGAAAAAAATCCCAGGTATGGTTATAGCTCCAGATGGCAATTCTAGATGGCAATCCCTAGTCTGGGATGATTAATATTGCAACAGGAGATTATACTTTTTAAATATTTTTATTTTTAACTACTCTATGTTTCAATATATTCTGTATATTAACCAATCATTCAAGTGCTTAGATTCTTTAGCATACTTACCATTTTCTACCTGTAACTTATCTGCAAAGGAAAGTAGAAACCCTTTTATACATTTCAAAACAATTAGGGATTTATCTTGCATGAAAAGTCAGGAGGACTAAACCAAATAAGCAATTTAAATCTTAGTTTAAAGAGACTTACTCATTTCTTTCATCAATTGATCTGGGGAAAAGAAGAAAAAGGCTTATACACTACTAATGTAACATTTTCCTCATTGTATATAACAGTTATGGTGAACCTTTTTGGCAGCTCCAGATGGCAATTCTAGATGACAATCCCTAGTCTGGGATGATTAATATTGCAACAGGAGGTTATACTTTTTAAATATTTTTTATTCTTTAACTAGTCTATGTTCAATATATTCTTTATATTAACCAATCATTCAAGTGCTTAGAGTCTTTAGCATACCATTTTGTGCCTGTAACTGATCTGCAAAGGAAAGTAGAAACCCTTTTATACATTTCAAAACAATTAGGGATTTATCTTGCATGAAAAGCCAGGAGGACTAAATCAAATAAGCAATTTAAATCTTAGTTTAAATAGACTTATTCTTTCTTTCATTAATTGATCTTGGGGTGGGAAAGAAGAAAAAACCTTATATACTAATATAACCGCAGGGCTCTGTTTTAGGCCTTCAACATCTTCATCAATGATCTGGCTGAGGGGATAAATGGGGAAGTCATCAGGGTGACATCAAGGTGGCAGGAATAGCCAACACTCCAGAAGATAGGCTTAAGATACAGAAGGATCTTGACAAACTTGGACATTGGACACTATCTAACAAAATGAAATTCAATGGTGAGAAAAGCAAGGTTCTACATTTAGGCAAGAAAAACAAAATGCACAGGTACAGTATATGTGGTACCTTGTTCAATAGTAGTAACTGTGAGAAGGATCTTGGAATCCTAATGAACAACCATTTAAATATGAGCCAGCAGTGTGCAGCAGCTGCCAAAAACAGCCAATATAGTTCTAGGCTACATAAACAGAGGGATAGAATCAAGATCACGTGAAGTATTAACACTACTTTATAATGCCATGGTAAGGCCACACTTGGAATACTGCAATCAATTTTGGTTGATGTAAAAAAGATGTGGAGACTCTAGAAGGAATGCAGAGAAGAGCGACAAAGATGATTAAGGGACTAAAGACTAAAACATATGAAGAACAGTTGCAAGAACTGGGTATGTCTAGTTTAATGAAAAGCAGGACTAAGGGAGAAATGATAGCAGTGTTCCAGTATCTCAGGGGTTGCCACAAAAAAGAGGGAGTCAAACTATTCTCCAAAGCACCTGAGGGCAGAACAAGAAGCAATGGGTGGAAACTAATCAAGGAGAGAAGCAACTTAGAACTGAGGAGAAATTTCCTGACAGTTAGAACAATTAATCAGTGGAACAGCTTGCCTCCAGAAGTTATGAATGCCCCAAAGTCTTCAAGAAGATGTTGGATAGCCATTTGTCTGAAATGGTATAGGGTTTCCTGCCTAGACAGGGGGTTGGACTAGAAGACCTTCAAGGTCCCTTCCAACTCTGTTATTGTATTGTATTATATAACATTTTCCTCATTAGTATATAACAATGATGGCGAATCTTTTTGGCACCAAGTGCCCAAACTGGACCGCACATGCATGTGTGCGTGCCAGAGTACTGGAAACCCAAAGACCAGCTGGCATGTACATGCCTATTTTGGGGCTATTTTACAGAGCATTTTCAGGGTATTTTGGGGTTGTTTTCTGGTCCATTTTCTGGGCTGTTTTCAGGCCATTTTTGGACCAATTTCAGCCCATTTTTCATGCACACTGGAAACCAGAAGAGCAACTGGCACTGACATGCACACCCACAGGTTCCCCATCATGAGTATATAATATTCACCTATATAGGGAATCTCTAAAATTGTTACATTATATTCTACTTTTTAAAGTTTTTGTGTAAGATTTATAATTTGTTTTCATAACTAAATTTAAAAATAAGTTTATACAATTTTAAGTAGATTGATTTGATTTATTATTATTTATTAAATTTACATGCTGCCCTTGTCTCTTGTAAGGCAACTCTAGGATGCTTACATTATAATAAGATAAATGGAAAAGCAATTAAAATATTTAAATTATGAAAATTAAAATAAAACCATCAAGACCATCAAGCTGATGGTGCAGGAATTAGGTCTTCTTACCCCAATAATCAATCCAACTGTGAGAACCTCCCTCACCTGGTTAGATTAATTGGTCTTCCTATGCAAGTGGTTTATGAGATTTATTTCTGCAAAGAGTTCTAGAAAGAATGTATGGACTAAAATATCAAAGCTTAATAAAATCATAAGACTGTTTACGTCACTGATTAAATTATCAATTTAAATTATAGCGTAGCCGTTTCATGAACACATCAGTGGATTTTCTCCACCTCTCCCAATATAAGACCATCTCCAAAAATTTGTGTTTGTAACGAACCGAAATTGAAGATACTAATGTTTTTTTTGGTGACTTACCAAATTCTTCCTTTGATGGACCTGAAGAGAAAGACACTTTCAGTTTTCATATAAGGAAATTAAATCAGAATAATAACCTCAGCAAAAACATAATCTTTCTGAAGGATTAAAATTTCTCATTTAGATTACATCAACGATTCTTAAAGGCTTATCCTTACTTGGAAATTTAACAAAATTTATGCATTAAAATAATGTATCTTGATTTAATCATAAGACTCCAATTTTTTCAGATATTTTTCTTAATGTATGCTGATCCCATCTGCATAAACTTATTAGCAAATTGTCTTCAAACAAAAAGTTTAAAACTTAATTGAAACTTCTCAATATCTGAAGCTCATGATAATATTCTTTGAGAATAAATTTTACCTTTCTCTTGAAATGATGTAATTAATTGATTACTTGCTTGACTACTAATTCAAAGCCATCTTAATAAGAGAGTGGGAGTTAACCAGGTCTTGAAATTTGGTGTGCCAAAAGCTTTTATCAATTTAACATTTTCTATTTGAACTAATTTGAAAAGAGTGATATTTTTGAAATAATTTGATTCTGTGGAGGATACAAACCTGTCATTCTACCCAACTTAAACCAGGTCCATACATGGCCAGTTCTTCACTGTACCCAAGCTGCAACTCTTGACTTAGTCCTGCATGTTTCTTAAGCCAAATAAAGACGTTTAAATCCCATTGGCTCTGTCTTAACAACAGGACCAGGCTGGTACTCAGTCATAGCTGTTGTCACTGCATAATCTGATTGGTTGTTCCTTCACTTCTTTCCCTCTCCATCTTTTTAAAAGAAGGCAAGCCTTAATTAATGGTTTCTGTGTGGACCCTTCTGGAACAGCCTGCCTTTCTCTTTTCCTGATTAATTTGTCTTGTAGGGCCTTTATCCTCTTTATATTATATGATTAATACTATGGACAATCACATGCTGAAAGTTGTGATGTAACTCTCCAAAAATTGAATAGAAATTGCTTGTGGAAAGTGTATTAGATTGCAGAATTAAAGAGAAAGGAAGTCAAAGTACAGCAAGACAGAACTGGTGCTGTATTTTCAGCATTTCAATGGTGTATTCTGAATGTTAGGTTGGGCAGGGATGGACGAGGTCATTTGCTTTCCAACGACACAAACAAATTCTGCAAACAGAGCAGAAGAAGCTATCAGGATAATAAAGTGTTGTGGAAGCCCACCAAACTGAAAGGAAGGAGACATGAACTTTGCTAAAATATACAGTATACAATGGTGGCATTCAAATAATTTAACAACTGGTTTTCCGCCCTAATGATCAACTAAGTGGGCTGGGTAGGCATGGCCAAGGGATGTGACAGCCAGCCTCCTGCAGCATTCTGCCAGTCAAAATGGGCCTCAGGGGTTAATTACAAAATGTGTAATTAACTTTCAGGTAACCTTCCAATTTTGGGGGGGCTACAGATGTAATTAAAAAATATATCAAACTCTTACTCTTAGATTAACATTTGTCTACATTATTTTTATAATCCCATATCTAATTATCAAAGCCCAGGTCAACTTTTAATTTCAGCTTCTCATAGTAATTGTTCATATTGTTTCAAGCACTATTTGTTAAGGAAACCACAACTGATTTATTTAAATGTAACAAACTCTAAATAAAACAGGAATGGAAAATCCTAAACTTTAATGTAGACACACGCTTTTCAACTTTGGCAACTTTAAGGTGCATGGACTTCAATTCCCACAATTCCCAAGGCAGCATGAAGTTCACCAATCTTAAACTTGCCAAGGCTCAAAAACATTGATCTACAGATAGGGATTTTTCCATTCCTCTTTCACTGGTTCTTACTTACTGAAGAAGAGCCTAATGCTGGGAAAGATTGAGGGCAAAAGAAGAATAAATAGGATGACAGAGAATGCGGTGGCTGGATGGGGTCATTGAAGCAATAAGTAGGAGCTTAAATGGATTCCAGGGATGGTAGAGGACAAGAAGGCCTGGAGGAACATTGTCCATGGGGTTGTGATGCTTTGGACACGAATTCCCAACTAACAACAATATACTTATAAACAATCATAATGCAAAGCTCTCTCTTCCACCCCATTCCAGAGCAAAGATAATGCAAAAGCTCACTTCCATCCCATTCCAGAACAACTGTCATTCCCACACTAACTTGCTTTCCAGCTCCATTCTCCTTTGTGCTGTACAACAAAAGAAGACCATGTGATTACTAGTTTAAAAAACAGTCAGACCTTCAAACTTCTTGGGGGGGGGGGGGGATCTTGCGAAGTTGGAAGATCTGACTGATCAGCCTCCAAGCTGGGAGGGTTGGGGCCGGTCAGTGGTGGGAACAACTGGAATAACCGAACCAGTGAGAAGTGGCTGAATCCCAACACTGACAGTATATAACAAAAACCAGTTTAGAACATAAAGTGATAAACCAATAATACAATAATACAATAGCAGAGTTGGAAGGGACCTTGTAGGTCTTCTAGTCCAACCCCCTGCGTGAGCAGGAACCTTATACCATTTCAGACAAATGGCTATCTAACATCTTTTTAAAGACTTCCAGGGTTGGGGCATTCACAACTTCTGGAGGCAAGCTGTTCCAGAGGTTAATTGTTCTAACTGTCAGGAAATTTCTCCTTAGTTCTAAGTTGCTTCTCTCCTTGATTAGTTTCCACCCATTGCTTCTTGTCCTGCCCCCAGGTGCCTTGGAGAATAGTTTGGCTCCCTCTTCTTTGTGGCACCCTCTGAGACTGGTAGTCATGGGGGACTTTAACTTGCCGTCGGCGGGCGAAGCCTCTGGAGCAGCTCGGGAGTTCATGGCCTCCATGACGGCCATGGACCTGACCCAGGTAGTTTTAGGCCCCACTCACGAGGGGGGAAACACGCTGGATATGATCTTTGTCTCGGGACAGTGGAGTTGTGATCTGGGAATAGGGGACTTAGTCATCACTCCCTTGTCATGGACAGATCACGCTCTCCTCCGGCTGGACTTTCCAATCGCTTCACCTCACCGCGGGGAGGCGGAACCGGATACTCCTATATGGTTCCGCCCCAGGCATCTAATGGACCCGGAAAGGTTCCAGAGGGAGCTTGGGCCAATTCCTGTGACCCTGCCCCGTGACTCGACTGAGGACCTAGTGGCCGCATGGTTAGGTGTGGCCGCGGGGGCCTTGGACCGAGTCGCGCCCTTGCGGCCTCTCTTGCGGCGACGAATCACCCAGGCTCCTTGGTTTATTGAGGAGCTCCGGGGGATGAAACAAGAGACGCCTAGAGAGCAGATGGAGATCCTCTCGCTCCGAAGCCGACCGAACACTAGTGAGAACCCATATTAGGGCTTACTTAGTGGCGATAAAGGTGGCCAAACATGAGTATTGTGCCACCCTAATTGCATCCGCAGATAACCGCCCTGCCGCCCTGTTTGGGGTGACCCGCTCACTCCTTCACCAGAGGCCGCGGGAAGCCCCTCTACAAGGGCGAGCAGAGGAATTTGGGATTTATCTGCAGGAGAAAATCACTCGGATTCGGAATGAGCTACCCTCCATCGACGGTGGTCCTGTGGGACTGTCCGAGACTAGTCTTGAGGTTCCATCTTGGGAGGAGTTTGACTTTGTTACCACCGAGGATATGGACAGGTTGTCAAGGAAACTTAGGGCGACCACATGTTTATTGGACCCGTGTCCCTCCTGGCTTGTACTGGCATCCTGGGAGACGACACGAGGCTGGCTCCAGGGCATTGTCAACGCATCTCTGAGTGAGGGGTCCTTACCTTCCGTCTTGAAAGAGGCGGTGGTGAGGCCCCTCCTCAAGAAGCCGTCCCTGGACCCAGCTTTATTAGAGAACTATCGTCCGGTCTCCAACCTTCACTTTCTGGTGAAGGTTGTTGAGAGTGTGGTAGCCCAACAGTTTCCGCAACACATGGAGGAAGTTGATTATCTAGACCCGCGCCAGTCCGGCTTCCGACCCGGTCACAGTACCGAGACGGCATTGGTTGATGATCTCTGGAGGGCGCGGGATAGAGGTTATTCCTCTATCCTAGTCCTGTTAGACCTCTCAGCGGCTTTCGATACCATCGACCATGGTATCCTATTGCACCGACTGGGGGGATTGGGGCTGGGAGGCACCGTTCTGCGGTGGTTCTCATCTTACCTCTCTGGTCGGTCGCAATATGTGTTGACGGGAGGGCAGAGGTCGACCTTGAGGCCTCTCCTATGTGGGGTCCCTCAGGGGTCGGTCCTCTCGCCCCTCCTTTTCAACACATATATGAAGCCGCTGGGTGAGATCATCCGTGGTTTTGGGGTGGAGTACCATCTGTACGCTGATGACACTCAGTTGTACATATCCACCCCAGACCACCCCAACGATGCCGTCGAAGTGCTGTCCCGGTGTTTGGAGGCCATACGGATCTGGATGGGTGGTAACAAACTCAAGCTCAACCCTGCCAAGACTGAGTGGCTGTGGTTTCCGGCACCCCGGTTCAGCCAGATTACTCCAACTCTGGCCATTGGGGGCGAAACATTGGCCCCCGTGGAGAGGGCGCGCAATTTGGGTGTCCTCCTGGATTCCCGGCTGTCCTTGGAGGACCATGTGGCAGCCGTGGCCAGGGGGGCGTTTCATCAGGTACGCCTGATGCGCCAATTGCGCCCCTTACTGGACCAGGCTGCCCTTCGCACAGTCACTCAAGCTCTTGTGACGTCCCGTCTCGACTACTGTAATGCTCTCTACATGGGGCTTCCCTTGAGGTGCACTCGAAAGCTACAGCTAGTCCAAAACGCAGCCGCGCGGGTAATTACGGGAGCTACCAGAAGCTCCCATATAACACCAATCCTGCGCGAGCTGCATTGGCTTCCTGTGGTCTTTCGGGTGCGCTTCAAGGTCTTGACGACCATCTTTAAAGCGCTCCATGGCTCGGGGCCTAGTTATATGCGAGACTGTCTCGTGCCCCATACATCCCTTAGACCGATACGCTCCCACAGAGAGGGCCTTCTCAGGGTGCCGTCGGCCGGACAATGCCGACTGGCGACACCCAGGGGAAGAGCCTTCTCTGTGGCGGGCCCTGCCCTTTGGAACGACCTACCCCCTGAACTCCGGACCATCACCGACCTCCGCCTCTTCCGCCAATGTCTAAAGACATACTTTTTTCATCAAGCCGGCCTAGCCTAACCTCCCATGGGGACTGTAGAAAGTTTTAAATTGGGTTTTAATTAATAATTGGTTTTAGCACAGGTTTGGGATTTAATATATATTTTAAATTATTTATGTTCTATTTTTGTATGTTTTTTAAATTTCCTGTGCGCCGCCCTGGGTCCTTTGCGGAGAAGGGCGGGATATAAATGTAATAAAATAAAATAAATAAATAAATATCGGAACACTGCTATCATGTCTTCCCTGGTCCTTCTCTTCATCAAACTAGACATACCCAGCTCCTGCAACCGTTCTTCATATGTTTTAGTCTCCAGTTCCCTAATCATCTTGGTTGCTCTTCTCTGCACTCTTTCCAGAGTCTCCACATCTTTTCTACATCGTGGCGACCAAAACTGTGTGCAGTATTCCAAGTGTGGCCTTGCCAAGGTACTATACAGTGGCATTAACACTTCACGTGATCTAGATTCTATCCCTCTATTTAGGCAGCCTAGAACTGTGTTGGCTATTTTGGCAGCTGCTGCATACTGCTGGCTCATATTCAAATGGTTGTCCACTAAGATTCCTAGATCCCTCTCACAGTTGCTACTATTGAGCAAGGAACCACCTATACTGTACTTGTGCATTTTGTTTTTCTTGCCTAAATGTAGAACCTTACTTTTTTCACAATTGAATTTCATTTTATTAGATAGTGCCCAATGTTCAAGTTTGTCTAGAATCCTTCTGTATCTTAAGCCTATCTTCTGGTATGTTGGCTATTCCTTCCAGCTTGGTGTCATCTGCAAATTTGATGAGTTCCCCATTTATCCCCTCATCCAAATCATTGATGAAGATGTTGAAGAGTACTGGGCCTAAAACAGAGCCTTGGGGGACTCCATACTTGGTGTCATCTGCAAATTTGATGAGTTCCCCATTTATCCCCTCATCCAAATCATTGATGAAGATGTTGAAGAGTACTGGGCCTAAAACAGAGCCTTGGGGGACTGCATACTTTCTTCCATGTAGATGCAGTTCCATTGAGGACTACACGTTGAGTTAAATAGTTCTGCTTTCTCCCTGTTGCTTATCATCTTCTTGCCATTTTCTCCCAGCAGTGGACCAATTGTTTTCTTAACCTTTTTCTTGTTTTTAACATGTTGGAAGAAGCTTTTTTTGTTATTTTTTACTTTTTTGGCAAGCCTTTCTTCATTGCGAGCCTTAGCTTTCCTCACTTCATCTTTACAGGCTCGGGCTATTTGCTGATATTTTGCCTTAGTTATGTCCCCCTTTTTCCACTTTTTATATTTATCCTTTTTGGCTTTCAATTTGTCAGAGAGTTCTTTATGCAGCCATGCTGGTTTCTTTTGGAAACTGTTATTTTTCTTCTTCATTGGTATTGCACTGGACTGGGCTTTTATAATCTCATTTTTCAAAATTTCCCAAGCTTCTTGAGTTGTTTTCCCCTTGAGGATTCTCATCCATGGAATCCTTCCCAAGCTCTCTCTGAGTTTATTGAAATTAGCTCTCTTAAAGTCTAAGACTCTAGTTTGACTGTGTTCAACTACTTTTGTTTGCATAATGTTGAATTCAATATTATCAAAAAATGGTGTGGATATATTTATTAGCTTTATATGCAAGTTATTTCTTACCCTGTTTCTTTGTTTATGAAATCCATAATATTTGGTTTTGATATTAGTCTGCTGCCAATCTTATTTTTGAATAATTATTGAGCATTATTTCAGATGATTTCATTCAATTTAGAAATATGCTCTTATTCATATAGTAGTCAACATTTGATATTTCTAATAGAAAGTATATATCAGATAAACTATTTGTTATGAAGGATAAATAAATGCTTATTATGTTTTATTCATCCAGATAAGAGGTTAGATGTATATTTACAAATGGAGGTATGGTCCTTTCTATATTATGGCATGTGATTATTCTGAAAGAAAATGCCACATCTAATATACCTAATCTAACTTATCTGACAGGTGATCTACAAAAAATAAATTACACAGGAAATAAACTCTTAAATATTTTACATTCCTAAAATGAACAATAGTGTGTACAGTAGTTAACATTGCCAATAACAAAATGACAACTTATATAATAAACCCATACTGAGGATATCAAAAGCTTTTAGAGAACTTCCGGTTTCCCGGAGGCGACGGTCGAGTCGTGGGACTCGTCCGCTGTTTTGTTTCTTTTACTGCCCCCAACAGGGCAGGGAATTCCTTTCAAAGGATTCCTGCCGTACGGTCGGCTTGCTCTGATTTCCCTGTCCCGACGGCGGTGAGGGGGGGTCCTTGTCTTCAACCCAGGAGTAAAAGAACATGCTGCGGGGGGCTTGGTTCCCTTCACTGATGGAGGACTGGAACAATTAATGCTTCATGAGAGGGCTGACCCACAGGAGTTGGAGGCTAAGCTGAGACTCTTCGCTTCAGAGTGGATTGTGAGTGACTTTTTCCTTTTCCTTGCAACTTTTGCTTAACAAAGCGATGGAGGGGGGAGTTTTTGAAACCCCCCCTTGGAATGGAAGACAAGTGGCATTTTGAAATTGCTCCTCCAGCTGGAGGAAGCATAGAAACCTTCACTCAAACCTTTTTGATTATGAGTTAAAGTCTTTCTGGAATGATCGTGGATACTTTGAATCGAAGTCCGGCAATTAAGAAACAATTTTCTACTTTGTGGATTCCCGGTGGCTTCCAGATGGGTGGGGAAGATGTTCTCCTGAGACACACTACTTATGGATGATTGCTGACATTCCCCTGTGAACGGGACTGCCTCTCTTCTTTTCTACTTATGATTGTTTTTAATTGATTAATTGGTCCTTTCCCTGAAGTGCCTTCTTTCTTCTATTTGATTGTAACAATTTAGATTCTCTCAGGACTTTGATTAGGTAGCAACTAAGACTTTGTTTATCGGAACTTGCTCTTTCCTGCTCCACCAGCACCTCTCCAGCAGGCGCCATTTTACTGACACAGACTTAAATTTTTCACCATGGCTTCAAAAAAGCAGACATATCAGCCTAAAATTACTTCGATCTTATCTGAAAAACCTGATACGGATGCTCGATTAACAGCTGTTGAAGAAACCCTTCAAACCTTGGTGAAAGAAATTAAAGAGATGAGGAAGGATCAAGTCAGTTCTAAGTTAGAACTTTTGGAGGTACAGAAGAAATTAATGGAAAATACACAAAAGACTGATGAGCTGGAGGTGGGGTTGGATGGGGCAAAGGGGGAGCTTAAAAGTATTAATAATGAAATTGGAGATTTAACTGGTCATATGTCTAGGATGGATTTTGAAAGGATGTCATATTTTTTAAGATTTCAGAATGTTCCTTAGGAGAGTGGGGAAGATTTACCTGATTTAATGTGCACAATTTTAGCAGATTATTTACACAAACCTAAGGAGGAAATAAGGGGGGACATCGACTTGATATATAGAATAAACTCAGCATATGCCAGGATAAATGAAGTACCTAGAGAGATACATATTAAATTTGTTAGAAAGTTGACAAGGGAAAGGATATTGAGAGCGCAGAGAGACAGTCCTTTAGTTTATCAACAGAAAGAGGTCGCTATCTTGAAGCAGGTCCTGAAGAAAATACGAGAGTTAAGACGGAAGTATTCCTTCTTATCTAAAAGATTATTCAAAAAGGGGGTCTGGTTTAAGTGGGTGATGCTGGAGGGAATGTTGGTGTTTTGGGAGGGGGGAAGAGTAAGAATTAAAACAATTGCAGAGGCACAAGCCTTTCTTGAAAAACATTCCTCAATCCTGGAGGATGAAAATGGGGGAGCAGAGGCTGTCACGGCCCCGCCCACTGGGGCCAGGGAAAAGAAGATACAATTGCCAAAAGACTTAGATCTCAAAAGTGACTTTATTTTAATATAATATAATATTGCTTGGGTGTTTAAATATGTTTGCTAGCACAGTTTTTTCTTACAATGATATATTTGCATTTATCTCCACTTTGTAGTACAAATGTATGTTAAATGAATTATCTATTTTCTGTTATGAAGTCTCGGAAGGGGCCAATGACTTCGACGAGAAAGTTCTCAAAATGTCTTTTTACCACTTACCTTTTACCTTATTTGTAAAAAATTTATAAAACCCAATAAAACTTTTTTCAAAAAAAAAAAAGTTTTTATCAATTTAATATTTTCTAGTTTAACTAATTTGAAAAGAATTTGACTCCACTGAGTGTACAAGCCTTGCCAATTTTAATCCATTCCATACATGGGGTAATTCTACACTGTAATCAAGTCCTGCCTAGTCCTGCCTGTTTCTTAAGCCAACTTTAGATCTTCAAATCCTGATTGTTCTGGGTTAACAAAAGAACTGGCCTTGGTGTTCAATCACAACTGTTGCCATTGCTTAACTTTATTTGTTGCTCTTTCACTTCTTTCCCTTCCCATCTTTTTAAAAAAGGCAGGCCTTAGTGAAGACTTCCAGGGGGACCCATCTGGCACCGTCAACCTTTTACTTTTCTTGGCTAATGGGATTATTTTGTAGGATCTTTCTCCTTTTTATACTGTATGACTAATGCTATAGGGCAAGTATAGGCTGAAAGCTGTTGAGTAAATCTCTCTAAATTGAAAGTTACATATGAAGTGTGTATAAGACTGCAGAATTAGAGAAAAAAAGCCAAAGATACAGCAACACAGAGCTGTATTTTCATTATTTCTATGGTTGAGTTTAACATCATAAAAGAAAGACCAAGAGTGTGACTCATAATGAGAATGGGAAGGTTGGGCAAAAATAGCCAAGGTCAGAAATATCCTTTATTTTATGTTAATTACAAGAACATAGATGTTACTAATTTCTAGTTAGCAATTATAAAAGAATGTGTACTTATATAAAAAGGGAAGCAAACCAAAAACAACCTGTATATACATGTGAGGTGCACTGATACGGAAACATTGTAAAGATGAAAATTGTGACATAAAGTGAAGAAAGTTTCTTAATAAAAAAATAGGATTTAAATGTCTGAGACTTCTATTCTGAATAACAATTAACCCGCCAAAAAAAGAACATACTTTTTGCCAAATATTAATTTAAATATTAGTATTTAATAATTTATTATTAAAGGTTTGCTAACTTCTAGAAAAGAGGAGTGATATATTGTTATATTCGTAAAAGGGACTGTATTTATGTAAGAAGCAAAACAGCATTTATACTTCTTCCATTTCTTGAATTGCAGGAGGAACTTACTTTCAAGCCATCTTGGATTATTTTCAAAATGTGCCACTTTAGTCTTTTCTGAATTGGATTTTTCTGAGACAAGAAGTACTATATTCAGTATATATGTATGCCTATATAGAAATCCAGATGGTCTATACATTTTGAAGAATTAGATCTGATTTAGGGTTCTGATCCTTTTTTTCTTTTTATGAAAAAAATGGGATTGTGGTGGAGGGACAATTATATTCACAATACTTCATCCTTTATCAGAAATATAAAGTTACTGTATATATGCATTGCCGGCTTGGTCAACAAAAGTATGTTTGACATTTAGCATTAAACCCAATAGCTATACTCAATAGTAATTTAAAGAAGAATTAAACTATGGTGGTTACATTTATTTTTAAGCTGTGTTTACTTTAATAAGTTGGTATTTATTTTAATACTATTTTAAATATATATTGTACAAAATATTTCTGCTACAGTAGTTTGAATATTGTTCTCCAGTGATTTTAAATATATAAGTGATATGTTGTTCATGTTGATGTGAATTGATACAGAGTACTGATTTTAAAGGGGGACACGATGGCTCCATGGCTAAGACCCTGAGCTTGTTGATCAGAAAGATCAGCAGTTCAGTGGTTCAAATCCCTAGTGAGCGCCAGTTACTTGTCCCAGCTTCTGCCAACCTAGCAGTTCAAAGCATGTAAAAACCAAGTAGAAAAATAGAAAACACCTTTGGTGGGAAAGTAACAGCCTTCCCTGCGCCTTCAGCATTTAAGCATGCTGGCCCCATGACCACGGAGACGACTTTGGACAGTGCTGGCTGTTCAGCTTTGAAACAGAAAAGCACCGCCTCCTAGAGTCAGGAACGACTAGCATACATGTGCGAGGGAAACCTTTACCTTTTACTTTACTGATTTAAAAAAATTACTGAGAAAGAATGAGGGAACTAGGAGTCAAAATACACATTGTCATATAAAACATTGCCTAATTAGTAATAGCACAAAATGAGGCTACAACACAAAAGTAACTGCAAAACCACTTAATTAGAAACTACAAAAACATTTAATTAGATAATAATAATAATAATAAATTGGGATTTATTAACTGCACCCTCTCCCCACAGGGACCCGGGGCGGTGCACAGGCATAATTAAAACAATATACAATAATACAAACATTACTTAAAATAGAATTAAATAAAATTACCCGTGCTAAAAATATAAAATTAAAAAACCCATTAAAATTTATCGTTAAAAGACAGAGAGAACTATTCAAGGCCGGCCAGTCGAAAGAAATGGGTCTTCAATTTTACACGGAAGGAGCGGAGGTCGGTGGTCGTTCTAATATCAGGGGGAAGGTCGTTCCAGAGGGCCGGGCCCGCCACAGAGAGCGCCCTTCCCCTGGGCGTCGCCCGCTGACAAAGTCTAGTGGACGGCACCCGGAGAAGCCCCTCTCTGTGGGAGCAAATCGGTCGTGAGGATGTGTGGGGCAGGATCCGATCTCGCAGATAGCTAGGTCCCGAGCCATGGAGCGCTTTGAAGATGATAACTAACACCTTGAAGCGCACCCGGAAGACGACAGGTAGCCAGTGCAGCTCGCGCAAGAGCGGTGTTACATGGGCAAACCTAGAGGTGCCCATAATTGCTCGCGCGGCTGCATTCTGAACTAACTGAAGCCTCCGGGTGCACCTCAAGGGGAGCCCCATGTAGAGAGAGTTACAATAGTCCAGTCGGGATGTCACGAGGGCATGAGTGACTGTGCGAAGGGCGTCCCGATCCAATAGGGGGCGCAATTGGCGGACCAGGCAAACCTGGTAAAACGCCCTCCTGGCCACGGCTGTCACTTGCTCTTCCATAGACAGCCGGGTATCCAGGAGGACACCCAAATTGCGCGCCCCATCCACAGGGGCAAGATGTTCGCCCCCTATGGCCAGCGTTGGAGAAAGCTGGTTGAATCGGGCAGCCGGAAACCACAGCCACTCGGTCTTGGTCGGGTTGAGCCTAAGTCCGTTACTTCCCATCCAGATCCGCACGGCTTCCAGGCACTGGCACATCACCGCTACGGCATCGTTGGGGTGGTTTGGGGTAGATATGTACAGCTGGGTGTCGTCAGCGTACAGGTGGTACTCTACCCCAAAACCACGGATGATCTCACCCAGCGGCTTCATATATGCATTAAACAGGAGAGGCGAGAGGACCGACCCCTGAGGCACCCCACATGTGAGTGGTCTCGGGGTCGACCTCTGCTCTCCTGCCCGCACAAATTGCGATCGGCCAGAGAGGTAGGAGGAGAACCACCGCAAAACGGTGCCTCCCACCCCCAACCCCCCCAGCCGATGCAATAGGATACCATGGTCGATGGTATCGAAAGCCGCTGAGAGGTCTAATAGGACCAGGATGGAGGAACATCCCCCATCTCTGGCCCTCCAGAGATCATCTACCAACGCGACCAATGCCGTCTCGGTGCTATGCCCGGGCCGAAAGCTGGACTGGCGCGGATCTAGATAGTCAACTTCCTCCAGGTGACGGGGAAACTGTTGTGCCACCACACTCTCAACAACCTTCGCCAAGAAGGGAAGGTTGGAGACTGGACGGTAGTTGTTCAAAAGAGCTGGGTCCAAAGAGGGCTTCTTGAGGAGGGGCCTCACCATAGCCTCTTTTAGGGAGGCAGGCAAGGAACCCTCACACAAGGATGCGTTGATAACCTCTTGGAGCCAGCCTCGTGTTACCTCCCAGGATGCCAGTACAAGCCAGGAGGGGCACGGGTCCAATGAACATGTGGTGGCTCGCAGTCGCCCACGTAACCTGTCCATATCCTCGGAAGTAACGGGGTCAAACTCCTCCCAAACAAGATCTCCCTCGTGGCATCCCACTGGGCCATGAATGGGGGCTAGCTCACTCTGTATCTGGGCGGTTTTCTCCTGCAGAAAAATCACAAATTCCTCTGCCCTACCCTGTAACGGGGCTTCCCGCTCCCTCTGTTGAAGGAGGGAACGGGTCACCCTAAACAGGGCGGCAGGGCGGTTTTCTGCGGATGCTATGAGGGTGGCACAATGATGACGTTTGGCCACCCTCAGCGCCACAATGTAAGTCCGTAAATGGGCTCTCACCTGTGTCCGGTCAGATTCAGAGCGGCTAGCCCTCCATCTTCTCTCTAGGCATCTCTTGCGGCGTTTCATCACCCGCAGCCCCTCAGTAAACCAAGGAGCCAGGGTGGTTCGCCGCCGCGAGAGAGGCCGCAAGGGCGCGACCCGATCCAAGGCTCCCACGGCCGCACTATTCCATGCGGCCGTGAGGTCCTCCATCGGGGCGCGGGTCAGGGATACAGGAAATGGCCCAAGCGCTGTCTGGAACCCATCCGGGTCCATCAAGCGCCTGGGGCGGTACCAGATTGGTAACTCTGGTTCCGCCTCCCCGCGGAGGGGAGCAGCGGTCGGAAAGTCGAGTCGGAGAAGTGAGTGGTCTGACCATGACAAGGGTATGATGTCTATGTCCCCTGTACCCAGATCACTCTTCCATTGGCCCGAGACGAAGATGAGGTCCGGCGTATGTCCACCCTCATGGGTGGGGCCTTGAATTACTTGGGTCAGGTCCATGGCCGTCATGGAAGCCATGAACTCCCGAGCTACCGCGGATGATTCGCCCAACGATGGCAGGTTAAAGTCCCCCATAACTATAAGTCTGGGGGTCTCCACTGCCACCGTGGCGATCACCTCCAGGAGCTCGGGCAGGGCTGCTGCTACATAGCGGGGAGCCAGGTATACAACCAGCAAGCCCAACTGCCTCCCTAGGCCCCACTTCATGCAGAGGGACTCACAGCCGGAGGTCTGCGGCACAATGGTCTCTCTCGGCTCCAGGCCTTCCTTGATAATGACCGCTACCCCACCACCCCTGCCTAGGGCCCGTGGCTGATGAAATGCGCGGTAGCCTGGTGGGCACATTTCGACGAGGGGATGACCTCCCTCGTGGCCCAACCAGGTCTCCGCAATTCCTACCAGGTCCGGCTCCCCCTCTGACACAAGGTCACTAATGAGGGGGGCTTTGTTGACAACGGACCTGGCGTTGCAAAACATCAGCCGCAGACCCTGACTCTGTATTCCCTGGCCACCTAGCCTGCGAGGGTTGTGGCACCCGACCGTTTTTAACCAACGGCTGCGTGCCACCAACCGGGAGGATGAAAATTGTCTCCCCTCGGTCCTGCCCCTCCCCACGACCCTCTGAATTGGTATGCCCTCCTGAGGAACGACTCGAGTATCCCCCTGCCTTTCGCCTTCCGCTTCCCGCCGTCGACTGCTATCCTGGCCCTTACTACTAATTGCTGTTTCCATCTCCATCTGTCTATATCTACCCCCCTCCCTTGAACCCCCTAAAAAAGATAATTTAAATAAGTTAAACACTAAAAACCCCCTAAGGCCGCGCTTCGCCCATCTCTTCGGATTTACAATACCATCATCGAGATGTGCCCTAGATAATTCAAGGGGCCATACCTGCGAGAGCGGGGACTCTCGCAGCGATAGCAGGCTTGCTCTGGAATACATTTTTTTAAATATTTTAAATAGATAATTAAAATTCAATAATTACATATATAAAACTCGGGTGGGTATAGGCACAATACAGATGTTAAAAAGCACAGATGTTAAAAGTCGTTGGCAATTGATTAAAAACAATTCACACAAGTCAATTCATTAGATGGTAAAATGAAATCAGGTGAAATAAAGTGCAGGATGGGTAAACCACAATAAATCAGTTGGTAGATAGATGTAATTAAATTAATTAGATAGTTCGCAATGATGACCATTGGGGTGATCAAAACTGGTTGCTGTCACATGTGCTGGCTATTCATTCATAAATAAATGACCAGCATATTATATCAGATAAAGTATTTGGTCACAGGTATAAGTAAATGCCTATTGTGTGTCATTCAGCAGGATAGGTGTTAGATGTACATTTATGAACAGAGGTGTGTCCCTTTGTGTATTATGGATTGTGGATGTTCTGAAAGAAAATGCCACCTGCAACATATGTAATGTCACCTGTACTATCTAATACATAGATATTTATTCATCTGATTGATTATCTGAAAAACAAACATCAAACAGTAAATGAACTCATCATAACTACTGAAGTGTTATATAAAATATTATGAATGATTTCTAACCTGTCTGGCAGAGAAATGACACATTGTTTCATTCACAATTCTGATTACATTTAATGCAAAACAATAATTACAATTGTTTTATTTCTTTAATTGCAGCAAGAACTTACCTTCAAGCAGTTCTGGATAATATTCAAGATTTCTCACTTCAGTATTATTCTGTTTTCCTGAGAGAAGGAGTAAAATATTATGTATGTATGTATGTGTGTGAGTAAGAAATGCAGAAATTTGAAAAATCAATTTTGATCTGGGTTGTGATTTTATTTTATTTTTTGGAAAAACGAAATTGGGGGAATGAATATATTTAACACTTATCAATATAAAATTATATGCAATATATATACATCTGATTTCGCTAACAAAAGTATGTTTGGCAAATAACATTAAATACAAATGTTGTTTAAGTATAAATTAAAACGTCATGATTACATTTACTTCAAAACTTTTATTTGCTTCAATACTTTTGTATTCATTTGAATACTATTTTTCATAAATATTGCATAAAATATTTATGGCACCATGTTTTTGTAATGGTGCTTCAATTTGCTGAACCGTGACAAGAAAGTTTGTCAAATTGGTCACTATGTATCTGATTGACCATGATCTCACATCAGCTACCTATATTTAGTCTTTCTCAATTTTCCCCCACTCTGTAAATCCAATCTTTCCTTTTTCTTTTCCAAGGAAAATATTCAAAGTTCTACACTATCATATCTTTTCTTCTTTTTTCTTTGCCTGTTAAACAATTTTAAATTTTCTGTAAACCCTTTACTTCCTTACTGCTTGCAGATATGCTGCCTTGTTTTCCATTGGTATTATTTTACCTAAAGTCCTAGCTGAATTCACAACTGAATTTATTATATATTAAGAATATACACAATACCTTTTATTTTGTAAATAAGGCAAATGAGAACAAGTAGAAAACATGGGCAAAGAAAATAAAGTATCCAATACTTGCAAGATGAAGTTGATGGATCTGAAAAACAAATGCATGAGAGATATGTACAATAAGTTTCCTTGTTTTTTTCTGAAATAAAGACAAGTCAACTATTAAAGGTATGAAAATGAAGAGGCAAAATTAAAACAAAAATCCAGCTCAATCTTCAAATCAAGATTGAAATGATGAAAAAGATGGCAGTGAATGAGTCAAGGTTGAGAAAAATAGATCTAGAATTGTTTCTGAGTTTCATGGCCAGTAATAAATTTAAGAACATATCAGTCATAAATTTCATTATCTTATATTTGGATGGAGATTCTATTTTTCTCCTATAATCTGCATGATCTAAAGGTGTGGTTCCCAAATGTTTTCAGTGCACCGCCCCCTTGGTGCTACAAACTGATCCTCAGTGCCTCTTCAGCCTCTTTTCAGAGGAAAAAGGGTGCATCTTATACTCTGAAAACTATGGCTAGCTAATAAATCATGTAGTATGAGGGAATATTGAGATAAAATCTCATTGAACAAAGAGATTTTTTTTCTGTCACACAATATATTGAACAATATATGCATATCAATTTTTCTACATTATAATATCTATAATTAGCTAAGGTAGAGAGTTCTAAGGAAATCTTTTAGGGTACAACTTTATGTTTTCCCTAAATCTGGACTATTTCTTCAAAAAGCAGGGGGAAGATGCTGAATTTCAAAATGTCACATTTTCTTAACGTATTTTGTTTGCTAAACTATTGAGAAATGTTAAAGTTTTTCAATCATATTTTGAAAACATTTTCCTTTAGAATACTATATGTAATTATTAATCGTTTCCCAATTTTCAGAGACATAGTTTTTACAATATTAGACACAAACAGAATTACTTAAAAAATTCTAAAGACTATGCTTGTTAATTAGAGGAACTGAAGGGAATATTACCAGAATGGGAGACTTGGGGAAATAGTTGTGCCTCTTATATTTTGTTTGGGCATACATGGCCTTTCAAATGTCTCTTCTAAACTAATAAGCAAATCAACTGTGTAAATAATTGCTGAAATTTTCTCCTGAGAACAAAAATAGGGATTGTTCAAAGGCAGAGTTTCCTTCACAGCGAAGCAGGATTAGGATTAGGATTAGGATGTATTGGATTTATATGACGCCCTTCTCCCAAAGGACTCAGGGTGGCATACAATTAAAGAAACACATAGTACAAAAGTTAAAATGAAATTAAATAAATAATCCAATAAGCAATAAGCAATAAATTAATTAACAATTTACACATTATGATATAAAATAAATTAAATTTGGAATTAAAATTAATACATTATTTTGTCCTGGGCAGGCTGGCTTGTTGAAAAAGCCAGGTTTTTAGGGGGCGCTGGAAGGACAGGAGGTCAGGAATTATGTGAAGCTCCAGGGGTAGCTCATTCCAAAGGGAAAGTGGTCTCACAGGGAAGGCTCTCCCCCTGGGGTCGCCAGCCGACACTGTCTGGCTGACGGCACCCTGAGGAGGCCAACTCTGTGGGATCGTACTGGACAGTGGGAGGCTACAGGTGGCAGTAGGTGGTAGTAACTCAGTAACTCAGCTACTAATATTCTTATTTTATTGTATTGTATACCTCCAGAATATTCAATATGTAGATATATGTGGATCTGATCAATCCGGTCACTTGATTTGACAAAGCAACTGTACATTCCTCCATCAGACATCTGGATGTTTTTCAGCTTTAAGGAGACATTTCCAGTGTCCAATCCTTCTTTGGAAACGACTGCTCTAGCTTTATAGTCTGGTCCATAGATTTCCTCACCAATAGGTGGTATAAACTGATACATGTTCTCAAAGGTATGATTGGTTATTTTGACCCACGTAATTTCTGTAGGTTTTTCTTGAGACTTGATATTGCATGGTAAGATGACATCTTGGCCCACATTTCCAGTAACAAATGACAAGGAACTCAATTCAAAATTGTCTGAAAAAAAATAATTACTATTATTTTTTTTAATATCTGACAAACTAATCTTGACGTATTGCAGATTTGAGTTTGAATGTCTATTAAAATAGCTCTATTTTTTTTTATTTTATTAAATTTATACCCCGCCCTTCTCCAAACGGACCCATTAATGCTTTAATATACATTATAAAGTTTTTTTTCTGTAAATAGCTGTGCCAATATGATATTAAAAAGCATGCTGCCTGATTCAATAGTCAGAACATTCATAATTTCCTTCTGGGGGAAAAGTCTCTTTACTAATTTCTAGCTATTATCTTTTTTCCTCTAACTGAGTTTTTAAAAAATGAAAGAGCAGTTGCATATGAGTATGAGAAAGTTACAAACAGAAGATATATACATGGGGATAGCATATTATATATTGTAAATAAGAAGTGATGGCTGATGAATAAGATGCTTGACTAGAACCTTTTACTTCCAAATCATGTTTTCAAATAGATTGAGCATTCTATTATATGCCGAAAGCATTAGATGGTTTGGTGAACCCAAGAGTCACCACAGAGAACTTGTTGCTTCATTTTGGACATTTTTGTACACTAAATTTGAAATTTTAGAATGAGAACAAATATTCCTATAAGCAATATTTTCTGAATAATGACAGCCTTACATATACAAAATAATTTCTCCCTTTGCCAGCATTGGAAAGTAAGTTAGACATATAAAATCAAGGTATCATCTACTTGAAAGCAGTAGAATCATAGAAACCCGAGCTGACGAAAATATGTATAAATATTTCTACCAGAAAATATCACATTATTGAAAGTAATTTTGCATATATTACCTGCCACGGAAATCAACAACAGGATTGTGATGTAGGAGTAAGAAAGAATGTGGTGGAGTATTTCTTTACTTCTATAGGCTCTCATATTTTTTCAGCAGCTCTGATCTGAAACACAAATAATCCCAAAAAATATTAATTTGAGTAATTTGAGACAAATTACTCAAATAATTTGAGTTTGAGACACTTTTCCTATGTACATATAATTTTTGAAACAAAAGCCCATATAGTTCAAAATTAAAACAATATTATTTGACTAAATATGGAAGGGACTTTAGAGGTCTTCTAGTCCAAGCCCTTGCCTATACCATTTCAGATAAATGACTATCCAACATCTTTTTGAAGACTTGCAGTGTTGGGGCATTCACAACTTCTGGTGGCAAGCTGTTCCACTGGTTAATTGTCCTAACTGTCAGGAAATTTCTCCTCAGTTCTAAGTTGCTTCTCTCCTTGATTAGTTTCCACCCATTGCTTCTTGTTCTGCCCTTGGGTGCCTTGGAGAATAGTTTAATTCACTCTTCTTTGTGGCAAACCCTGAGATATTGGAACACTGCTATCATGTCTCCTCTAGTCCTCCTTTTCATTAAACTAGACATACCCAGTTCCTGCAACCATTCTTCATATGTTTTAGTCTCCAGTCCCCTAATCATCTTTATTGCTCTTCTCTGCACTCTTTCTAGAGTCTCCATATCTTTCTACATCGTGGCGACCAAAACTGAATGCAGTATGCATTCTTTATTGTGAATTTAAGTGCAAATTGATCTGTTTGGTACTTTCTACACTAAAGGGCAGATTGCAGAATTCATATTTAGTCAGAAATATAAATAAGTTCACAATGTTATCAATAATCATAATTAAATACTGTTTAGACTGAAGTCTTTTAATCTTTTAAAATTCTGTTGTTTCCAACTATTTAATTACATATAAGGAAACTGTTGTCAGGGTTCCAAGTCATACACTCATAGCAAACAGAACTCCAAAGCAGATAGATTCCTCAAAGAACAGTTTTACTGGATATATCATATTGGCACAAACTTGTGAAAACCCTCTAAAGGTCCCTGTGGTTTTCATCTTATTGAAAGTAAAGGTTTTGCTTGGTAATGTCACTCCTCTCTTCAACAACCTGTTGGAATGTCCTTGGTTCTCAGGAGAAAATATTTTGTTTTGGCTACATTCTATTTTTCTTCCTTAACTCTCATCTCCATTGTGGCAACCTTGAAGTCTCAAAGATGGCCTCAGTCAAGCCAGCTTCAGAGTTGACAACTGTATCATCTGTGATATTTAAAAATCCCCCCTTTTCTGATATTTTTAGCGCACGGTTTTTTAAATACAATTAAAATATACAATTATCTTTAAATGATATTAAATTGTATGCATTCACTTATAGATCTCATATCTGTTGTGGAAATCATGACCCAAGTAAATCTGATCATTTTAAATCAAATTTATTTCAAATGAGCAAATTTAGCCATGTCTTTAATATTCTTCCTCAACATAACAGGATTTAGAAATGTTTAATCTTTGATAAATTAAATATTTATGATTTATTAATGTTCAAAAACATGGCATTAATAAATCTTTCATTAAAGAAACCTAAGAAATAATCCATAATCAATTTCATTTTTATGTATGTAATTTAACAATTTCAAATGGTGACCAAAACTGGATGCCTTATTCCAAGTAGGCTACAGTTGGAATACTGCATTCAGTTTTGGTCGCCACGATGTAGAAAAAATGTGGAGAAGAGAGTGCAGAGAAGAGCAACAAAAAGAGTGCAGAGAAGAGCAACAAAGATGATTAGGGGACTGGAGACTAAAACATATGAAGAATGGTTGCAGGAACTGGGCATGTCTAGTTTAATAAAAAGAAGGACTAGGGAAGACATGATAGCAGTGTTCCAATATCTCAGGGGTTACCACAAAGAAGGGAGTCAAACTATTCTCCAAAGCACCTGAGGGCAGAACAAGAAGCAATGGGTGGAAACTAATCAAGGAGAGAAGCAACTTAGAACTGAGGAGAAATTTCCTGACAGTTAGAACAATTAATCAGTGGATCAGCTTGCTTCCAGAAGTTGTGAATGCCTCAACACTGCAAGTCTTTAAGAAGATGTTGGATAGCCATTTGTCTGAAATGGTATAGGGCAGTGGTCGGCAAACCGCGGCTCGCGAGCCACGAGTGGTTCTTTGGCCCCTCGGTGTGGCTCTTCCACGAGCGAACGGGTGGGGGGGAGTGCCCGGGGTTGCAGCTTCGCCGGAGCCATCCGGCCGCTGCGCACCCGCCTCCCTTGGGAGAGACCCAGGGAGTCCTCCCAGCGCAGATGAGCCACGCTTGGCCCTGCAGGGGGGACACGAGGCTTAGGGCCAGAGCACACGAGCACGGCCACCCCACCAAGAGGAGCGGTTGTCTCCTTTGCCTCCGAAGGCAACGGGGAGTGACGGGTGCTGCTGCTGCGGGTGCGAGTGGAAGGCGCTGGACACGTTGTCTCCAAAATGGCCATTATCTTCCTCCCTGGACTCTGTCTCCCGGGCAGACAGAACGAGAGGCCAGGACCAAGCCCATCGGCCACAGCCACCACTTCCAAGAGCAGGCTACTCAGCTCACCCCCAGTGCTGTCTGGGAGACAGAAAAGAGCCCCGGCCTGACGCCTTCCCTGCGGCTGCCTCCCCCTGTAACGAGCGAGCGAACGGGCGGGGGGAGCGCCCGGGGCTGCGCCGGAGCTGTCCGTGCGCCGTGCGCCCAGGGAGGTGGGTGCCTGGCACCCGGACGGCTCGGGCACAGCCGCAGCCCCGGGTGCTCTGCTGCCGGGCCCTCCGCTGCCTCCGGGCGGAGGGGGGGGAGAGAGAGGAAGAGCCGGACCTGAGGGGCCAAAGAGGGACCTGGTGGAAATGTGCGCTCGGACGGCAGGAGCTGCATGTTGCAGGGCTCGGGGACAGCAGCAGCAACAGCCGCCTGCGGAGGCCGCCGTGCCGTGCTTTCCGGGACTGGCCGCCACGTGAGGCTGGGACCGAGGTAGGCGTGCAGCACCCAGACAGCCTCCGCGGTGCTTGGATGGCCGTGGCCTCGAGTGCTCTCCCCGCCCGCTCGCTGAGGGAGGCGGCGGCCGTGTGCTCTCCGGCCAGTGTGCCGGGCTTTCCACTGCTTCCAGGGGGGAGGGAGGGAGAGAGGGAAGGAGAGACTTACATACAGAGAGAGACAGAGGGGGGGGAAGAGACAGACAGAGAGAGAGAGGGAGGGAGAGAGGGAATCAGAGAGAGAGAGGCACACACACACACACACACACAGAATGACAGATGGGTGGAGGGAGGAGAGAGAGACAGATAAAGAGAGAGATTGACAGAGAGAGACAAAAAGAAAAAGAGAGAAAGAAAAACAGAAAGAAAAAGAAAGTGGGAGAGAGAGATAAAGAAAGAAAGAAAGAAAGAAAGAGGTCCGCGAAGTCCCCTTCACGTTCCTCATCTCCCCGAATGCCGTCCGGAGCCATCCGCAGCCACACAGAGACTTGCCGCTTTTCCATGCCGTGCAAAAGATAGGCGCGTGCATGCCCCGCCCAATTACAATCTTGGAGAGTTCGTGGCGGTGGAAACTTGCGTTATAATTGCACGCGCCTATCTTTTGCACGGCATGGAAAAGCGGCAAGTCTGCGCGGCTGCTAATGGTTCCAGGCGGCATCCGGGGAGACGAGGAACGTGAAGGGGACACCCCTCCCCCAGCGGAAGGCCTCGCCGTCACCACAGAGCCCGCCGCTCCTCCACGCGGTATTTTGTGGACAGTGACAGACAGACACAGAGAGGCACAGAGCGAGAGAGAGACGGACGGAGGGAATCAGGGTCTGACAGATACAAAGAGAGGGGGGGGAAGGAGGGAGGGAGAAACAGAGAGAGACAGGTAGGGAGAGAGGGAAGGAGGCAAAGAGCCACAGAGACAGACAGACAGAGAAGAAGGGAGGGCAGAGAGACAGAGAGAGACACAGAGAATGACAGAAAGAGACAGGGAGGGAGGGAGAGAGGGAGGGAAGGAGGCAAAGAGCCACAGAGACAGACAGAGAAGAAGGGAGGGCAGAGAGACAGAGAGAGACACGGAGAATGACAGAAAGAGACAGGGAGGGAGGGAGAGAGGGAGGGAAGGAGGCAAAGAGCCACAGAGACAGACAGACAGAGAAGAAGGGAGGGCAGAGAGACAGAGAGAGACACGGAGAATGACAGAAAGAGACAGGGAGGGAGGGAGAGAGGGAGGGAAGGAGGCAAAGAGCCACAGAGACAGACAGACAG
Organism: Rhabdophis nuchalis; assembly: GCA_039707465.1. Lineage (NCBI taxonomy): Eukaryota > Metazoa > Chordata > Lepidosauria > Squamata > Natricidae > Rhabdophis > Rhabdophis nuchalis. The sequence continues at coordinate 145,164,562 of CM077647.1, forward strand.
AGAAGAAGGGAGGGCAGAGAGACAGAGAGAGACACAGAGAATGACAGAAAGAGACAGGGAGGGAGGGAGAGATAAAGAGCCACAGAGAGAGACAGACAGATAGACAGACTCAGAGAGACAGAGAGAAACAGAAAGAGAGAGAGAGAAAGAAGGGAAGAAAGAAAAGAAAGTTGGAGAGAGATGAGAGAACTTATGACCACAATTGAGCTCAAAATTTTGGTTGCTAAGCAAGACCTTTGTTAAGTGAGTTTCACCACAGTTTCCAAGTTGGCCACGCCCATCCGGTCACATGACCGCTGAGCCACGCCCTCAAAACAGGCCACACCTTCCGGCTCTCAAAAGAAATTTCAATCGAGCTTTTGTTGATATTTGGCTCTTTTGACTAATGAGTTTGCCTACCACTGGTATAGGGCTTCCTGCCTAGGCTTGGAGTTGGACTAGATGACCTGCAAGGTCCCTTCCAACTCTGCTATTGTATTGTATTGTAAATATGTATTTAGTATTACACTAACTGCTATTATTTAATTGTATAATGTGCCAATTAAATTCCATATAATTTGGAGGAGAAGCAAGAAATTAAAGAACAGTTTGTTTAATTTATTAAACTATAACATTGACTCATACTAATGCAAAATTTACCCTCACTTTTAAAAACCCTGCTCATTCATTTTATATTGTATCTTTTTAAAACGCAAGAAATCGCATACCTTTCAGGGAAGAAAGCCGGAAACGTCCTGTTTACGCACATAAGAACTGAATTTGATCTTTGTTTCCTCTTAATTTCAAGAACTATAAGATATAAATGAAAGATAAAACTGCACTTTGGCAAGATAAACAAGAGACATAAGTTACACATTAACCATAAAGTTTATTATAACTAAAATGTATCTCACTTTCTTTTAATTCTATCCTCAAATAGAAAACATGTTGTGCATTCTAAGCCGCATCATAAATACAATGTTTTTGTACAACCTGTAATGATGCAAAGTGACAAAAGCTGCATTGTGGCATACTGAGGCTTTAGTTCTGCTTTTTTTTTTTTATTGCAAAAGTTTTATTCAGACAAGTTTTCCCCCCTTTTACCCCCCCGACATATAATATAAAATCACATACAAAAAGTATACCCCTCACCTCCCCCCGTCTTAAAATAAAATTCTCATTCAAATATTGAGTATTATACCCCCGACCAACATGATATAAATTTAGTATAAAATACATCAATCTCTCCCTGACACCCTTTCTAAGTTAATTCAGCATCATAACATAACCATATCCCATTATACCCATCTCTATATTGCTTATCCACTTATATTTCCCCACCCTCCACCCTAACCCACCCCCACCTCCCAGTCAATCCCACCCTCAAACCCACCCCCCTGACTTCCGCTATACACCACTCTAATAATTCCAAGCATCCCAAATATTATTTACTCTATTCACCTATCAATCAAAGCATTCTTACCTAAAAGCTACATAATACTTCCTAATCTGATATTTATTCTGTATATAATCAATCCATTAGAAACCTTATAACGAACTCAACATAAACACCCCCTTTTAGTTGAACATTAAAATACATAGAAAATAATTCTTAAGATCTAAATACCATATCATATAACCTAACACTTATAAAACTTAAACCATATATCCTAGCTTAAGTTTACATCCTTCCTGATTCAAAAGGTTTACTATTTTTCCCCTCTCCATTTGCTTAATTGCCCACTTAGCAACACAAAAAAATATAAAGATTACTCTAATATTTGAAAAAAGCAAAGTTACTTCTCTCTTCACAAAGGAAACAAAAATAGTATAGGAAAATTTCAGATCCTATCACATGAAGGGTACAGTAAATTGCAAGAAAATTTCAAAGTTCGACCCAAGTTTTTTCCCAGAACACTAACATAATATTAGTCCTTTCCGCGTCAATGTTCATAAGTCCAACTCTTCAGGTCTCCTTCCATTCCATCCATAGCTGTTTGTAATACCAGTTTAAGCAGCTGCCCCCATAAATAACAAAAAAAAAAACAACCCTTTACATAGGTAACCCCCGAGTGACTTTTCATCAGGATTATAAAGTTCCAGGATCGTAATAGGGCAACAACCAGATCCACTGCAAATGCTCCGGTTCCAGTTTTCAACCCTGAAAAAGTTTCCACATCCAAGAGAACCAGCATTGCAGAGATCTGTATATTTTTATCTAGATTGATTAATTGCTTCGTCCTTTAATCCTTTTGTCTTTCTTAACTCGCCGAGATTGAGACCTCCTCTGCTTCTGCGGTTTCTGAATTTGTCTGGTGCTAGACCTGGCTTCACATTGCTCATCTGATTTACGTATTGGCATTCCAACAGATCCCCCTATAGCAGTCTTCGACATTTCCTCCAGAGTAGGGCTTAAAAAAAGCCCAGGGGAATCCAACTGAGTATGTTCTTCCATCTCTTTTCCAAATTGTTTCTGCTCCATCTCAATATCTTGCTCTGAACCATCCAGATCTACTAGTGTTGGTATAGATATACGTGGGGGCGTTGCACTTTTCTTCAGTATTTCATAATAAAAATCTCTTGCCTTGTCTATAGTATTCAAACAATACCGCGCCCCTTCATATCTGAATATAACACCCATTGGAGCATCCCACCTGTACTGTATCCCTCTTTTCTTCAGCTCCTCCACCAAAAAACCAAAATCCTTTCTGAGCTTCAGGATAGTTGATGGAAGTTCCTTAAAGACACCAATCTGTTTTCCAGCTATGTGGAGAGAGGAGTGAAAAGACTTCTGCAGAATATCATTTCTGAGGTTTCTCTCAGTAAAATATATCACAACATCTCTCGGTAGTTGCCTTTGTAATGCTATACGCGAGTTTGCTCTGTAAATTTTATCAATCTTAGCATAAATTTCACCAGGATCCATTTTTACTAATATAGCCAAAGCATCGGCAGAAACTTTTCTTAAGTCTTCTCTAGGATTTTCTGATAATCCCCTCAGTCTAATGGCGTTTTGCATTAACAAAAATTGTAACATAATAACCTGTTTGTCCAATTTGTGCATATTCCCCTCCATTTCCACCAATTTCAAATCCGTTTCCTTTGCTTTGACTTCCACCTCTGAAGACAGCTTTACGATTTTCACATCAATTTTAATGATAACTTCAGACAGACTCTTGGCCATTGCAAACATTTTTTTTTCCAATTGTTCATATTTCTCCTGGATCATTCTTTTGAGGTCTCTGCTTTCATTAACTATAAAGTTCATCAAATCTTTAAAGTCCTGGGGAGTTACTACACGAGTTTGTTCCATTGCCTTGCTTTTAAGTTTTCCAAGTTTTCAGGAAAGAAAAAACCTCTTCAAAATATCAAAATAAGTCAGTAATAAGTAATACGTTTAGCTTAACGCTCAATAAATCAGATAGTGCATTTGGCTTTATAGCTTGCTCCCCCTTTCCGCATACAGCTGTCCGCTATCAGCCAGGGGTTAAGCAGAGACCAAAATCCACAAATCAATAATTAGACAAGGCAACTAAGTTTCATTTCATTCATCTGGTAGTTAACGCCATCTTGAATCCTTTGTTCTTTAAAACAATTCGCAAACTTTAATTACTTGCGTTTAGTTTCCTTTGAAGTACGAAGGCTTGAAATATAGTCCTTCTTGATGGATTGCATGTCAATCAGGATTGGGTACAAGCCAAAACAACTAACTTTCATTTCGTCTCATCTGGTAATTAACGCCATCTTGATTCCTTCGTTCTAAAGGCTGTGTCTAAGATCTACTATATTCTGGCAAAATCACCAACTTTAATTACTTGCGTTTACGATGAGTAGCCAAGAAGTTCCCTTTGAAGTATAAAATTGCCTTGGAATGTAGATTAGAAGTTAAAAGCAGTTTGCTTTGCCGTGTTAATTAGCCAATTAACACGGTCTCCACACCCGTCCGGAGAAGATCGCGGCCAAAAGAGGGGAGGGTCTCTCCTTACTTGCTCCTCAGAGGAAAACTAACCCTCTGAGGGCTTCGCAAGGGGACTCTTCCCTGGCAGCAAAAACTCTCCCACCAGCTCATAATAGAGCTTGGGGTTCGGAGGCATTTGATGGTATAAAAAACGCCTCTACAGACGAGTGGGATGGCAGGCTTGAAAAAAGCCTACCGACAGCAACTGCAACCGGAAGTCAATCTCCAGTTCTGCTTTTGAAAGATATATCTCTTCCTCCCTTGTGCTCCCCCTTGGAGAATTTTGGTTGTCATTTTCCATACCTAATTTTATGCGATGATTGGCTGTGTGGTGTGATATGGTTTGGGTGCTGTGTTAGAATACAGTTTTTTGGGTAGCCATTGCAGAGAAAGATGTCAAGCAGCTTTTTTTCTTTCATTTTTATTAGTGTTGTGATGTTGCAGTGTGTCCTGGACCTTCTGAAAAGGGTACGGACATAGCTTCGTTTGTGTATGGTGGGGTGGTTGTGAGGGGGAGAGAGATCAAAAGAGAGATCATTCTTTAATAATACAGGATGCAGTACTAAAACAGAACTAAAACCTGTTTTTTGTGATGTAATGACATAATGCAGCTATTGTCATTTTTACATCATCACAATTTGTACACAATATTTATAGTGTGGTTTAAAAAGTCAAAACGTGGTTTCTATTTGAGGATGGAATTGAAACAGTGAAGACACTTAGGACTTTTCAAATGCAAGATGCTTGCTGGTTCGGATGGAGAGATCATTTGCCTCAACACAAAATGAGCAATGCTTTAATGCTATTCAATATGCAATTCAGAGAAACCTTGCAGGAGCCAAGGTGTAATTCTAAAGTGTTTTTCAAGATTTGGCTATAGTCAGTCAGGAGCAGAACTTCTACCCTGATCCAGTGGTAGGATTCAGCTGGTCCACACAAGATCAGGAAAACTGGTATCTATTTTTTTGTAGTTTGGCAAACCAGCTGAATAGCCCTACCTCTCCCAGCCACTTTTTGCCTCATGCAGGCACAAGCAGCTAATTTATGGCTTGGACAGTTCTTCCCCAACTCCGGGACATGATTTCCTCCCCATCCTTGCTTGCTCCATCCTCCCAATATCTTACTTGTCTAATCCAAGGTGAAGATTCAACTGAGCAACTCTAGATTGAATTCTTGACAAGTCATCAGGTCAGGAAGAGAAGGAGGGGTGTTGATGGTATTGGCAGTGTTGTGGTTTTGGGGCAACAATACTAATAGCCAGGCAGGTGATGGTGCCACTTCCTCTATCCACGGCAGCCTTTCCCCCACCACATCCACCTCCCATGCCTGAGAGTCTGAATGGTCAAGCTCCAAGTTGCCATACACTCATTAATCAAAGCTCTCCAGCCTTTTGGGCATGCTCCTTTCTCTACCCCCCTCACTCCCATGGATTCAGCCTTGAGGAGGATTGCAGTAGCCTGGAGAGCATGACACAGTCTGGCCACATTCTCATCTCTGCTGGGTGGGTGATTCTTCACTGCCCTTTTTGCTTCCAGGTTGCTTGCTCCTTAGGGTTTGCTTGTATTGGCAAAGAATGGGAAGAAGGCTTGTGTCATGTAATGGTGGCCAGCCCCCTGCTATCAAAATGGATCCTGGGTGCTGCACTATGTTGCAATAGAGAAAAGGTCAACAGAGCAGCTGGCAAAAGGGAAAAGAAAGCCGCTTTTCCTCCTCCTTCTCTCGTGCCAGCCACTTCATTGCCTGTTTTTCTATTGTAGTGCAGTGCCCAGGATCCACTTTGATAGGGAAGGTAATTTAACAACCAATTCACCCAGGATCATCCTGCATGTGCAGCGGAGCTGGAGCTGGAGGAAAGGGATGGGCCACATCTCCCACAATAGCAAACCTGGCCCTGTGCAAACCAATTGTTAAATTATTTGAATCCCACCACTTTTCTAATCTATCTAAGAGAATTACCATGAGTATTTGAAAATGTGAGTGGCTGCAAATGTGGTGCTGATTATGTATAAGTGGACAGCTGCTTTCCAAACATATTTAGGAGAAATGTTAATCTCATAAAGCAGAGTATAACTATTTATGCATATAGTACACTTTATGTATACTCTGTTTATGATCTCTGTATCCTCGTTACTTCAAGAAGCATGAGATATACAATTGCACTTTGGCATGATAAGCAATACTAGTTACATATTAATCACAGAAATTAATATATCCAAAACATGTGTGTGTGTCTGTGTGTGTGTGTCTGTGTGTGTGTCTGTGTGTCTGTGTGTATATGTATGTTTTTGTAGATTTTCACAGGTCTTGTTCTATTCGGGTGTTTTCCCGTGTAAGAATGAGATTGTCTTTGCAACGTTTCGGCAAGATCTCACTTGCCATCTTCAGATCGAATCCTACAGTGTCTTTCTTGACTGAAGCCATGCAGTCTTTGCTCTCTCTTCAGTGACCCAAGATTGTTTTATTGCTTTCATTTCCTTAAAATACAAAAGAAGTAATATGCATCAGGTATTTTTTGAACTTTTTCTGTCTATGTGTTTAAACAATTCTTAACCACCTTATCTTAATTGCCTACATTTCAGATATGCCCAGATTTGGATTGTTGTAAGTATAACATTTTCAAGGGTTAATCTCATTTGTCAAGCTCTGGTTTTCCATTTTTCCTAAGAAAAGGAAGTGGGAAATGGTTTAGTCTCTACTGAAACTTCACAGAACAATTTGAAAGCCCTGATTTGTTGTAGACCAGTGATAACTAATGTTCATTGCCTAAAACATTTCTTCATTTCAAGCAAAAGATCATGATGGGATGAGAACTTTTTTTAGAGATATTTGGAAACATTTCAAATCCTTGATTTCCATTAAAATAGAATCAGTTTCAGCAGAGATACAAGAACATACTCAATTCAAACCTGCTCAGAAATGTATGAAATCAAGATTTGCTCAGGACCTGGATCAGTGATCAGGACACTGAAAAGTTTCCCCCTCAGTTCTCAGTTCTATTTTATGATCATTGTTCTGAATGTAGCAGAATTCTTTTTAGAATAATGCCTGGATTTTTTAAAGGCTTTCTTATTTTCAATTAATTTCTATGTCTGTAACTATCTTTTTTCTGAAGAAAGGAGCATCAGAGAGAAAAATTGATGAACAAAAAATATTCACCTTCTACAAGAGTGCTCCTGAGCCAGCCAACCTTGACATTTTCTCCCCAATGGGACCAGTTTTCCACCATGGCAGTCCGAGTAAGCTAGTCCCTGCTGCCTCCATCAATGCAATCAGCCCTGGGCCATGTTGGAGCCCACTGAGATGCTGAAGGGCAGCCATAACATTAACTGGGTTGGCAGGTGCCCCCCAGTTTGGATTACTACCCCAGACACATCTGCGCCCAAGCTCAGTGGATCCCTACTCGGATTCCGCTGTAGCCCCCTGCAGCAGCTCCTTGGTCCACCCACCCATCCCGCCACTGATTAACGCCATCTTCGACTGGGACTCAGACAAGATTGCATTTATTCTCAACCAGATGTGAGCGCACATCGATGACTACAGCTGTGACTCCTCCACTAACCAGGTGATGATTCACATGGTCACAGCAAATCTAGATGGAGAGACAGCTGAGTGGGTGACCTAACTGCATGATGAAGAGGTCTCAGAGTTGGGTAACATTGATCCAACAGTCTGTAGGATCCAATGGTTAGATTCAAAGATGAATCCCAATCCTTGGAAGCCAGAGCAGAGATCAAAGAAATCAAACAGACAGGTCACCCAGTCAAGGAATATGTCCAGGAATTCAGGAGAATCGTGGGCAAACTGTGGCTCTCGCCAAAGTGACTCCTGATCTACTTCTTCAAAGAAGTTTTAGACCAGGAGCTACTACACACATGTGTCTGCTGAGTGGTCCACCATCCATATGTGGTACCAGATGGCAATTGCCTTGAACTCAGACCTCACCATCACAAGAAATGTGGGTGAGCCCATTTAAATATTTTTTAGTCTCTTTGCCAGTATTGAAGCAAATAGTATATAATCTGCATTTAATGAGATTGCTCTATAGTTCTTAATTTGTGTGAGATCTGCCTCTTTGGGTAGTAGTGTAATATACTCCTGGCTTGTACTGGTATCCTGGGAGGTTACACGAGGCTGGCTCCAGGAGGTGGTCAATGCTTCCCTGAGTGAGGGGTTTTTGCCGGACACCCTTAAAGAGGCGGTGGTGAGACCCCTCCTCAAGAAGCCCTTTCTGCACCCAGCATTATTGGTGAATTACCGTCCGGTCTCCAACCTTCACTTTCTGACGAAGGTTGTAGAGTGTGGTGGCACAACAGTTTCCCCATCATCTGAAGGAAATTGATTATCTAGACCCGCACCAGTCCGGCTTCCGGCCCGGGCACAGCACCGAGACGGCATTGGTCACGTTGGAGGGCCAGAGATGGGGGTTGTTCCTCCATCCTGGTCCTATTAGACCTCTCAGCGGCTTTTGATACCATCGACCATGGTATCCTATTGCATCGGCTGGAGGGGTTGGGGGTGAGGGGCACTGTGTTGTGGTGGTTCTCCTCCTACCTCTCTGGTCGATTGCAATTTGCGTTGGCAGGAGGGCAGAGGTCGACCTCTAGATCTCTCACTTGTGGGGTGCCTCAGGGGTCGGTCCTCTCGCCACTCCTGTTCAATACATATATGAAGCCGCTGGGTGAGATCATCCATGGTTTTGGGGTAGAGTACCATCTCTACGCTGATGACACACAGCTGTATATATCTACCCCAAACCACCCCAACGATGCCGTAGAGGTGATGTGCCAGTGCCTGGAAGCCGTGCGGGCCTGGATGGGAAGTAACAGACTCAGACTCAACCCATCCAAGACCGAGTGGCTTTGGTTCCCGGCATCCCAGTATAACCAGTTGACTCCATCACTGGCCATAGGGGATGAACATCTAACCCCTGTGAATGGGGCACGCAACTTGGGCGTCCTCCTTGATACACGGCTGTCCATGGAAGATCAAGTGACGGCCGTGGCCAGGAGGGCGTTTTACCTGGTCCTCCTGGTCCATCAGTTGCATCCCCTATTGGATCGGGGTGCCCTTTGCACAGTCACTCATGCCCTCGTGACATCCTGACTGGACTACTGCAATGCTCTCTACATGGGGCTCCCCTTGAGGTGCACCCGAAGGCTTCAGCTTGTCCAGAATGCAGCCGCGCGGGCAATTATGGGAACCTCCAGGTTTTCCCATGTAACACCACTCCTGCGCGAGCTGCATTGGCTGCCTGTCGTCTTTCGGGTGCGCTTCAAGGTGTTGGTTATCATCTTCAAAGCGCTCCATGGCACGGGACCTAGCTATCTGCGGGATCGCATCCTGCCCCATACATCCCTGCGGCCGATTCGCTCCCACAGAGAGGGACTTCTTCGGGTGCTGTCCACTAGGCTATGCCAGCAGGCGACGCCCAGGGGAAGGGCCTTCTCTGTGGCGGGCCCGACCCTCTGGAACGACCTTCCCCCCGAAATCAGAACAACCACGGACCTTCGCTCCTTCCGACAGAAACTAAAAACACACTTCTTCTGCTTGGCCGGCCTAGGGTAATTTAAATTGTTTAAATTGTTTTAGGGGATTTTAGGGATAGTTTTAGTTTTATAGGGGGTTTTAGCGCAGGGCCAGTTTAATTTGTTTTTAACTTTGTACTCTGTTTTAATTGTATTTTTAATTCCCTGTGCCCCGCCTCGAGTCCCTTCGGGGAGAGAGAGCGGGTTATAAATTAAAATTATTATTATTATTATTATTATTATTATTATTATTATTATTATTATTATTATTATTATTATTATTATTATTATTATTATCATCATCATCATCATCATCATCATCATCATCATCATCATCATTATTATTATTATTATTATTATTATATGCTTCTAACCATGATTTAGTTATTTTGTACTCAGACATCACTTCATTCATATCTTCTAGAAGGGGAAGGGACAATGATTCCTCCAGTGTTTTATAGAATTCCACTGGAAGGCCATCTGGGCCTGGAGCCTTCCCATTATTTTGTTTTTTTAAGAGCTTCACTTAACTCCATCATCGTTATTTTACCTCCTAATATAGTTCTAGTGTCCGGGGAAGATTAGTTTCTTGTTAAGTATTGCTTAACTCCTCCCTCTTCTATGTTCTCTTCTTCATATAACTTAGCATAGTATTCTTGTATGATTTTCTTCTTTTCAGTATTTCCATACTGAATTTGTCCTTGTTCATTCTTAATTTTTGTATTGGATATTTGATTGGTTGAATGTATGGCATGGATTAACACCTTTAAATGGTGGTTTTGGGTGCTTTTTCTGGTAGCCCCTGGTAGCTACCTCTCCCAGGTGTTGACATACTCCCATATTTCTTGTTGGGGAAAAGAGCTGCTGAAGAAACTACATCTGCTAGGCTTTATGGGGGACAACCTGGGAAACTATGGCCTTAAGGACGCTCAATTTAAAGTAGTCCAATGACTTGTGGACATTGATCTACAATATTTATGAGCCAAAGCCAACAAAACTTGCTCCCCTCTGACCTTCAACCAATTCAATAATTACGGACTGAGGAAGGTTTCCTATTTCTATACTTTAACCACTCCTAAGTATAGAAGAGCTTTCTCCCTTCGCTTGCTTTAATGTCTTGCCCTCAGCACTTTTGGATAGTTGTTTCAAGACCCTCCCAATTAACGAGCAGTTATGCCTTTGTAACAGAGCCGAGGTTGTAACTGTGGAGCATGTTCTTTTATCTTGTCCCATGTACAATGCAGCTAGATCTAAGTTACAGTGTCTCCTTGAAACTATCCCTTCTAGACCCAATGGCTGTAATTGGATGGTATATTGCCTAGGAGATGGCTCCCCATACATCACCTTTCAGGCCTCAAAATTCTTCTTAAGAGCTGTAACCATTAGAGGAGAATGCTGTAACTTCCCTTAGTTAAGCTTTTAGCGACTGATTGTTATAATGCTATGATCAATTTTCTTATGTTTCTTTTTATAGTACTTGTGTTTTGGTCTGTGACCATAAATAAAGTAGATATATAACTTTTTAATTGCTGTATTTTCTTAACTTCTCTTTCCTTTTTCAGTTTCTACGCCAACCGTTTGCCTGGCTTATTTGCATTTTCAAAGTACTTCTGTTTGGCAAGGAGACAAATCAAAGACAATATGAGAATAATTTTGGACACTCTGGAGTACTATGAGGCTCATCCAGAAAAACAAATGGCCTTGATATTTCTTGATGCGCAGAAGACTTTTGATAATGTGAACTGATGATTCATGTTTCAACAAATGGAACAAATGAACTTTGGTAAGAAATTTATACAAGCCATACAAACTATATATCATACTCAAATAGCTACGATAATGATAAATGGAGAACTTACAGGTTCTATTGAACTAAAAAGAAGCACAGGACAAGATTGTCCATTATCACTGTTACTTTTTTGTTCTAACACTAGAAATTCTAAATAGAAAAATCAGAGAAGAGGAGGAAATAAAAGGAATGACAATTAAAAAAGAAGAATACAAGCTGCAAGCATTTGCAGATGACTTGGTCTTTATTCTTGAAGAGCCATTGGAAACTGCACCTAAACTGATGGAAAGAATTGAGGAGTATGGAAAAGTAGCAGGTTTGAAAATAAACAAAGACAAAACAAAGATTTTAATGAAGAATATTCCACTAAGACAAAAAAAAGAAAAAAGAATTGGCGGAAGCCTTGGAAATTGAAGTTACCAACAATGTTAAATGCATAGGAATTTATGTAGATGTAGTAGTACTCTTAAAGAGGTCAACTATTTAAGACTGAAGCAACAAATCTTAATGGACATGAGAAAATTGGAAAATATACAACTATCAATGATAGGGAGAATATCTACAATTAAAATGAACATTTTGCCCAGAATTCTATACTTGTTCCAGACAATCCCCAATTAGGTTGGGGGTAAGACTATTTTGCAGATCTTGATAAAATGATGCTGAAGTATATTTGGCAGGCGGAAAAAGCATGAATAAAACTTAAAAGTGTTGCAAAATGCTAAAATAAGAGGAGGATTGGCTGTACCAGACTGGGAGCTATATTATTAGGCAATGAGTTTAAACGTGGATTAAAGAGTGGATAACTCTAAGAAATTCCAGGCTTTGAAATTTAGAGGGCCACAACTTGTTGTTGGAATGGCATGCTCCTCTATGCTATAAGGGAACTAAAGCACATGGTTATTTTAAATTAGCTGTACCCGGCCACGCGTTGCTGTGGCCCAGTCTGGTTAAATGGCTAACACAATCTCTAGATGTACACCTGCACACAGAAACACATACACACAACCACCCTATAACCCCCAACCTACCTACCTACTATAGTTCCCCTTCTCTCCACCTACCTACCTACCTACTGTATTTCTCCCTTCCCCTCTCTCTCTACCTACCTACCTACTGTATTTCTGACCGTCTCCCTCTCTCCCTACCTGCCTATCTACCTACCAACCTACTGTATTTCACCCTCTCTCTCTCTACCTACCTATCTACTGTATTTCTCCCTCTCCCTCTCTCTCCACCTACCTACCTACCTACTGTATTTCTCTCCCCCTCTCTACCTACCTACTGTATTTCTCCCACTCTCTACCAACCTACCTACCTACTATATTTCTCTCTCCCTCTCTTTCTCTCTCTACCTACCTACCTACCTACCTACCTACTGTATTTCTCCCTCTCTCCCTCTACTTACCTACCTACTGTATTTCTATTTCTCTACCTACCTACCTACCTACCTACCTACCTACCTACCTACCTACCTACCTACTTACCTACTATATTTCTCCCTCTCTCTCTCTCTCTCTCTCTACCTACCTACCTACTGTATTTCTCCCTCTCTCTCCCTCTACGGACCTACCTACCTACTGTATTTCTCCCACTCTCTCCCTACCTACCTACCTATGTGTATTTCTCCCTCTCTCTCTCTACCTACCTACCTACCTATTGTATTTATCACTCTCTCTCTACCTATCTGCCGACCTACTGTATTTCTGCCTATCTCCCTCTACCGGCCTACCTACCTACCTACTGTATTTCTTCTCTCTCTCTACTTACCTACCTACCTACCTAATGTATTTATCACTCTCTCTCTACCTACCTATCTACTGTATTTCTCCCTCCCTGTCTCTCTACGCACCTACCTACCTACTGTATTTCTCCCACTCTCTCTACCTACCTACTGTATTTCTCCCTCTCTCTCCCTACCTACCTACCTAGTGTATTTCTCCCTCTCTCTCTCTCTCCCTACCTACCTACCTACCTACCTACCTAATGTATTTCTCACTCTCTCTCTACCTATCTGCCTACTTACTGTATTTCTGCCTCTCTCCCTCTACCTGCCTACCTACCTACCTACAGTATTTCTTCTCTCTCTCTACTTACCTACCTACCTACTGTATTTCTCCCTCTCCCTCTCTACCTACCTAACTACTATATTTCTCCTTCCCTCTCCCTCCCTCCCTACCTACCTTCTGTATTTCTCCCTCTCTACCTACCTACTGTATTTCTCCCTCTCTCTCTACCTACCTACCTATCCCCTTTATTTCTTCCTCTCTCTGTCCCTCTATGCACCTACTGTATTTCCCCCTCTCACTCTCTCTATACCTACCTACCTACTGTATTTCTCCCTCTCACTCTCTCTCTACCTACCTACTGTATTTCTCCCTCTCTGTCTCCCTACCTACTGTATTTCTCCCTCTCTCTCTCTACCTACCTACCTACATAATGTATTTCTCCCTCTCTCTACCTACCTACCTACCTACCTACTGTATTTCTCCCTCTCTCTATCTCTCTACACACCTACCTACTGTATTCCCCCCTCTCTACCTACCTAACTACTGTATTTCTCCCTCTCTTCCTCTACATACCTACCTACTGTATTACTCTACCTACCTACCTACCTACCTACCTACCTATCGTATTTCTCCCTCTCTACCTACCTAACTACTGTATTTCTCCCTCTCTGTCTCCTTACCTACTGTATTTCTCCCCCTCTCTCTCTACCTACCTACCTACATAATGTATTTCACACTCTCACTCTCTACCTACCTGCCTACCTCTACCTACCTGCCTACCTTTCTGCCTCTCTCCCTCTACCGGCCTACCTGCCTACCTACCTACCTACTGTATTTCTTCTCTCTCTCTACTTACCTACCTACCTACTGTATTTGTCCCTCTCCATCTCTCTCTCTCTACTTACCTGCCTACCTACCGTATTTCTCCCTCTCTATCTCTCTACCTACCTACCGTATTTCTCCCTCTCTCTCTACCTACCTACTGTATTTCTCCCTCTCTCTACCTACCTACCTACCTACCTACCTACCTACTGTATTTCTCCCTCTCTCTATCTCTCTACACACCTACCTACTGTATTCCCCCCTCTCTACCTACTTAACTACTGTATTTCTCCCTCTCTTCCTCTACATACCTACCTACTGTATTACTCTCTCTACCTACCTACCTACCTACCTACCTACCTACCTACCGTATTTCTCCCTCTCTCTCTCAACGCACCTACCTACTGTATTTCTCCCACTCAACCTCCCTACCTACCTACAGTATTTCTCTCTCTCTCTCCCTACCTACCTACCTACCTAATGTATTTCTCACTCTCCCTCTCTCTTTCTACCTACCTACCTACGTACCTACCTACCTATCGTATTTCTCCCTCTCTACCTACCTAACTACTGTATTTCTCGCTCTCTCCACCTACCTACCTACCTGCCTACTGTATTTCTCCCTCTCTCTTCCTACTTACCAACCTATTGTATTTCTCCCTCTCTCTCTCCCTACCTACCTACTGTATTTCTGCCTCTCTCCCTCTACCTGCCTACCTGCCTACCTGCCTACCTACCTACCTACTGTATTTCTTCTCTCTCTCTACTTACCCACCTACCTACTGTATTTGTCCCTCTCCATCTCTCTCTCTCTACTTACCTACCTAACTACCGTATTTCTCCCTCTCTATCTCTCTACCTACCTACTGTATTTCTCCCTCTCTCCACCTACCTACCTACTGTATTTCTCCCTCTCTCTACCTACCTACCTACCTACTGTATTTCTCCCTCTCTCTATCTCTCTACACACCTACCTACTGTATTCCTCCCCTCTCTACCTACCTAACTACTGTATTTCTCCCTCTCTTCCTCTACATACCTACCTACTGTATTACTCTCTCTACCTACCTACCTACCGTATTTCTCCCTCTCTCTCTCAACGCACCTACCTACTGTATTTCTCCCACTCAGCCTCCCTACCTACGTACAGTATTTCTCTCTCTCTCTCCCTACCTACCTACCTACCTAATGTATTTCTCACTCTCACTCTCTTCCTACCTTCCTACCTACTGTATTTCTTCTCTCCCTCTACTTACCTACCTACCTACTGTATTTCTCCCTCTCCCTCTCTCTTTCTACCTATCTACCTACCTACCTACCTACGTACCTACCTACCTACCGTATTTCTCCCTCTCTACCTACCTAACTACTGTATTTCTCCCTCTCTCCACCTACCTACCTACCTACTGTATTTCTCCCTCTCTCTCCCTACTTACCAACCTATTGTATTTCTCCCTCTCTCTCTCCCTACCTACCTACTGTATTTCTCCCTCTCTCTCCCTACCTACTGTATTTCTCCCTCTCTATCTACCTACCCACTGTATTTCTCCCTCTCCCTCCCTACATACTGCATTTCTCCCTCTCTCTCCCTACCTATCAACATACTGTATTTCTCCCTCTCCCTCTACCTAGCTACTGTATTTCTCCCTCTCTACCTACCTACCTACTGTATTTTCCCTCTGTCTCTCTCCCTACCTACCTACCTATCCTTTTTACCTACTTACCTACTGCATTTCTTCCTTTCTCCCTCTATCTACCTACCTACCTACTGTATTTCTCCCTCTCTATCTATCCCTCTATCTACCTACCTACTGTATTTCTCCTTCTCTCTCTCTATGGGCCACCTGGGAGTTTGCTATCCTCTCTGCCTTGTTTTGGGCCTTTTAGGCCTCCATACAGTTGCTGAGGAAATGACTGTTGGAAATGCTACGGGGCTACGGGGAGGTGAAAACCTGATAAGTGAGTACATTTTACTTTTGTGTACCTTGCACATGTAACACATGTGCTAGCCACAAAAATGGAATGTATTATATTACTTGGGAACATTGTGTCAAAATTTGGTGCAGATCGGTCCAGTAGTTTTTGAGATTAGCGGCTTTGAACAAACTATTTTACATTTTTATTTATGTAGATAACAGAGCATCCAAGAGAGTAATTCTTCATTCTTTAATTCCCTTATTCTTACTTAAGTTTTGGACAGCTGCTGATCAACTGAAATTGAAATTGAAATTTATTAACCGCACCCTCTCCCCACAGGGACCCGGGGCGGTGCACAGGCAAAGCTAAAAACAATGTACAATAAATACAACATACATACATTAAAATAGAATTAAATAATATTTACCCGTGCTAAAAATATAAGATTAAGAACCCACTAAAATTTGGAGTCAATAGACAGAGAGAACTATTCAAGGCCGGCCAGTCGAAAGAGATAGGTCTTCAATTTTACACGGAAGGAGCGGAGGTCAGTGGTCGTACTAATATCAGGGGGAAGGTCGTTCCAGAGGGCCGGGCCCGCCACAGAGAGCGCCCTTCCCCTGGGCGTCGCCCGCTGACAAAGTCTAGTGGACGGCACCCGGAGAAGCCCCTCTCTGTGGGAGCGAATCGGTCGTGAGGATGTGTGGGGCAGGATCCGATCTCGCAGATAGCTAGGTCCCGAGCCATGGAGCGCTTTGAAGATGATAATTAACACCTTGAAGCGCACCCGGAAGACGACAGGTAGCCAGTGCAGCTCGCGCAAGAGCGGTGTTACGTGGGCAAACCTAGAGGTGCCCATAATTGCTCGCGCGGCTGCATTCTGAACTAACTGAAGCCTCCGGGTGCACCTCAAGGGGAGCCCCATGTAGAGAGAGTTACAATAGTCCAGTCGGGATGTCACGAGGGCATGAGTGACTGTGCGAAGGGCGTCCCGATCCAATAGGGGGCGCAATTGGCGAACCAGGCGAACCTGGTAAAATGCCCTCCTGGCCACGGCTGTCACTTGCTCTTCCATAGACAGCCGGGTATCCAGGAGGACACCCAAATTGCGCGCCCCATCCACAGGGGCAAGATGTTCGCCCCCTATGGCCAGCGTTGGAGAAAGCTGGTTGAATCGGGCAGCCGGAAACCACAGCCACTCGGTCTTGGTCGGGTTGAGCCTAAATCCGTTACTTCCCATCCAGATCCGCACGGCTTCCAGGCACTGGCACATCACCGCTACGGCATCGTTGGGGTGGTTTGGGTAGATATGTACAGCTGGGTGTCATCAGCGTACAGGTGGTACTCTACCCCAAAACCACGGATGATCTCACCCAGCGGCTTCATGTATGCATTAAACAGGAGAGGCGAGAGGACTGACCCCTGAGGCACCCCGCATGTGAGGGGTCTCGGGGTCGACCTCTGCTCTCCTGCCCGCACAAATTGCGATCGGCCAGAGAGGTAGGAGGAGAACCACCGTAAAACGGTGCCTCCCACCCCCAACCCCCCCAGCCGATGCAATAGGATACCATGGTCGATGTTATCGAAAGCCGCCGAGAGGTCTAATAGGACCAGGATGGAGGAACATCCCCCATCTCTGGCCCTCCAGAGATCATCTACCAACGCGACCAATGCCGTCTGGGTGCTATGCCCGAGCCGAAAGCCGGACTGGCGCGGATCTAGATAGTCAACTTCCTCCAGGCTATTTACTGGATGTAAATAGTTTCTTTATTTATTCCTTCTCTTTTAAAAAGCCAATAAGTAAACAAAACCTTTTTTCCAGGACCAATGTTTAATCAGAAGTATTACATAATTAACATTTTAAGTACACTTTAGAGATTCTCAGTCATCCAGGTCATGGTTGTCCCAAAGATCCTTTTTCAGAAGTCAAACTCTTGTTTTTTCTTTGAAGATGTTTTGCTTCTCATTCAAGAAGCTTCTTCAGCTCTGACAGGATAGTGGGTAACAGCAAAAGCAATAGCTGTGCTGTTGTTTAAAAAGTCAGCATATTGCTCCCAACAATCTGGGCCTTCATTTTACTGATCTCAGAAGGATGGAAGGCTGAGTCAACTTTGAGCTGGTGAGATTTGAACTGCCAAATTGCAGGCAGCTGGCAGGCAGCAGAAGTATCAAAATAGCACCTAATACTACAGTTAATTACTGCTAACAAAAATAAAAATCAATCAATCGATCAATAAAAAAATGATATATTAAAGAGACAAGGATAAATGTAGGCTATCAAACATCCTAAGTATACTATCATATTTTAGATACTTTAAGTATGGAGTTAAAATTTAAAGGTAAAAACCTAAAGGAAAATGTCTTCCAGGTTATGTTTATTGAAGAGACATCTATCTTTAGTCCCAATCTGTGCATCCC
Organism: Rhabdophis nuchalis; assembly: GCA_039707465.1. NCBI lineage: Eukaryota > Metazoa > Chordata > Lepidosauria > Squamata > Natricidae > Rhabdophis > Rhabdophis nuchalis. The sequence continues at coordinate 145,182,979 of CM077647.1, forward strand.
ATTAAGTCTATCCTAATTATTTATTTCATTTTACAATACAATACAATAGCAGAGTTGGAAGGGACCTTGGAGGTCATCTAGTCCAACTCCCTGCCTAGGCAGGAAGCCCTATACCATTTCAGACAAATGGACGAATTTTCTTCCACTATCTCTTCTTTTTCAAACCAGGGTGGAATTATTAATTCTCCACTATCAAAATCTTTTCCTGTTGAGAAGAAGAGATAAAATTTCCCAGAAGCAACATGGAGAAAGGTATATAGTTTATGTTTCCTTTCAGGATTATAAAAAGAAATTTCATGGTTTTTCAAATTTAAATATATCCCTATTCTTCTTGGCTTATCTGGCATATACAGGCGTGTCCAGGGGTCTGTCCGAGCCCAGTAATCTTTTGTATCACACCCTATGATCCAGTAACCATTTTGAGGAGACAATGTGATCTTCCCTGTTCGAGGATTCAGATGCAACACCTACATCCCACATATTTTTCTGGCCAACCTCTACTTCCCAATAATATTTGCCTTCAGAAAACCCTTGTTCTGCCAAGACAAATAGATTGGACTCAAATCTCTCTTTAGTCATAGAAACATGATTAATATTTCCAGTGTCTTTCACAGCTTTCCCATCTTTAGACACTTCCAGTCTTGCATTAGCTGTTTGAAGGTCCAAGGTAAGATCAACTGCAACAAAAATAAAATTTACTAGTTCAGACTCTTAGACAATTTTCCAAAGGAACATGTTATTCGTCATTCTTTGAAAGAAGCTTATGAGGAGCAACATGGCTATGTATTGTTTCAGAAATAATTTAGAAATTATTATTTGGGCTATTATTTACGATGTACTTATATGTTGTAAATTAGCTTTTCTGAATAATTTCCAAATAAAAACTCTAATTGCAATTATATTAGAAACTAAATAGGTCATATTGCTTGCAATTTTATATGGGACTAGTGGGATACCACAATAGAGCATGAATACATTGTGGCATGCCATGATATTTTATTTAACAGAGATCCATGAATCTTTCCATGTAATTTATTTCCTGTACAAAGTGTGCTGATCACTAATCATGTCTCTAGCAATTGTATCCATTTCTAAATATTTAAGCTGTTTTTGATTGATAACATCGATTTTTTTCTAAAAGCAAAATTGTTATTGCAGATATTATGTTAACAGTATTAGCACTAGCTTTCTATTAATCTTTAGTATAAGTAATAGTCTATGTTCATGTCCTGAGAATTAAATGATGTCCATCAATGATTTAGACAGTAACCTAAATAGTTGCATTAATTCAATAGTTGTTTTACATTTAAATTTTAAAATTTTATATTAGCTTGCATTTTGGTTTGTGTCCTAATGGGATTTGTTGTTAGATCTCTAGAATGTTTAATTAGATGTTGCATTTGTGCTGATAGATAAATAAATAAAGGGTAAGATAAATAAATTAATTAATTAGATGTATATATTGAATGCAAGCATAAAGACACGTAATTTCAGCCAAACATTTTGTCTTTTTCCCATGTCATTTGCTCTTTCTGCTCCCATTTCTACCTCTACTAAATGCACTTGTTTACCTGCCTTACTTTTCCTTTACTATTCATGATTTTTATCTGTTCTTTTACAATGTTATTCAATTATTCTCACCTCTGTAGAAACAGATGTCTAAGAATTCTGTGAATAAAAGAATGGAGAAAGTATAAAATATAGAAAAATATGTGGTGTAATTCTTTTCATATTATCATAACCAATCAAACCAAACTATTTGGGGGGGGGGAGTAGAAAGGAGAAACACCCTTTTCTCCCCCCCCCCCCAAATGTTTTGTCTCCCTCTGGTTCTCCCATATCAATTCTTTATATAGAAAATATACTTTGTTAAAAAAAATCCTTTATGGTTTGCTTTAAATTCTTCTCTTTGTTAGATTTAGGCTTCATTTTCTCCATATTCATTCTCACATGGGACTTTGGATACCTGGCGGAAAAAGATTTTATACTATGAAGGTAAGCTAAGCAGAGTTACTTAAACTTAATGAGTTAATTGGAATTGATGGGTTTTTATCAGTCCAATATATGTAATTTGAAAGAAAGTGGTAATGTAAAGCGGGTTTGAAAGTGCATATTTCTATTTGGAAATTGTTTCTGGATTTTGTGCTTGTAATTCAAAAATATGAAACTTCGATTTTAGATTTGCCTATTGGATAGATTTATTGCTGTAGAAAGGGCTAGTATATACTAATGTGTAAAAGTAAAAAGTAATATTGCTATCTTCTAAAGAGAGTTGGAGGTCAACGCCTTTTCTTTCTTTCCCCCCTCTAGCTCACATTTTCTCTTCCCTTCCCTTTTTTCCTTCCCCTATTTTCCTTTCTATTTTATATTTTGATGAACTAATAGAATTTGTAACTAAAAAAAAGAATATTGCAAAAGGAGATTTACTTTTAATCCTTTTAAAAACTTTAATTAAATATTCTATATTACAGTGTATTCTTTATATTAATCAGTCATTCAACTGCTTACAATCTTACCATTTTATTTATTTATTTATTTATTTATTTATTTATTTATTTATTTATTTATTTATTTATTTATTTATTTATTTATTTATTTATTTATTTATTTATTTAAATTTGTATCCCGCCCTTCTCCACAGAGGACCCAGGGCAGCGCACAGGAAATTTAAAAAACATACAAAATACGATAAATATAATTTAAAAGACTATTAAATAAACCTATGCTGCGCTAAAACCAAATTTTAAAAACCCAATTTAAAACTACCTAAAAGTCCCCATGGGAGGTTAGGCTAGGCCGGCTTGTTGAAACAAATATGTCTTGAGACATTGGCGGAAGAGGCGGAGGTCGGTGATGGTACGTAATTCAGGGGGTAGGTCATTCCAGAGGGCTGGCCCCACCACAGAGAAGGCTCTTCCCCTGGGTGTCGCCAGTCGGCATTGTCCGGCCAACGGCACCCTGAGAAGGCCCTCTCTGTGGGAGCGTATCGGTCTAAGGGATGTATGGGGCAGGAGACGATCTCGCATATAACTAGGCCCCGAGCCATGGAGCGCTTTAAAGATAGTTGTCAGAACCTTGAAGCGCACTCGAAAGACCACAGGAAGCCAATGCAGCTCGCGCAAGATCGGTGTTATGTGGGAGTATCTAGTGGCTCCCATAATCACCCGCGCGGCTGCGTTTTGGACTAGCTGTAGCTTTCGAGTGCACCTCAAGGGAAGCCCCATGTAGAGAGCATTACAGTAGTCGAGTCGGGACGTCACGAGAGCTTGAGTGACTGTGCAAAGGGCAGCCTGGTCCAGTAAGGGGCGCAATTGGCGCATCAGGCATACCTGATGAAACGCCCCCCTGGCCACGGCCGCCAAATGGTCCTCCATGGACAGCCGGGAATCCAGGAGGACACCCAAATTGCGCGCCCTCTCCACGGGGGCCAGTGTTTCGCCCCCAATGGCCAGAGTTGGAGTAATCTGGCTGAACCGGGGTGCCGGAAACCACAGCCACTCAGTCTTGGCAGGGTTGAGCTTGAGTTTGTTACCACCCATCCAGATCCGTACGGCCTCCAAACACCGGGACAGCACTTCGGCGGCATTGTTGGGGTTGTTTGGGGTGGATATGTACAGCTGAGTGTCATCAGCGTACAGGTGGTACTCCACCCCAAAACTACGGATGATCTCACCCAGCGGCTTCATATATGTGTTGAACAGTAGGGGCGAGAGGACCAACCCCTGAGGACCCCACATATGAGGGGACTCAAGGCCGACCTCTGTCCTCCTGCCAACACATATTGCGAGCGACCAGAGAGGTAGGACGAGAACCACTGCAAAACGGTGCCTCCCAGCCCAAACCCCCACAGTCGGTGCAATAAGATACCATGGTCGATGGTATCAAAAGCCGCCGAGAGGTCTAATAGGACTAGGATAGAGGAATAACCTCTATCCCGTGCCCTCCAGAGATCATCAACCAATGCGACCAATGCCGTCGCATTGAAGGTTGTAGACCGGACGATAGTTCTCTAATAAAGCTGGGTCCAGGGACGGCTTCTTGAGGAGGGGCCTCACTACTGCCTCTTTCAAGATGGCAGGTAAGAACCCCTCACTCAAAGATGAGTTGACAATGCCCTGGAGCCAGCCTCGTGTCGTCTCCCAGGATGCCAGTACAAGCCAGGAGGGACACGGGTCCAATAAACATGTGGTCGCCCTAAGTTTCCTTGACAACCTGTCCATATCCTCAGTGGTAACAAAGTCAAACTCCTCCCAAGAAGGAGCTTCAAGACTAGTCTCGGACAGTCCCACAGGACCACTGTCGATGGAGGGTAGCTCATTCCGAATCCGAGTGATTTTCTCCTGCAGATAAATCCCAAATTCCTCTGCTCGCCCTTGCAGAGGGGCTTCCCGCGGCCTCTGATGAAGGAGGGAGCGGGTCACCCCAAACAGAGCGGCAGGGTGGTTATCTGCGGATGCAATAAGAGTGGCACAATACTCACCCTTTGGCCACCCTTATCGCCACTAAGTAAGCCCTAATATGGGTTCTCACTAGTGTTCGGTCGGCTTCGGAGCGAGAGGATCTCCATCTGCTCTCTAGGCGTCTCTTGTGGCGTTTCATCCCCCGAAACTCCTCAGTAAATCAAGGAGCCTGGGTGATTCGTTGCTGCAAGAGAGGCCACAAGGGCACGACTCGGTCCAAGGCCCCCGCGGCCGCACTTAACCATGCGGCCACTAGGTCCTCAGTCGAGTCACGGGGCAGGGTCACAGGAATTGGCCCAAGCTCCCTCTGGAACCTTTCCGGGTCCATTAGAAGCCTGGGGTGGAACCAATTTCATTGTAATTTTATTATTACAATGACAATAAAGATTATTATTATTATTATTATTATTATTATTATTATTATTATTATTATTATTATTATTATTATTATTATTATTATTATTATTATTATTATTATTATTATTATTATTGGAGTATCCGGTTCCGCCTCCCCATGGTGAGGTGTAGCGATTGGAAAGTCCAGCCGAAGGAGAGCGTGATCTGTCCATGACAAGGGAATGATGGCTAGGTCCCCTATTCCCAGATCACAACTCCACTGTCCCGAGACAAAGATGAGATCCAGTGTGTCTCCCCCCTCGTGAGTGGGGCCTAAAACTACCAGGGTCAGGTCCATGGCTGTCATGGAGGCCATGAACTCCCGAGCTGCTCCAGAGGCTTCGCCTGCCGACGGCAAGTTAAAGTCCCCCATGACTACCAGTCTGTGGGTCTCAACTGCCGCCTCGGCTATCACCTCTAGGAGCTCGGGCAGGGCTGTTGTTGCATAGCGAGGAGCCAGGTATACAACTAACACACCCAACTGCCTCCCTAGGCCCCATCTCACGCAGAGAGATTCACACCCGGTTGTCTGAGGGACTGTGGTCTCCTTCGGCTCAAGACCTTCCTTTACGATAATCGCCACCCCTCACCCCTCCCTAGGGCCCTTGGCTGATGGAAGGCGCGGTAACCTGGTGGGCACATGTCCACGAGGGGTATACCCGCTTCGTGGCCCAACCAGGTTTCCGTTATACCCACCAGGTCCCGGTCCCCCTCTGACACAAGGTCACGGATGAGGGGGGCTTTTTGAACCACGGACCTGGCGTTGCATAACATCAGCCTCGGGCCCCGGGTCTGTGATTCCTGCCCACCAATTCTGCGATGGGAGAGCGGAGAGTTGGAGCACGTGACCGCCTGAATCCAGCGGCCACGGTCTTCCAACTGATGATGACCATTTCGTCTCCCTCCGCCCCTGCCCCTCCCCAAGACCGAATCGATGGAAAAAGCCACCGTGGAAATGACCCCCCCCCTCTTCCTCCGTTTCCCTACTTCCGCCCGCCGGCCTCAATTGCTGTCCCCTCCCTGGACTATTTTTCCCCTCCTCCCTGGAACCCCCTAAAATCCGAATTAAAAACCTCCCTAAAAAACCCCTCAACCTGCGCTTCGCCCACCTATCAGGAATAATCAGTCCATCATCGAGGTGGGCCTGTGTTAGACAGGAGGGCCAGGCCTATGAGAGGGGAGACTCCCGCAGGCCAAGGAGGTCACGTCTAGAGTACATGATAAAAGCCCCCAAGGTAGTCCAAGTCCAGGAAGGCAAAACACAAGTCCAAAAAGCAAATAAAGTGGCTAAGTGCAAGGATATTTTTCAGGATGGGGGGTAAAGTCAGAATAATCCAGAGTCTTATGGATGGGGAGATCGAATCCAGTCCCATTACAGGCCCCATCCATCTGTCTTTCCGACCAAAAGGGGCTTAGTTCGTATTTAGTGCCACATGGCTAATTAGTCCATCATGCGGCCTGATGTAAGATACTGCCCTCTAATGGCTCAAATATTATCGGCTAACCTCCTCCAGTCCTGTGCACTCACTCCAAGATGTTCCAGATGTTAAAGATCTTCCCGGGTCGTCCTCAGCCAGGTCCACCATTCTACAAACCGGCTGCAGATGTTCCACGCCAGACTGCTCAAACCAGCATACCACGTTTCTCTCAGCTCTCCATTCTCCATTCTCCTTCTTCTTCAGCTTTCTCCTCGCCAACTCGTCTCCATCTCGCCATCTCTCATCATCTCATCATCATTCTCATTCTCCTTCTCCTTCTTCCATTTCCACCGTCTCCAGCTCCTTCCCATCTCCATCTCATCACCATCACCGTCCATCACTCTCGATCTCCGTCCATCTCTCTCGATCTCTCGCCCCTCTCTCCTTCCATCTCTTTCATTCTCTCTCCTTCTTCTCTCTCCTCCTCTCTCCTCCTCTCCTTCTCTCTCCTTCTCCTTCTCCATCTCTTTCTTTTCTCCTTCTCCTTCCTCCGACTCCTCCAACACCACCTTCCTTCCAAGCCTCCACACCTTCTCTCACCAACCTTCTACTTCCATCCAACCTCCCTTATGAGCAGTCCTCGCCAACACAAGCCGATCGGATGGAGGATATTTCGGGCACAGGCCAGGGTAGGACCGCATGACCTGCCACTGGTCGTGCAGCCCGATGGTAGCTCTCCTGGCCTGGCCCCATCTCTCAGCCGGCAGATCTTCCGCGTCCCGGCTTTGCGGCCTACCTCTCTTCCTTCCGGCCGCGCCGGGACACTCTAGGCCGCAAACAGGCCGAGTCATCTCTCCCATCTTCTCCGCTCTCCATCGTCATCCGCACGGCTCGCCCTTCAACTTCAGGTGGTTTGGCGCGACGACGGGTAGTTCGGCTCGTCAAGCCAGCCCTCGGTGAAGATAAACAAGGGCTGGCGGCATCTTCCTAGGGGTGAAACTACCCCCTGGGCTTCTCCCAGCCTCAAAACGCGACCGCCATGTCGCGCATGCGCAGGTAATTCTATCTGTAACTGATCTGCAAAGGAAAGTAGAAAACATTATATATATTTCAAAACAATTAGAGATTTATCTTGCATGAAAATGGAGCAAGACTAGTTCAAATAAGCTATTTCAATATTCGTTTAAAGATATCCATGTATTTTATTCATTGATCTGGGGGGAAAGGGGGAAAAACTCATGTTAATATAATATTTCCCTTGTTAATATACTATATTCCCCTAATATGGGGAAAAAATTAGTCATTACATTACATTCTACTTTTTAAAGTTGTGTAAAATTAATCATTTATTTTCCTTACATCTAAATCTATATAAATAAAAATGTAAAATAGTTTGTACGAAGCAGCTAATCTCAAAAACTATTGCACTGATTTACCTTAAATTTTAACACAATGTTCCCAAGGACTTCCGATAATAGAATACGTACTCATTTTGTGCCTAGCCACGTGTGTCATGTGCAAGGTACACAAATGTAAAATGTACCCACTGTTCATGTTTTCATCTCCCTGTAGCCCCACCCATCAGGCTCTTTCCAACTGTCATTGTTGGAAGAGGCCTCATATGGAGGCCTCTTAGGGCCAAAAGAAGGCACTGAGATAGGTGGTCCATAGAGAGAGAGAGGGAGGGAGAAATACAGTTTAATAAAAGAGGGACTAGGCGAGACATGATAGCAGCCTTCCAAAATCTCAGGGGTTGTCACAAAGAAGAGGAAGTCAAGCTATTCTCCAAAGCACCAGATGGCAGAACAAGAAGCAATGGGTGGAAACTAATCAAGGAGACAAGCAACTTAGAACTGAGGAGAAATTTCCTGACAGTTAGAACAATTAATCAGTGGAACAGCTTGCCTCCAGAAGATGTGAATGGCCCAACACTGCAAGTCTTTAAGAAGATGTTGGATAGCCATTTGCCTGAAATGGTATAGGGCTTCCTGCCTAGGCAGGGAGTTGGACTAGATGACCTCCAAGGTCCCTTCCAACTCTGCTATTGTATTATTGTATTACAGTAGGTAGACAGACAGGGGAATAGATAGAGAGGGAGAGATAAAGTAGGTAGGTAGGTAGATAGAGGGATAGATAGAGAGGGAGAAATAAGGTAGGTAGATAGGTAGGTAGGTGGATAGATAGATAGGAAGAAACACAGTAGGGAGGGAGGGAGGGTGATAGATAGGGAGGGAGAAATACAGTAGGTAGGTAGGTAGGTAGGTAGGTAGGTACATAGAGGGAGAAAGGAAGAAATATAGTAGGTAGGTAGGTGGATGGATGGACGGACAGACAGACGAAAGAAAGAAAGAAAGAAAGAAAGAAAGAAAGAAAGAAAGAAAGAAAGAAAGAAAGAAAGAAAGAAAGAAAGAAAGAAAGAAAGAAAGAAAGAAAGAAAGAAAGAAAGAAAGAAAGAAAGAAATACAGTAGGCGGTAGGTAGGTAGGGGGATAGATAGATAGATAGACAGACAGACAGACAGACAGACAGACAGATAGATAGATAGAAAGAAATACAGTAGGTAGGTAGAGGGATAGATAGAGAGGGAGAAACACAGTAGGTAGGTAGGTAGATAGAGGGAGAAAGGAAGAAATACAGTAGGTAGGTAGGTAGGTGGGTAGAGGGATAGATAGAGAGGGAGAAATGCAGTAGGAAGGTAGGTAGGTTTGATAGGTAGGTAGGTAGGTAGGTAGAGGGATAGATGGAGAGAGAGAAATATGGTTGGTAGGTAGGTAGGTAGGTAGGTAGGTAGGTAGGTAGGTAGGTGGAGAAACGAAGAAATAAAGTAGGTAGGTAAGTAAAGGGATAGACAGAGAGGGAGAAATACGGTAGGTAGGTAGGTAGGTAGAGGGATAGATAGAAAGGGAGAAATACGGTAGGTAGGTAGGTTGGGGGTCATATGGTGGTTGTGTGTATGTGTGCAGGTGTAGATCTACACACAGATTGGTTGGCCATTTAACCAGACTGGGCCACAGCAATGTGTGGCCGGGTATAGCTAGTTAAAAAATAAATTTCTACACTTTTTGAGATTGATTTGGTTTATTATTGTTATTATTGTTATTGTTATTGTTATTGTTATTGTAATTATTAATTAACTGTTAACTGTTAACTGTTAACTGTTAACTGTTAACTGTTAACTGTTAACTGTTAACTGTTAACTGTTAACTATTAACTATTAACTATTAATTATTAATTATTAATTATTAATTATTAATTATTAATTATTAATTATTAATTATTAATTATTAATTATTAATTATTAATTATTAATTATTAATTATTAATTATTAATTATTAATTATTGATCATTGATCATTGATCATTGATCATTAATTATTAATTATTAATTATTAATTATTGATTATTGATTATTGATTATTGATTATTGATTGTTGATTGTTGACTGTTGACTGTTGACTGTTGACTGTTGACTGTTGACTGTTGACTGTTAACTGTTAACTGTTAACTGTTAACTGTTAACTGTTAACTGTTAACTGTTAACTGTTAATTATTAATTATTAATTATTAATTATTAATTATTAATTATTAATTATTAATTATTAATTATTAATTATTAATTATTAATTATTAATTATTAATTATTAATTATTAATTATTAATTATTAATTATTAATTATTAATTATTAATTATTAATTATTAATTATTAATTATTAATTTACAGGTCATCCAAGTCAGAGGTGGGTTGCCAATTATTTTACTATTGGTTTGGGCATGCTCCTGTATATGCACGATTCTTCTGTGCATGCACAGAAGTGTCCAGGTGGGAGGTGGAGCCTCCCGTTGCCGCTACTACTAGTTTAAAGCAATTAAAATATTTAAACTATATAAATTATTTTTTGAAATGACCTTAGGGCAGATTACTTGGTTCTTCCTCAAGATTTGTTTTCTCGCTGTTATTCCATACATAGTTATAACTAACTCTCCAATAAATGTAATAAATTATATTTGGACTCATGCTACTTTAAAAATATTAACATAAAATAAGCTGCTCTAATGTTCTCTACAGTAAAATAATCTGTCCCCACCCCTTGAATGCATGTTTCATATTTTTCCTTAGCACTTTCTTTTTGCTTGTCTAATTTTAAGTCTTTAATTACTTTTTCTCACTGCTTTATATAATGTTTAACATGAAAAAGAAGAGCTAAATGAGTAAATAAGGTAATATGCCCTATGGGACAACAGAGGTATTTGTTAAACAAAGTAGAATAAAAAAATGGGTGGCTAACTGATTAATCTAAACCAGTGTTTCTCAACCTTGTTAATTGTAAGATGCATGGACATCAGTCTTCCTGAATTCCCCTGTCAGAAGACCCATTGCTCTTTCATTATCTTAGCTCGACCCCCTTCAGTACCACGAACAAATATCTGGAAGAAAGAAAACTCCAGGACTAGTTATAGGCCCAGATGACAATCCTAGATAACAATGTGGGATGCTTAATATTGCAAAAGGATATTTTATTTTTAAATACTTTTAAACTTTTTAACTTTAGTTAACCTTTGTTGCAATGTACTGTATTCAAATTCTGAGGATCTTTACAATACTCACCATTTTCTACCTGCAAATGATCTGCAAAGGAAACATTTTTGTATATTTCAAAACAATTAATGATTTATCTTGCAGAAAACTTTGCAACACCAAACCAAATAACCTATTTAAATATTAGTTTAAAGATACTTATTCTTGCCTTTCTTTAATTGATCTGGGGAAAAAGAAGAAAAAAGCTTATATATTAATATAACATTTCCTTGGTTAGCATACAATATTCCCCTAACATAATCACTAAAGCTGTTGTATTGCATTCTACTTTTTAAAGTTGTTATGTAAGATTAATTATTTATTTTCCTTATTTCTAAATTTAAAAATAAAAGTATACACTTTCTGAGATTGAGGTTAATGTATTATTAATTAAATTTTCATGCCATCCATGTCTCTTACAAGGCAACTCTGGATGGCTCACAAATGATAAAAAGAGAAATAGAAAAGCAATTAAAATATTTAAATTATACAAATGAAAATTCTAAAGAAAAAAAAATTGAGATAGACTGCATGGGAGTGAGGTCTTCTTATCCCATAAACTACATGTAGGCTTTAAGAGCTCCCCTCATCTAATTAGATTAATTGGTCAATGTACAGAAGTGGTTTCTTTGATTTATTCTTATAAAAGATTTTAGTAAGAATGTATGTACTAAACTAATAAAGTTTCATTAAATCATAGGTTATGTTATAGATCGAGTGAGCTATTTAATATTAAACATTTGCAAACATATCTGAATTACCTTCACCTTTCCCAACATAAGAGACTTTTCAAAAAAAATAATGTTTGTAGTGAATCCAAATTGAATGTTTTTTATGGGACTTACCAATTTCTCCCCTTAACTGATCTGAAAAGAAAAAGAGTTACCTTCACTTTTCATATGAATAAATCAAATCAGAATAATTACCTCAAGAAAAGCATAATCCTTCTGGAGGATTTCCATTTCTTCTTTGGATTGTATTCATTGTTCTTAAAACTGTATCTTTACTTAGAAACTTGGTTTTTCACTAAAAATGTAACTAGATTTAATTATAAATCTTGCGGCCTCTCTTGCGGCGGCGAGCCACCTTGGCTCCTTGGTTTACCGAGGGGCTGAGGGTGATGAAACGCCACAAGAGATGCCTAGAGAGAAGATGGAGGTCTAGCCGCTTTGAATCTGACCGGACACAGGTAAGAGCCCATTTACGGACTTACATTGTGGCGCTGAGAGTGGCCAAACGCCATCATTGCGCCACTCTCATAGCATCCGCAGATAACCGCCCTGCCGCCCTGTTTAGGGTGACCCGTACCCTCCTTCAACAGAGGGTGCGGGAAGCCCCCTTACAGGGTAGAGCAGAGGAATTTGTGTCTTATCTGCAGGAGAAAATCGCTCAGATACAGAATGAGTTAGCCCCCATTGCTGGTCCAGTGGATTGCCACGAGGGGGATCTTGTTTGGGAGGAGTTTGACTCCGTTACTTCCGAGGATATGGACAGGTTACGTGGGCGACTGCGAGCCACCACATGTTTATTGGACCCGTGTCCCTCCTGGCTTGTACTGGCATCCTGGGAGGTGACATGAGGCTGGCTCCAAGAGGTTATCAACGCATCCTTGAGTGAGGGTTCCTTGCCTGCCTCCCTAAAAGAGGCCATGGTGAGGCCCCTCCTCAAGAAGCCCTCTTTGGATCCAGCTTTATTAACCAACTATCGTCCAGTCTCCAACCTTCCCTTCCTGGCGAAGGTTGTTGAGAGTGTGGTGGCACAACAGTTTCCCCGTCATCTGGAGGAAGTTGATTATCTAGACCCGCGCCAGTCCGGCTTTCGGCCCGGGCATAGCACCGAGACGGCATTGGTCGCGTTGGTGGATGATCTCTGGAGGGCCAGAGATGGGGGTTGCTCCTCCATCCTGGTTCTGTTAGACCTCTCGGCGGCTTTCGATACCATCGACCATGGTATCCTATTGCATCGGCTGGGGGGGGTTGGGGGTGGGAGGCACCGTTTTGCGGTGGTTCTCCTCCTACCTCTCTGGCCGATCGCAATTTGTGTTGACAGGGGAGCAGAGGTCGACCCCGAGACCCCTCACATGTGGGGTGCCTCAGGGGTCGGTCCTCTCGCCTCTCCTGTTCAACACATACATGAAGCCGCTGGGCGAGATTATCCGTGGTTTTGGGGTAGAGTATCATCTCTACGCTGATGATACTCAGCTGTATATATCTACCCCAAACCACCCCAACGATGCCGTAGCGGTGATGTGCCAGTGCCTGGAAGCCGTGCGGATCTGGATGGGAAGTAACGGACTCAGGCTCAACCCGACCAAGACCGAGTGGCTGTGGTTTCCGGCTACCCGATTCAACCAGCTGACTCCATCGCTGGCCATAGGGGGTGAACATCTTGCCCCTGTGGATGGGGCGCGCAACTTGGGTGTCCTCCTGGATACCCGGCTGTCCATGGAAGATCAAGTGACAGCCGTGGCCAGGAGGGCGTTTTACCAGGTTCGCTTGGTACGCCAGTTGCGCCCCCTATTGGATCGCACAGTCACTCATGCTCTCGTGACATCCCGACTGGACTATTGCAACTCTCTCTACATGGGGCTCCCCTTGAGGTGCACCCGGAGACTTCAGTTGGTCCAGAACGCAGCCGCGCGAGCAATAATGGGAGCCTCTAGGTTCACCCACGTAACACCGCTCTTGCGCGAGCTGCACTGGCTACCTGTCGTCTTCCGGGTGCGCTTCAAGGTGTTAGTCATCATCTTCAAAGCGCTCCATGGCTCGGGACCTAGCTATCTGCGGGATCGGGTCCTGCCCCATACATCCTCACGGCCGATTCGCTCCCACAGAGAGGGACTTCTCCGGGTGCCGTCCAGTAGACTTTGTCAGCGGGTGACGCCCAGGGGAAGGGCCTTCTCTGTGGCGGGCCCAGCCCTCTGGAACGACCTTCCCCCCGATATATCCTTCCGCCTAAAATTAAAGACACATCTGTTTCGCTTGGCCGGCCTAGGGTAGTCTCTTTTTAGATTGGGGTTAGTTTTAATATGGGATTTTAGCGCAGGGTTAGTTTAATTTCATTTTATTATTGTATATTGTTTGTATTTTGTATGTATTTTAAATTCCCTGTGCCCCGCCTCGAGTCCCTTCTGGGAGAGAGAGCGGGTTATAAATTAAATTATTATTATTATTATTATTATTATTATTATTATTATTATTATTATTATTATTATTATTATTATTATTATTATTATTATTATTATTATAAATCTCCTACTTTTTCCAGAATATTTTTCTGAATGATTTTTCTATCTCATATTTGTGCATTTATTAACAAATTGTTCTCAAACAAAAACCTGATTTTTAAAAAGTTTATTAAATCTCTGAAGTTCATGATATATTCGCTGAGAATATGACCCAAGGTGGCACAGTGATTAGAGTGCAGTACTGCAGTCTACTTCAGCTGACTGCTAGCTGCTGTTCAGCAGTTCAAATCTCAATCGGCTCAAAGTTGATTTAGCCTTCCATTCTTCCAAGATGGGTAAAATGAGGACCAAGATTGTTGGGGGCAATATGCTGATTCTGTAAACCAATTGAGAGGGCTGTAAAAGCACTATGAAATGGTATATGAGTCTTAGTGCTGATGCTATAATAAAAGTTTATTTTTTCTGGGAATAATGTGGTGTGTAATTAATTAATAGATTGATGACTGATTGATTGATTGATTGATTGATTGATTGATCTAAATACATCTTTATAAGAGATTGTCAGTTAATTTGAAATGTGGAATCACCAAAACAAATATCTCTGAGGTGAATCGGCTCAGACTATATCATGAACTCAAACTGAAGATGCCAAAAGCTTTCATCAATTTAACATTTTCTATTTTAGAGGGGCTTCCGGTTTGGCACCGTGGTGGTACAGTCGATGGATAGCAGAGCTCCACGAATTCTGGCCAATCAACTCTGGAGGCTCTAAGGGGCTAAAGTCACCCTGGAAGGGTGATGAAGAAAGGAAGAGTCCCTTGTTGATCATGGGAGAGCAGCAGCTCTTCCATTTGATTCAAGGTGTCCTCCTGACTAACAAAGAAGACTGATAGCCATTATGGCTGACCAAAGCTGGGGCAACAAACAAAGAAATGAGCTCAAGTGGTTTGAGAACAGTGGATTGGAACTGGGTGAGATGTTTTTTAATTTTATTATTAGAGACCCACTTTAAATAAAAGAACTTTTGAAAGACTCCAAAGCACTGAGAAAGTGGTGAATTAACAAATGGAGAAAATGTATGTGCCCAAAAGAGAAATGAAATGTTAAGAGAAGAATTTAAAGTTTTAAAATATTGAAAGTCTGAACTGGAACATGTGGTGTTAAAATAAGTAACCCTAATCTGCTGGAAATACTGCATGACTGTTGAAAGAAACTATATAATGAAAAAGGATTATTTTGCTCTTATTATCAAACTTTGACAATCAGCTGGATTCATTTTAGTGCTGAGAACTAGAGTTGGTGCCATCTCCTGGCCAAAGAAGATATTATCTTATTACAGGGCTGAAAGACCTTGAAAGTTATAAGAAGAGATAAGAAGAGAAACTAAGTAAAAGGCAAACAGCATCTGGAAGGCCATCTTCTTGTTTTCTTTCTAATTACCTTTATCTGGCAGCCTAGGATTAACTGAGGAGCCTTTTGAAATTCTCTCCAAAACAATGTGGATTACAAATGACAGAAATTGCCCTTGAAATTAAACACCTGATTTGGTGGCTTAATGAACCATGAGGAAGCCTGGTGGGACATTTTGGATTACAAATATTATTTGATGGAATATTTTACAAGGTGAAAGAAGAAATTAAATATAACCTACAGATCTGAAAAACTTAGAAGGAGAAAAACAGCAGGCCTTGAAGAGTATATATACTGTGAACTCTGAGAACAGTTCAGGGACTGAACAAATTATTTTAATATTGACTTTTTGACATTTTTGAACACTTGGGAAATTGGGACTTGGATGAATTACTGAATAATTTTCAGCACACTAAAATAGAGTAAAATGATACAAGGAAGTATGGATAAATTTCAAATGGAAATGCTACTTATGTTTCAAGATATTAAAGAAACTACGACAAGGAATCATAGGGGAGAAACAGGCTTCAACTCAACCCATCCAAGACAAAGTGGCTATGGCTTCCAGCATCACGATACAGCCAGTTAGTGCCATCTCTAGCTATTGGGGATGAATCAATGGCCCCCACGGAGAGGGCTCGCAACTTGGGTGCCCTCCTGGACTCTCAGCTGTCATTAGACGATCATATGATAGCCGTGGTCAGGGGGGCTTTTCATCAGGTCCGCCTGATTCACCAGTTCCGCCCCTTTCTGGATCATGACGCTCTACGAACGGTCACTCAAGCCCTCATCATCGCCTGGACTATTGCAATGCTCTCTACATGGGGTTGCACCTGGAGGCTCCATTTAGTGCAGAATGCGGCTGCACGGGGGATTCTGGGAGCCTCGAGATGCTCCCATGTGACACCTCTCCTGTGCGAGCTGCACTGGCAGCCTGTGGCTTTCCGGAAGCACTTCAAGGTGATAGTAACCACCTTTAAAGTGCTCCATGGCACAGGACCTGGCTACTTGCAAGATCGCTTCCTGCTACCAAATACCTCTCACCAACCAGTTCGCTCCCACAGAGAGGGCCTCCTCAGGGTGCTGTCAGCCAAACAATGTCAGCTGGCACCTCCAGGGGTAGAGACTTCTCTGTGGCAGCCCCTGCCCTCTGGAATGACCTACCCCCCGACCTACGTACGACCACTGACCTACGCCTCTTCCGTCGGACCTTGAAAACACATTTATTCCATGCAGCCGCCCTGGCGTAGTTTTTAATCGATTTTAATTGATTTTATTTAGGAGTTTTATTTGGATTTTAGAACAGGCACCAAATTTAATTGCCATTTTAAAGTATTTTTATATATTGATGTTCTTTTTTTGTTTTATTGATTCCTGTTTTATTGATGCCTGAGTCCCGCAAGGGAGAAAGGCGGTATACAAATTTAATAAACTATAGGGCGATGATGGAATTGATGCACCATATGGATTGGAATCCAGGAAATTACCAGAAAAAGATACACGGAGAGAGAGAGGAGAGAGAGAGAGAGAGAGGGAGAGAGATACAGAAAGAGGGAAGAGAGGGGGAGAGAGGGGGGAGGGGAGAGAGAGACACAGAGAGATACACAGAGAGGGGGGGAAAGAGAGGCAGAGATACAGAGAGTGTGAGGGGAAGAAAGACACAGAAAGAAAGGGGAGAAATGGAGCGGGCGGGAGGAAGGGGGAGAGAGAGGGAGATGTCAAAAGTGTTTTGTGATTCTGGGCGTTTTTTTAACAAGTGGTTCTCTGCCCTAATGACTGGCTGGATAGACATGGCTAGGGCAATGTTGATCATGTGACTGGGTGGGTAACATTGAATTGGCCATGCCCACTCAGGTTTTGTGGTTCCCTGTGTTTTCTTTTCCGTGGGAAAAGGGTCTAAATGACTCTGAGTATTTAAGGTTGCAGACCCCTAATTCTACCTATTTCTTAAGTCTATTTTAGAAATTCAAATCCAATTGCTCTGAGTTATCAACAGGACTGGGCTGGTGCTCAGTCACAACTATTGCTACTACATAACCTGATTGCTCATTTTTTCACTTCTTTCCCTCTTCATCTTTAAAAGGAAGAAAAACCCTAATGAATGGCTTCTATGGGGGCTCCCTTGGCACTACCTGCTTTTATCTTCTCTTGACTAATGAAATTCTGTTCTAGGAACTTTCTCCATTTTATATTGTGTCACTATAGAGCAATCAAATATTAAAAGTTAAGAAGTAAGTCTATCTAAATTGAATGAAAGTTATTTATGAAAAAGTGTGTATAAGACTGCAGGATTAGAGAACAAGAAAGCCAAACAAAACAGAACTGGAGCTGTATTTTCAATGGATTCTAAGACCATTTAAAAAAGACTAGGGGTATGGCTCATAATAAGAATGAGAAGGTTGGGCAAGGATGGTCAAGATCAGAGATATCTTTTATTTTATGTTCATTACAAGAACATAAATTTTGGTTGAAGATTAATTTAAATTTAGGTCTTCTTTCTACATAGGTTTGCACTTTTTGAATAGCTATGTACCATTATTTCAGATGATTATGTTCAATTTGGAAATATACCATTATTCATAAATATATATACCATTAAATATATATATATACCACCATATATATTTCTATTAAAAAGTGTATGCCAGAAAAAGTATTTGGTCCCAGAGATAAATAAATACCTATCATGTTTCATTCAGCAGGACAGGAATATAGATGTACTTTTATGAATTGAGGTATCAAGTTCAAACCTCGAACCTGGCTGCAGGCTTTTTTCTGTTCCTCAGTTGCCACACAGAAAGGGAAGTGGGTAAGGAGTTTGGAATGCTTTACTGGACACAACAAAGAGCTTTCTCATGAGAACCAAGGGAACAGGTAAGGTAGAATAAGGAGTGCCAGGAGAGCCCACAAATTAACCCAATTGGCCAATGTGACCTATGATCATTGGGGATGGTGTTACTTCATAGTTTAATTGTACGGAAACATTTAGAATTGACTTTCCATTGAAGTTGTGCCAATAAGATGCATTCATTAAAGAAGATCTTTGAGAACGAGCCAAGTCTCAGGATTCTGATTTGCTTGGGTTCATTAGTCAGACCCTTGATGTTATTTTTTGTATTAAGGCTTTTGTTTATTCTGAAAGAAAAATGCCACATCTAATACACACAATACATATCTAATATATGCATATGTATTCATCTGATTGATGATTTGTAAAATATAAATCAGACAGGAAATAAACTAAATCATACCTAGTGAAATTTTTAGATAGTAATATTATAGAGGTTTGAAACTTGTATAACAGAGGAAAAATATATCTTTATAGTCATAAGTATAACTGCACTTATTGTATATAAGAAGCAAATTCTACCATTTCTTGAATTACAGCAGTGAGTTACCTTCAAGTGGTTTTGAATTATTTTCTATATTTTCCATTTGGATATTTTCTGAATTTCTCCTCTTTGGTTTTTTTGAAAGAAGAAGAACAACATTCATTATGTATGTATGTATGCATTCATGCATGCATGCATGTATGTATGTATGTATGTATGTATGTATGTATGTATGTCTTTGAGCGAGGGGTTCATACCTACTGCCTTGAAAGAGGCGATGCTGAGACCTGTCATCAAAAAGCCTTCCCTTCCAGCATTGTTGGAAAATTACCGTCCGGTCTCCAACCTTCACTTTCTTGCAAAGGTTGTAGAGAGTGTTGTGGCTCAACAGTTTCCTCGACAACTGGAGGAAGTTGATTATCTAGACCCGCGCCAGTCTGGCTTCCGGCCTGGTCACAGCACCAAGACAGCATTGGTCGCGTTGGTGGATGATCAATAGGCTCCTCTATCCTAGTCCTATTAGACCTCTCAGCGGCTTTCGATACCATCGACCATGGTATCTTATTGCACCGTCTGGGGGGGTTGGGGGTGAGAGGCACCATGTTACGGTGGTTCTCGTCCTACCTCTCTGGTCGGTCACAATGGGTGTTGACAGAAGGGCAGAGGTGAGCCCCGAGGCCCCTCATACGTGGGGTTCCTCAGGAGTCGATCCTCTCGCCACTTCTGTTCAACACCTATATGAAGCCGCTGGGAGAGATCATCCGTGGTTTTGGGGTGGAATACGCTGATGACACTCAGTTGTACATATTATTATTATTATTATTATTTATTTTTCAAATTTATATCCCGCACCCATCTCCCACAGAGGGACCCGGGGTGGCGCACAGGAAAATTAAAAACATAGAAATACACATATACAAAATATAAATACCCATTAAAACTATATTAAACCACCAACCTGCACTAAAACCACATTAAAATCCCCAATTAAAAACATTGATCCACTAAAAGTCAGGTTCGGAACCAGGTAGATCATGCCAGGCCGGCTAGGTAAAAAAAGTGCGTTTTTAGGCGCTGGCGAACAGGCAGAGGTCAAAGATGACGCGGAGTTCGGGAGGTAGGTCGTTCCAGAGGGCTGGGCCCGCCACAGAGAAGGCCCTTCCCCTGGGCGTCACCAACTGGCATTGGCCGGCCGACGGCATCCGGAGAAGACACTCTCTGTGGGAGCGAATCGGACGTAGGGATGTGTGAGGCAGCAGGCGATCATGCAGGTAACTAGACCCCGTGCCATGGATCACCTTGAAGATGGTCATCAAAACCTTGTAACGCACCCGAAAGGTCACAGGTAGCCAGTGCAGCTCGTGCAGGAGAGGTGTTATGTGGGATTGCCGAGAGGCACCCATAATTACCCGCACGTCTGCGTCTGCGTGCATCTCAAGGGGAGCCCCATGTAGAGAGCGTTACAGTAGTCCAGACGGGAAGTTACGAGTGCTTGAGTGACTGCGCGAAGGGCATCCCGGTCAAGTAAGGGGCGCAATTGGAGGACCAGGCGGACCTGGTAAAATGCCCCCCTGGCCACGGCTGTCACATGGTCCTCCAGGGACAGCTGGGAATCCAGGAGGACTCCTAAATTGCGCGCCCTCTCCACGGTGGTCAATAATTCGCCCCCCATGGCCAGAGATGGAATCACCTCGCTAAACCGGGGCGCCGGAAAGCACAGCCACTCGGTCTGGATGGGTTGAGTTTGAATCTGTTACTGCCCATCCAGATCCGCATGGCTTCCAAACACAAGGACATCATCTTGATGGCATCATTGGGGTGGTTTGGGGTAGAGATGTACAGCTGAGTGTCGTCAGCATACAGATGGTACTCTACCCTAAAACCACGGATGATCTCGCCCAGTGGCTTCATATATGTGTTGAATAGGAGTGGCGAGAGGACTGACCCCTGCGGCACCCCACACGTAAGGGGTCTCGAAGTCGACCTCTGCCCTCCTGTCAACACAAATTGCGACCGACCAGAGAGAACCACCATAAAACGGTGCCTCCCACCCCCCAACCCCCCCAGTCGGTGCAATAGGATACCATGGTCGATGGTATCAAAAGCCGCTGGGAGATTTAACAGGACCAGGATAGAGGAACAACCTCTATCCCGTGCCCTCCAGAGATCATCCACCAATGCAACCAATGCCGTCTCAGTGCTATGACCGGGTCGAAAGCCAGACTGGTGCGGGTCTAGATAATCAATTTCCTCCAGATGGCGGGGAAATTCCTGTGCCACCACACTCTCTACAACCTTCGCTAAAAAGTGAAGGTTGGTTACTGGACGGTAATTTATCTATAATGCTGGGTCCAGGGAAGGCTTCTTTTTTTTTTTTTTTAATTGAAAAAGTTTTATTGGTTTTACATTTTTTAACAGGGTAGGGTAATGGTTACAAAGAAATTTTGAGAGCATTCAGGTCAGAGTCGTCGGACCTTCCGAGACCTCAAAATACACATTAAAAAAGTTAACATAGAAAACATTTTCCATACCACTACAAGATGAAAGCAAGTACATTTACCTAAATTCTCCCTTCCATGCTGTCAGACGTTTACAAAAAGTCCGGATAGAAATATTATGCAAAATTGTTCAAGAAAAATCAAGGCAAAGTTATTTTTTTGATCTAAGTCTTTTGGCTATTGTATCTTCTTTCTCTCCTCCCTGGCCCCCCGCGGGCGGGGCCGTGGCCCCCTCCGTCCCCCCTGGATCTTCCCCCAGGGCAGAGGAATGTTTTTTAAGAAAGGCTTCCACCTCAGCAACTGTTTTAATCCTCACTCTTCCTCCTTCCCAGAACACCAGCATCCCTTCAGGTGTCATCCACTTGAACCAAATCCCGTGATCAAACAAGGTTTTAGACAAGAAGGAAAATTTCCTTCTTGAATCTCTAATTTTTCTAGGGATCTGCTTCAAGATAGTGACCGTTTCTCGTTGATAAGTTAAAGGTTTCTCTCTCTGCGCTTTCAGGATTTCCTCTCTGGTTGACCTTCTAACAAATTTCACATGTATCTCTCTAGGCACTTCATTCATCCTGGCATATGCAGAATTAATTCTATAGGCTAGGTCAATGTCCCCCCTGATCTCATCCTTAGGTTTTTGTAAATAGTCTGCTAAAATTGTACTCATAAGATCAGGCAGGCATTCACCAGATTCCTCAAGAACATTCTGAAATCTCAAAAAATATGTCATTCTTTCCATATCTATCCTAGACACATGCCCATTTATTTCCCCCACCTCATTAGAAACATTTTTGATCTCTCCCTTAGCCCCCTCCAACCCTCCTTCCAATTCTTCATTCTTCTGTGTATTCTCCAACACTTGCTTCCGGGTATCCAATAGTTCCTTTTTGAAAGTACTATTTTCAGCCCTCTGGGCCTTTATTTCTGATATCAAAGTTTGCATAGAGGTTTCAAGAGAAGCCATCCTTTGTTCCAAATTTACAAGTGCTGCTTCTTGTGCCATGGTTAAAAGTTAGAGTCACTGCCACCAAGATGGCGTTTTCTGGGTGGGGCTAGTGGGGCAAATCAGGAGCTCAGTTCAGTTCAGGGCTGTGAAGTTGCAAACAATTCAGAAACCAAAAGAGACACAATTTCCCAAATCAGCAAATAGTAATAACGAAGGTATTCCAAAGAAGAAATCACAAATCCATCAAAACAAAAAAATTTTCAAAAATCCAGAGAGAGTCCTGCTTTCAAAGAGACGCTGGAAATTTTCCTTAGTTGAAATAGTCAGGCAGGGACAAAGAGAAACCACTTCCACCGCCCATCTCAGAGCCAGAGGGAGAGAGTAGCAAAAAAAGAATTTTTTTTACTCAGCCAGACCTAGAAACAATGTTGCAGAAAGTCACATTCCACTTTCCCTTGTTAAAGACCGTCCGGAGTGAAAGTTTCCGCTTTCTCTTTGCAGAGAAGCCATTTTAACGTGCCGCTTAAATCCGAGGTTTTTTTTTTTTAAAATAAACACCCCCCTCCCAGTCCGTTCAGCCTGGCTGGCAGCAGAAAAAAAAGTTTTTTTAAAAACTCACTCTCTCCTCGCAGCTGAAGCCTCGGGAGTCCTTCGACTGATCCGATCAGCCCTCCTCATTGTTGTGAATGGCGCCGTCTTCCTTAGGCGAAGGGAGAACCCCCCGCTAGCATGTTCTCCCTCACCTGAGCCGCGCCGGGAGCCACTTCCTCCACCGCCGTGGGGGGGGGCGCCCCCCGACGAGCCGGCCCTACAGGAGACCCTCAAACAAGAGGAGTCTCGCCCCCGTTGGGGGGCAGAAGAAGAAACAAAGCGGCGAGCGAGCGCTAGGCTCGCCCGTCGCCGCAGGAGCCGGAACCGGAACCAGGGAAGGCTTCTTGAGGAGGGGTCTCACCACCGCCTCTTTCAAGGCGGTAGGCAGGAACCCCTTGCTCAAGGAAGCATTCACTATATCCTGGAGCCAGCCTCGTGTAACCTCCCAGGATGCCAGTACAAGCCAGGAGGGACACGGGTCCAATAAACATGTGGTGGCCTTAAGTCTCCTCGCCAATCTGTCCATATCATCGGCCATAACAGAGTCAAAGTCCTCCCATAAAATTGTCTCAAGACCTGCATCGTAAGCTCCCTCTTGGCCCCTATCTGTAGAGGGCAGCTCGCTCCGGATCTGAGCGATTTTATCCAGCAGATACTCTCCAAACTCCTCTGCTCTGCCCTGTAAATGGGCTTCCCACGGCCTCTGTTGAAGGAGGGAGCGGGTCACCCCAAACAGGACCGCAAGGCAGTTATCTGCGGATGCGATGAGGGTGGCACAGTATTCATGTTTGGCCAACCTCATCGCCACTAGGTAAGTCCTCAAATGGGCTCTTACCAGTGCTCAATCAGATTCAGACCGAGAGGATCTCCACCTACTCTCGACCGATCTGCTCCCACAGAGAGGGCCTTCTCCAGGTACCGTTGGCCAGGCAATGCCGGTTTGTGATGCCCAGGGGAAGGGCCTTCTCTGTGGCGGGCCCAGCCCTCTGGAACGACCTACCCCCCGATCTATGCACCACATCAGACCTCCGCCTCTTCCGCCAGCGTCTTAAAACTTATTTATTCCAACAAGCTGGCCTAGCATAACCCCCCGTTTCTGATTTTTATTTGTATAAATTTTAAATTCTTAAGGTTTTGTAAGGGTTTTAGCACGGGATATAATTTAATAGTTTTTTAATAATGTATTTTTGTAATTTTGTATGGTTTTTTAATATTGCCTGTGCGCCGCCCTGGGTCTTTGCAAGGAGAAGGGCGGGGTATAAATTTGAAAAATAAAAATAAAATAAAATAAAAATAAATATATGAGTACCTTTAATACATATCAGAAATATAAAGTGGAGAGTGGGAGGGGGGAAAGAGGAACTGGCTGGGAGGAGGAAGGAGGAGGGGAGAGAGAGGGAGAGAGGGAGGAGGTGAGAGGATTGTGGGCCAGGCCTGGGGGGGGGGGGAAGGAATTGTAGGGCAGAGGCTTATGTAGGCCAAGCCTGAGAGGAAAGTGGGACTTGTAGGTCAGAGGCTTCTGTAGGCCAAGCCTGAAGGGAAAATGGAGATAGTGGGCTTATGTGTGGGCCAACCTTTTTAGGTAGTAATATTATAGAGGTTTGAAACTTGTAAAACAGAGGAAAAATATATTTCTATAGTCATAAGTATAACTGCATTTATTGCATATAAGAAGCAAATTCTACCATTTCTTGAATTATAGCAGGGACTTACCTTCAAGTGGTTTTGAATTATTTTCTATATTTTCCATTTGGATATTTTCTGAATTTCCCCTCTTGGGTTTTTCTGAAAGAAGAAGAGCAACATTCATTATGTATGTATGTATGAATGTATGTATGTATGTATGTATGTATGTATGTATGCATGTATGCATGTATGGCTATGAGTAGTACCTTTAATACATATCAGAAATATAAAGTTTCTGTATTGCATTTAACTGGATTGGCTAACAAAAGTATGTTTGACATATAACATTATATAGGAATTAAATTGTAGTGACTGCATTTACGTAAAACCTTTGTTTACTTCCAAACCTTTGTATTCATTTTAATACTATTTTTCATATATACTGCAGAAAATATTTTTGGTACAATATTTTTCTAATGTTGCTTCAATTTGCTAAACTCTAAAACATGATTGAGAAAGCTTCCTATATCCTACTTGAAAGTATGGGACCAAAAATTAGCCTTGAAACCTAATGAAGACTGAGCTGAAAGTAAAAGGCAGTGGCCTCAGTCTTTAGACATTACCTTTCTTTCAATTTGGAAAGCTTACCATGCTGACATAATTAATAGGTAAAGACTGAGTAGAAGTTTATATACCTAGAATTATTTTCTTATATAAACAAATAAATATATCCTGCAGTACTGATACTTATCTGATTTAACTATGATCCTAACTCTGACTCACTTCACCTCTATTCAGTCTTCCTTATACCTTTCCCACTCCACAAATGCAATTTGTTTTTCTTTTCCAATGAAAATATTCAGGCATCTCTTTTCTTCTTTTTTCTTTTCTTTTAAACATTTAAACATTTTGAATTTCTGTAAAACTTCAACTTCCCCACTACATGCTGGTATGCTGCCTATTTTATGTGGGGGAGGGGGATAAATGGTGAGTGGGAGGGGGGAAGGAGGAACTGGCTGAGAGGAGGAAGGAGGAGGGGGGAGAGAGAGAGGAGGTGAGAGGATGGTGGGCCAGGCCTGAGGGGAAAGAGGGAGTTGTATGGCAGAGGCTTCTGTAGACCAAGCCTGAAGGGAAAATGGAAATAGTGGGCTATCTGTGGGCCAACCTTAGATTTCTGTAGGCCAAGCCCGAGGAGTGGAAAAGGGAATAGGATACAAGAGACCAAGCCTGAAGGGAAAGAGGGGATATTATAGAAGAGACTTTTGTGAAGCAAACCTGTAGACCAAGCCTGAAGGGAAAGAGGGGATATTATAGAAGAGACTTTTGTGAAGCAAACCTGAGGGAGAGCAGAGGAAACAACAAAGGAGCAGAGGCGGGGGAAGAAGAGCCCAGCAGACAGTACAATAGAGAGTGAAGATAGAGAAAGAGGAAGACGCTCCAATGAGTCACCTGAATACCACCCCATCTGTGACTTGCCTGTGGAGAGGAGGCTGACCACCACTCCATCGCGTGACCCTGGCAAGTGGAGGTGCATCAGAGAAGGACCAGGTTGGACTGTTAGCCACACAAAAAAAAGGGCCACGAGAACTCGGACTCCAGCGGCCCTTACGAGGGTAAGCGCTACATTTATATTGCCATAGTTTCATATACAACCTTGCCTGGATTCACTACTGTTTATTATTGTATGAGGGAAATATACAATACCTTTCCATAACTTTCTCAAATAAACACAAGATATTAGAGGTATAAAAGAGAGGCAGAGTAAAGGGAGAATCCAGATCAAGTAAGTTGAAATTGATGAATTGCTTGAAAAACAGATGACAAAGAATGAGTCAAGGCTGAGCAAAATATTGCTACAATTTCTTTCTGAACATAATGGTCAGTGATAAATCTTAAGAATATGCCAGTCATTACATTTCATTATCTTTTATTTGGATGAAGACTGTCTCCCACATGATCTAGAGTAGTGGTCGGCAAACCATGGCTCGCGAGCCACAAGCGGCTTTTTGGCCCCTCGAGTGCGACTCTTCCACCACCCTCACCAACGGCAGAACTCTTGGGCCACAGCAACTCTCCCTATCGGCCACCGGTTCCATCCCTCCCCCCACGGAGCCTCTTCAGCCCAGCAGCGGCTACCCAAACGCCAAAGCGGCAGCCATAGTCTCCCAAGCTGGCCACTCATCTACTTCCAGAGGCTGCAGAGGTTCCGTGAGTGGGGGGAGTGAACCGGCCTCCGGTGGGTGAGCCAGAGGGGTGGGCGGGTGGTTTGTTGGGCACTGCCGCAGCAAGTTTCCTTGGCCGCCCGCCCGCCGGCTGTGGTTCCTCGCTCGCTCACTCACCCACCGGACGCCAGGTTCCTTCATCCGGTAGGTGGGTGAGCGAGGGAGCAAGCAAGTGCAGGCAGGCAAGGAAACTTGCTGCGGCAGCGCCCAACAACCTGCCCGCCCAGTGGCCGCGGTTGCTTGCTCGCTCCCCCACCCACCAGACAAAGGAACCTAGCGCCTGATGGGTGAGTGAGCGAGCGAGCAACTGCAACCGGCGGGCCGGCAGGCAGGCGGGCACGTAAGGAAAGTAGATGCGGCAGCACCCAACAATCCGCTGGCCTGCCTGCCCACTGCCCGCGGTTGCTCGCTCGCTCGCTTGCTGAGGTGGCATAGGTGGCTTGGCGGGGGGGAGACAGACAGACAGAGAGAGGCAAAGACACAGAGAGAGGGAGGGAGGGAATCAGAGAGTGACAGAAACACACAGAGAGACAGGGAGAGACAGAGAGGGAAAGAAAGATAGAGACACAGAATGAGTGATTGAGTGAATGCGAGACAGACAGATACACACACACACAGAGTGACAGAGATGGGCAGACAAAGGAGAGAGAGACAGAGATAGAGAGAGACAGAAAGAAAAAGAGAGAAAGAAAGAAAAAAGTGGGAGAGAGTCAGAGAAAGAAAGAAAGAAAGAAAGAAAGAAAGAAAGAAAGAAAGAAAGAAAGAAAGAAAGAAAGAAAGAAAGAAAGAAAGAACTTATGACCACAATTGAGACCGAAAGTTTGGCTGCTAAGCAAGACCATTTTTAAGTGAATTTCACATTTTCCAAGTTGGCCATGCCCATCCGGTCACATGACCACTGAGCCACTCCCACAAAACAGGCCACACCTTCTGGCTCTCAAAAGAAATTTCAATCGTGGTATTGTTGATATTTGGCTCTGTTGACTAATGAGTTTGCCCACCACTGATCTAGAGGAATATTTAAAATATTAAGGTATTAGAACTGGTTACCACATTCATATTAACATTATTAAAGAAAAGATAATCAAATATGTGCAGTTCCAGAGAATTTTGTCTTGGCCCTATGTGATCATATGAAGCTGTAGCTCCATGTCAGCTGTAAAATCAGCCTACCAATCTTCTTAAAACTTCAGGGAAATTGGAACAAGTTCAGAAAAGAGCAAGAAGGATGATCAGAGGATTGAAAGCTGCAAGAAGAACTGTAGTTCCCTTGAGAAAATGGCAACAGTTTTTTTTACGAATGATACAAAATAGATTCTAAAGATTTCTTTTCGATGATATTAAAGTGCAGGGATAATTACAAGACTTCTAAGTTTCAAAAAAGCAGCTTTTGGTTAAATGCTAGGAAAAACTTTCTAACAGTAAAAACAGGGAAATAGAGACCCAGGTCACTAAAGGGATTCTGTGCTTACCTTTTATTGCATGTTTCAAACAGAGACTGGAAACTTGTCTACCTAGCATTATTTAATTTTCACTCTTTTCATCAATTGAAGATTGAACTTAATGGCCTAAATGCCCCATTTGGATCTGATTCTTTGCTTTCCCCATTGCTGCAGCTCTTGGAGGAAAGAGGCAGCCTTGCATCCCTTACTGCTCGCCACAGCCCACCTGCTCACTCGTTGCTTTCCCTGGAAGGGCCTCAGGAGGCTTGGCTAAGCCATCCCAGAGCTGCGCAGAGGCTGCCCCGCTGGGAAATCTGACCCATCACTCCCACAAGAGGGCTTGGCACAGACCTCGCCTGCCAAGAAGCCTTTTCAGGAGCATCATGACTCAGCCTTGCCTCACCTCACCCAGCTCCCTTCTGAAGTTAGGAGGTGGTTGCATCCTCCATGCTGCAGCTCTTGGAGGAAGGAGGAATGGATGCTGGCCTGCGGCTTGCTTCCCTTACCGCTCATTGCTGCCACCACGCCAAATGGAATGTTGGAGGCCAAGCTGGTCCTGGCCCCTTGCCTGCTAACTCATTGCTTTCCCAGTCAGCTGCCCAGCTGCCCAGGCAGGGTCTGGGCTGCAATCCAGGGGTAGGGGATTGCAACACATGGGAGGCTCCCCACAGTTCCTCGGCTTGTCCAGGCTGCAGCTGAGCCTGCTGCTCTCTCCTGCCAATGCCCTCTCCTCCCGCCAATGCCCTCTCCAGCATGCGAAGCTTGCCAAGCTGCAATGGCAGCAGCTTCAGGAGAGGAGAGGCTAGCCTAGTGCAAATGCTGCTTACCTGGGTGTAGGTAGGAGGAGAAAGATGGATGCATGTAGTGAAGGCAAAGCAGGGCAAGCATTTGAGTGAGCTGGTTCGGGGGGAGGGGTGGCCAGCCAGCCATCATTACCAGTTCAGGGACCCACACAAATTACCACTATCGATTCTCCCGAACTGGTCTGAGCCAGGAGCAACTCACCCCTGATATAAAGTATTTTGAATAAGAGGTGATGGTTGAGGAGTAAGATGCTTGACTAGAACTCTTTTGTTCTTCCAAACTATATTTCCAATAGATTAAACATTCATTATATGCATAATACATTATTATACATTCATTATATGCATAATACATTTGATGGTTTTGTAAATCAAATAGACACTATAGAAAACTCTGGTATTTCATTTTGGACATCTTTGTGTGCAAAATTCCTGTCATTTGAAATTAAGAATAAATATTTCTGAAAGCAACATTTTCTTGATAATTGCAACCTTACATAAACATCATAGTTTCTCTCATCACCAGCATTTGAAAATGAATGAGACATGAAAAAATCAAGGTTTCATTTACTGCAAAGCAATAGGATCATAGAAGCCCTAAATAATGAAAACATGCATATACATATTTATTTAATTAATTTATATTGCTGCCTAATTACCAATGGAGACTCAAGGAAGCTTACAGAATATAAAAACCACATTTAAAAACAATAAAACTAATAAATAAATAAATTAATGTAATAAAATTACCCTTCACTCCCCACCTCCCGCCCCAGCAACACACGATCACATGAGCTCCATCCAGCTCTGGGTTCCCCAGACCCACTGGCAGAACCAGGTCTGCAGCACCTTCCAGAAGAGAATTAGAGTGGGTGACATTCTAATTTGTGGAGGAATGGTGTTCCAGAAAGAGGGAGCCACCAAACAAGGCCTTCTTGGTCCTACCAGGTGTATCGCCCTTGGGATGGCCCCACAGCATTCTCTGCCTTCCCACTCTGATGGGTTGGATAGATGTGGCTGGCAAGAGACGGTCCCTCAGATAACCTGGCCCCAAGCCATGAAGGGCTTTAAAGATGACAACCAGCACCTTAAATTGCATACAGAAGCAAATTGGCAACCAATGCAGCTCCCGCAGGAGAGGTAATACATGTGCACACCATGGTTTCCACAAAACCATGTAGGCCACTGCATTTTGAACCAACTAGAACTTCTGGATGCTCTTCAAGGGCAGCTCCATGCAGGGCATGTTGCAATAGTCAAGACTGGAAGTGACTAAGGCATGAGTGACTATGAGTAAAGATTGCTGGTCCAGGAGAGGTGCACAATTCACAGTTCTGCAAAGGCCCTCCTTGCTGTGATCATCACCTGCTCTTCAAGCAGGAGTCATGAGTCCAGGAGAACCCCCAGATTACGCACAGTGGCTGCTTGGTGTAGTGTCATCCTATTCAAGACCAAAGATGCAATTCTCCCTGAGTCAATGAACCGCCAACCCAGAACAACTTGGTCTTGCCAGTTTTATTTTTTTATTTATTTTATTAAATTTATATCCCGCCCTTCTCCAAGCGGACCCAGGGCGGCGCACAGGAATGTTAAAATACATACAAAACATATAAAATTTTAAAAACTTATTCTAGTAAAACCCTGTGCTAAAAACCTAATTAAAATTCCCAAATTTAAAACTGTCTAATAGTCAAAGGAGGTTACGCTAGGCCGGCTAGATGGAATAAATGTGTCTTCAGACATTTGCGGAAGAGGCGGAGGTCAGAGATGGTGCGGAGTTCAGGGGGTAGGTTGTTCCAGAGGGCTGGCCCCGCCACAGAGAAGGCTCTTCCCCTGGGTGTCGCCAGTCGGCATTGTCCAGCTGACAGCACCCTAAGGAGGCCCTCTCTGTGGGAGCGTATCGGTCTGAGGGATGTATGGGGCAGGAGGTGGTCTCGCATATAACTAGCCCCGAGCCATGGAGCGCTTTAAAGATGGTCGTCAAGACCTTGAAGCGCACCCGAAAGACCACAGGAAGCCAGTGCAGCTCGCGCAGGATAGGTGTTATGTTGGAGTGTCTAGGCGCTCCTGTAATCACCCGCATGGCTGCGTTCTGGACTAGCTGCAGCTTTCGGGTGCACCTCAAGGGGAGCCCCATGTAGAGAGCATTACAGTAGTCGAGTCGAGAGGGGACGAGTGCTTGAGTGACTGTGCGTAAGGCACCCCGGTCCAGTAAGGGGCG
The DNA here is from genome assembly GCA_039707465.1 of Rhabdophis nuchalis. Taxonomy (NCBI): domain Eukaryota; kingdom Metazoa; phylum Chordata; class Lepidosauria; order Squamata; family Natricidae; genus Rhabdophis; species Rhabdophis nuchalis. The sequence continues at coordinate 145,214,104 of CM077647.1, forward strand.
CAATTGGCGCACCAGGCGTACCTGATAAAACGCCTCCCTGGCCACGGCTGCCACGTGATCTTCCATAGACATCCGGGAATCCAGGAGGACACCCAAATTGCACGCCCTCTCCACGGGGGGCGGGGTTTTCACCCCCAATGGCCAGTGTTTCAATAATCTGGCTGAACCGGGGCGCCGGAAGCCACAGCCACTCAGTCTTGGACGGGTTGAGCTTGAGTTTGTTAATACCCATCCAGATCCGTATGGCCTCCAAGCACCGGGACATAACCTCGACGGCATCGTTGGGGTGGTCGGGGTGTATATGTACAACTGAGTATCATCAGCATACAGATGATATCCCACCCCAAAACTACGGATGATCTCACCCAGCGGCTTCATATATGTGTTGAACAGTAGGGGCGAGAGGACCAACCCCTGAGGAACCCCACATATGAGGGGCCTCAAGGCCGATCTCTGTCCTCCTGCCAACACATATTGCGACCGACCAGAGAGATAGGATGAGAACCACCGCAAAACGGTGCCTCCAAGCCCCAACCCCACCAGTCGGCGCAATAGGATACCATGGTTGATGGTATCAAAAGCCGCTGAGAGGTCTAAAAGGACTAGGATAGAGGAATATCCTCTATCCCGCGCCCTCCAGAGATCATCAACCAATGCGACCAATGCCGTCTCGGTGCATGTGGTAGCCCTAAGTCTCTTTGACAACTTGTCCATATCCTCGGTGGTAACAAAATCAAACTCCTCCCAAGATGGTGTCACAAGAACAGCCTCGGCCCGCTCGACTGGAGGGTAGCTTGTTCCGAATCCAAGTGATTTTCTCCTGCAGATAAATCCCAAATTCCTCTGCTCGACCCTGTAAAGGGGCTTCCCGCGGCCTCTGGTGAAGGAGGGAGCGGGTCACCCCAAACTGGGCGGCAGGGCGGTTATCTGCGGATGCAATAAGAGTGGCACAATACTCATGTTTGGCCACTCTTATCGCCACTAAGTAAGTCCTAATATGGTCTCTCACTAGTGTTCAGTCGGCTTCGGAACGAGAAGATCTCCATCTGCTCTCTAGGCGTCTCTTGTGGCGCTTCATCCCCCTAAGCCCCTCGGTAAACCAAGGAGTCCAGGTGGTTCGTCGCCGCAAGAGAGGCCGCAAGGGGGCGACTCGGGCCAAGGCCCCCATGGCCGCACTTAACCATGCGGCCACTAGGTCCTCAGTCGAGTCGCGGGGCAAGTCCACAGGAATTGGCCCAAGCTCCCCCTGGAACCTTATCGGGTCCATCAGGAGCCTGGGGCGGAACCATATAGGAATGTCCGGTTCCGCCTCCCCGCAGTGAGGTGCGGCGATCGGAAAGTCGAGCCGAAGGAGAGCGTGATCTGTCCATGACAGGGGTGTGATGACTAGATCCCCTATTCCCAGATCACTACTCCACTGTCCCGAGACGAAGATTAGATCCAGGGTGTGTCCGCCCTCGTGGGTAGGGTCAGGTCCATGGCTGTCATGGAAGCCATGAACTCCCGAGCTACCCCAGAGGTTTCACTTGCCGACGGCAGGTTAAAGCCCCCCATGACTAACAGTCTGGGGGTCTCAACCGCCGCCTCGGCTATCACCTCTAGGAGCTCGGGCAGGGCTGTTGTTGTATAGCGAGGAGCCAGGTATACAACTAACACGCCCAACTGCCTCCCTAGGCCCCACTTCACAAGGAGGGACTCGCACCCGGTTCTCTGAGGGATCATGGTCTCCTTTGGCTCAAGACCTTCCCTAACCATAATCGCCACCCCCCCACCCCTCCCTAGGGCCCTAGGCTGATGAAAGACTCGGTATCCTGGTGGGCACATTTCTATGAGGGGATGTCCTCCCTCGTGGCCCAACCAGGTTTCCGTGATACCTACCAGGTCCGGGTCCCCCTCTGACACAAGGTCATGGATGAGGGGGGCTTTTTGTACCACGGACCTGGCGTTGCACAACATCAGCCTAGGGTCCCGGGTCTGTGGTTCTTGCCCACCTAATCTGTGATGGGAGCATGGGGGGTTGAAGCGCGTAACCGCCCGTAGCCAGCAGCCGCGGTCCTCCAACTGATAATGTCCACCCCGTCTCCCACCGCCCCTGCCCCTCCCCAAGACCGAACTAATGGAAGATACCTCAGTGGAAACGACCCCCGTCCCCCCTCCTCCATTTCTCTGCTTCCGCCAGCCGGCCCTATAGATTGACGCCCCCCACTTGACTATCCCTACCCTCCTCCCTGGAACCCCCTAAAATCCGAATTAAAAAGTTAAATAAAAAAACCCCGAGTTTGCGCTTCGCCCACCTCTCAGGAGCAATAAGTCCATCCTCGAGGTGGGCCCATGTTAAACTAGGGGGCCAAGCCTGCGAGAGGGTAGACTCCCACAGGTGAAGGAGAACTGACCTTGAATAAGATACCATTAGACGGCATTGACACTAAAAAAGGGGGGGGATCCCCGAAGATGATACTCTGCAAGTCCATGGTTAAAACAGCGAGCGTAAAGGCCCATTATACAATAGATGGTAAAAATGGTAAAAGATGATAAAGATGGTAAAATCAACAATTAATTGATTAAAGGGACAAGTACAAAATATAAAAGCGATGGGCAGTTCGGGTAGGTTGAAACGTTCTATCTGGAGGAGGGGGGGTGGTAGCAGATGGATCAAGTTAGATCTGTGGACATCAGCCCATCCAATCGGAGAAAAAGTGGTATAAATCTCCGCAAAGTCACTGTCTCTGTCTATAGGCTGTATCCACAGATTTTCTCTCCCCTCTCCCGTTGGATCGAAGTACGGGCCACATGGCTAGTTGTAATGCCATGTGGGGCTTTTCCAGCCATTAGCTCTCAGTTCAGTTGTGACGACCGTTCCTCTATACCGTCCATCTCTCCACGGCCCTCCACAAACCTCTTCCCGCATCTCCAGTCCAAAGTTCCATTGATCTTCTTCCGACCATTCCCCGCCCAGCTCCTCCAACACTCCAGTTCCAGCACTGGGTCGGGTTAGGTCGAATAGGGACCGCATAGGTTGGGTAGGGGGAGGCCGTGTGGGCAGCTGTTATCCCCGCATGGCCTGATGGTCGCATCCCACCCGGCTCAGCCTCCTCCGTCTTCGCCCTGGGCGCCCGGCCTACCTCCTCTGCTCGGCCACCTCCAGTTAACACAAGGGCCGCGCCAGGGCTACCAGGGCTGCTCCGAACTCCCACGTTGCCTGATGTTCGGCCCGATGTTCGGCCTGGTGGTCTACGGCCTTGACTCGGTCCTCCCGCCTTTCGTGGCCTCTGCCTCGGCCCTCCCGTCTTCGTCCCAGCCACCCGGCCTACCTCCTCTCCAGCCGGTGCCGAGACCACTCCGGGCGTCTTGTCGCTGCTCCCTCGCTCCCTCGCTCCCTCGCCCGTCGCCCCCACCGCACACAGATAAAGCGCTCCTCTGATCTTCTTCGCCCAGGCCGCCTGGCCACCCGGCCTACCTCCTCTCCAGCTGGGACCAGGCCACGCCGGGACCTCGCCAGGGCCGCTCCGGACCGCTCCAGGCGTCTCCACTGCTCCCTCGTTCGCCCGTCGCCTCCGTCGCCCCCCATCACGACCAAAGCGCTCCGTGTGCCGGCGAGCAGCGGCTTGCAGGGCCAGCCCTCCTAGATGTTGTGGAGGGCCAGGACTAGGCCACGCCTGGGCCGCGCCAGGGCCTCTCTGGGCCACTCCGGGCTTCTCCGCTGCTCCCTCACTCGCCCGTCGCCCCCGTCGCCCCCCGGCCGCGAACAAGCGCACCAGTTAGACCTGCGAGAACTGCGAGCGACCAGCTTGCAGGGCCAGCCCTCCTAGATGTCTGTAGAGGGCTGGAAACATCCCCTCTGGGCCATAAGACCCCCGTGCCTTGGTGCGTTCAAGGCAAGGATGCCATTTTCTGCGCATGCGCAAACTCTATAGATGCACAAACTCTATAGAAGTCAAGAAGAGCAAGGATGGATGCACTAACCTTCAACCCGCTGCTCCCTATCCAATCCCTAACAGCCTCCAGGCACTGCGAGAGGGAGGACACAGCATCACTTAACTCACTATGGGCTGAGACATACAGCTAAGTACCATCAGCATATTGGTGATATTTCAGCCCATGGTGATGGATGATCTCACTCAGTGGCTTCATATAAATATTGAACAGGAGTGGAGAGAGTATTGAGCCCTGCAGCACCCCACAAAGCAGTGAGTGAGGGCTGGATCTCTCTCCTCCTATCAACACTGATTGAGAGCGGTCTCAGAGGAAGGAAGTGAACCCAGATAGCACAAGGCCCCCCACTTCAATCCCCAGAAGCCGCTTTAGAAGAATACCATGGTCGATGTTATTGAAAGCCACTGAGAAGTCAAGAAGAGCAAGAATGGATGCACTAACCTCATCCCAGTCCTGCCAGAAATCATCCAAATGTGCAACCAATCCTGTTTCTTCCCCAAATCCAGGCCTGAATCCTGACTGATGGGGGTCAAGATAATCCATTTCATTCAGAAAATTATTGAACTGCCACACAACTACCTTTTTGACAACCTTCCCCAAAAATGGAAGATTGGAGACATGTCAGAAATTATCTAACCGAGTGGAATCCAGTGATGGCTTCTTAAAAAGAGAGCAGACCACAGCCTCCTTAGTGCTGGGGCACTGCCCGCTCCTGTAGAGAAGTACCAGAGTCCACCCGCATGTCACCTCCTAGGAAGCTTTTATAAGCCTGGATCTAAGACTCAGATGCTTGCATGCATACTCCCTAGGATCTTCTCTATTTCCTTGGGAGGATCAGGGTCAAACTGTTCCCAGATAACAGGGCAAGAACCTGCCTCAGAGGCTTCCACCAGACCAGCAACCATGCTCACATCTAACTGGGAACAAAAGTCAAGTGATTTTGTCTTCCACAAAATGCACAAATCCTCAGCTAGTCCCTTCCGGTGGACTTCCATCTCCTCCTACCCCAGGAGGAGGTAGCTCACCTTAAAGAGACTCGCTGGGTATTATTATTATTATTATTATTATTATTATTATTATTATTATTATTATTATTATTATTAATAATAATAATAATAATAATAATAATAATAATAATAATAATAATAATAATAATAATAATAATAATAATAATAATAATAATAATAATAATAATAATAATAATAATAATAATAATAATAATAATAATAATAATAAATTTATTTATATCCCGCTCTCTCCCCAAATGGACTCGAGGCGGGGCACAGGGAAATTAAAAAACAAATTACAACAAGACAGAATACAAAGCTAAAATCAAATTAAACTGATCCTGCGCTAAAACTTCTATAAAAATATAACTATCCCTAAAACCCCTTAATAATTTAAAATTAAAATTAAAATTACCCTAGGCCAGCCAGACGGAAGAAGTGAGTTTTTAATAGCTGTCGGAAGGAGTGAAGGTCCGTGGTTGTTCTGATTTCGGGGGGAAGGTCGTTCCAGAGGGTCGGACCCGCCACAGAGAAGGCCCTTCCCCTGGACATCGCCCGCTGGCACAGCCTAGTGGACGGCACCCGGAGAAGTCCCTCTCTGTGGGAGCGAATCGGCCGAAGGGATGTTTGAGGCAGAATGCGATCCCGCAGATAGCTAGGTCCCGTGCCATGGAACACTTTAAAGATGGTAACTAACACCTTGAAGCGCACCCGAAAGATGACAGGCAGCTAGTGCAGCTCGCGCAGGAGCGGTGTTACATGGGAGAACCTGGAGGCTCCCATAACTGCCCGCGCGGCTGCATTCTGGACTAGCTGAAGCCTTCGGGTGCACCTCAAGGGGAGCCCCATGTAGAGAGCATTGCAGTAGTCCAGTCGGGATGTCACGAGGGCATGAGTGACTGTGCAAAGGGCACCCTGATCCAATAGGGGACGCAACTGGCGGACCAGGTGGACCTGGTAAAACGGCTGTCACTTGATCTTCCATGGACAGCCGGGCATCAAGGAGGACGCCCAAGTTGCATGCCCCATCCACAGGGGTAAGATGATCGTCCCCTATGGCCAGTGATGGAGTCAACTGGTTGTACCGGGATGCCGGAAACCACAGCCACTCGGTCTTGGACGGGTTGAGTCTGAGTCTGTTACTTCCCATCCAGGCCCGCACGGCTTCCAGGCACTTACACTTCACTACACAAACTGCCATGATGTAGGCCTTAGTAACAGCTCTTATCCGTGTTCTTGAGTTCATCCCCTGCCAGCAATGCTCTAGATGTCTCCTCATGTATTTCATCCCTTTAACTTCCTCTATATACCATGGGGCACAGAGAGGTGCATGGGTAAAGAGAGATCACATCGGTGCAATCCTATCCAAAGCCTTATTCACCTTCCAATTCCTAACAGTGATTAAGAGCTCAGCTGGACTGCACAGTAGATCTGCAGTTATAACCCCCAGCTTCTTCTGCAACCCATCTGGGAACATTGGTCGATGAGGGAGGAACAATTTAATAGGTCCTGTCTCCCAGCGGGGGGTATAACTCTTAACAAGCTTATTGCCACCAGACCAAATAAGCCAAGCCCACAGAACCGTAGTAAAAAAAAATTGAAATCCACTACTTGTCTGTTTCCAGTCTCAGTAATCGCTAAAGGGGCAGGGAGCTTAGGAATACAGAGACAGTTTGGCCTAGTGGTTAGGACACAAGTCTAGAAAGTGGGAGAATATGGGTTCAAGTCCCATCTTAGCAATGAAAGTTAGTTTGATGACTTTGGGCCAACTCTTTCAGACCAGCCCACCTCACAGGGTTGTTGTTGAGGGAAAATAAGAGGAGGAAGAGTATGTGGAATATGTTCACTGACTTAAATTATTTAATAATAAAGGCAGGATTCAAATAAATCATGCAGGAGGAGGAAGATGTGTTCAATATCTTGAATTACTTATAAAAATAATAAATACAGTATATAAGCAAGTAAATAAGTAAATAATAAAAAATTTAAACAGAGAGAAAATGAAAGCAATAAAACCTAAAAGATGTAAAATATTAACAGCTCAGGCATACCTACAGTACCATTTCAATATAATGAATCAATTTTATTTTGGTCCTGGCTTTTTGCATATCCCATTAAAACAAGGAATAATACAAAATTATCTATGTGAGACAAGGTACTTCTACTCAAATTTATTTCTTTTGGTTACAGAATCAATTGCAATTCGTGTCTCCATGAACCCTGGATCATTTCCCCTCCACTGTCATATGATTCAAATGACAAAATATACATTTTGATGTACATATATTGAGGTGTGTGTGTGAGAGACGGGGGGGAGAGAGAGAGTTATCCTATCTAGGTAAGAAGGGTGGGCAATAAATTTTAGAAATAAATAAAATACTTGTCATAGAGCAGACTGGAAATAACTATTGAAATGTTTTAGACGATAATATTATGGAAGTTTGCCAATCTTTAAAACAAAGGAAGAACCAACTGGTATATTGTGTGCTGCCCAGAGATGCTTTGAACAGCGAGATGGGTGGCAGTTTGTCCAATTTATTAAACTATAACATTGGTTTAGAACAGTGGTAGTCAACCTGGTCCCTACTTCCCACTAGTGGGCATTCCAGCTTTCATGGTGGGCGGAAGGGGTTTTGTCCGATACTGAAGCACTTTCCTTTTTTTAATGTAATTGACTTCCCTACTTTATAAATCACCATTACTGTGGAACCGGTGGGTGGTTAGAAATTTTTACTACTAACAGAGATACAAAAGTGGGCAGTAGGTATGAAAAGGTTGACTACCCCTGGTTTAGAATAATGAAAAATGATCTTATTTTTGAATACCCTGTTCATTCTTTTAAATATAACTTTTTACAGACAAGAAATAACATACCTTTAAAGGAAGCATGCTGGAAATGTACTGTTTATGCATAGAAGAATTGAATTTGATCTTTGTATCATCTTAATTTTTTTTTAAATAGAAGACTTAAAAACTATATTTTGGCAAGATAAAAGTGTGACATATTATATGTTACCATAAATAGGGTTGGGCTGTTACCAGTTCGTACCAGTTCCCCATGATCAGATGTTAATTTTCTGAGCAGTTCGGAGAACTGGTCATTGGAGGAAATCTTTTCCCACTTTACAGGACTAATCCTGAAAGGGAAGCAGGAAGGAAACATTCTGGTATACCTGTATTTCTAACCTAATCCTTATCTTAATTGCCCTGCCGCTTTAAGTGTTTTCAGAAACTGCCTCTGAGCTAAGCTAGTTATATTGTAAGGCTTTCTATTTGTAGGCTGAGCTTCTCCCGGAGAACTGGTAGTGGAAATTTTGAGTAGTTCAGAGAACTGGTAAATACCACCTTTGACTGGCCCTGCCCCAATCTAGTCCCAGCTGATCAGGAGGGAATGGGGATTTTGCACTAATCTTCCCCTGGAGTGGGGATGGAATAGAGATTTTTCCCTGCCACACCTACCAAGCCACACACACCAAACCATGCCATGCCCACCAAATCATGCCATGCCCACCAAGCCATGCCACAGCCACCAAGCCATGCCCACAGAACCAGTAATCAAAAAAATTGAATCCCACCACTGCTAAGGATATTTTGTGAGTTGAGTGAGACCAGCTGGTATCTTTAAGTGGTGCAAATTGATCTAATAATTGATTCTCTTGGGTGCTTTGTCAGTTCACTTGGGTGCTTTGGCTGCTGATAATTATCCTTGTATTTTAACTCTTTCAATTCCTCACTGTGCTCTGGAAACCTGCCTAATTTGTAACTCCTGGTTGCAGGTATTGCTTTGCTCATTGCCTGCCACTCTTCTCCAGTTGTGTAGCCCAGTTCCTAACTGGTCATTAAATGGTACCAGTCTATGGCCTAGAGCAGTGATGGCGAAACTATGGCACATGTGCCACAGGTGGCACACGGAGCCATTTGTCAGGGCACGCAAGGTGATGCCCTGTCAGCTGGCCAGCGCGCATGCGCGCACTGGCCAGCTGAATTTTTTCATGCTTTTTTCACCCTATGAAGCCTTTGGAGCCTGGGAAGGGTGAAAAGAACCCTCCCCCGCCCCCCAAAGGCCCTCCAGAAGCTTCATGAACTTCCCTGAAGTCTCCAGAGCGCTCAAAATGACGCCGCAAGCAATCGGAGATGACTTCCGGTTTTGGCGGTGCATCATTTTGAGTGCTCTGGAGGCTTCCCAGGCCCTCCGGAGGCCCTCCAGAGGCTTCAGCAACCTTCAGGAGGCTTCCCAGAAGTCTCCGGAGTGCTCAAAATGATGCTGCAAGCAAATCGGAGGTCACTTCTGGTTTCAGCGGCACATCATTTCGAGTGCTTCAGAGGCTTCCCAGTCCCTCCGGAGGCTTCAGCGACCTTCAGGAGGCTTCCCTTAAGTCTCTGGACCACTCAAAATGATGCTGCAAGCAAATTGGAGGTCACTTCTGGTTTCGGCGGCACATCATTTCGAGTGCTTCAGAGGCTTCCCAGTCCCTCCGGAGGCTTCAGCGACCTTCAGAGGGTTTACCTGAAGCTTCTGGAGCACTCAAAATGATGCGCCGCCGAACTTTAACTTTTTAACTTTAACTTTAATTTCATTTCTATACCGCCCTATCTCCCGACATGGGACTCAGGGCGGTGCACAGGAGCTATAAAATATAAAATATAAAAATACAAACAGTCAAGTAGTTAAAATTAAGATTAAATACGATTTGGTCTCTGCTAAAAACGTTAATCCTATCTCCGGCAGTAGGTGACAGGACATCCACCGTGGGTCGGGGGATCATGGCCGCTGGTTACGAGCGGTCACCTGCCCCAATCCCCTGTGCTCCGCTTGTGGGCTAGGCAGTCAGGGACCACAGAGCCGGGACCCCAGACTGATGTTCTGCAATGCCAGGTCCGTGGTGAACAAAGCCCCCCTCATTAATGACCTTGTGTCAGAGGGGGACCCGGACCTGGAGGGAATTATGGAGACCTGGTTGGGCCCTGAGGGGGATTTACCCCTCGTGGAAATGTGCCCACCAGGCTACCGTGCATTTCATCAGCCTCGGGCCCTGGGCAGGGGTGGGGGGGGTGGCGGTTATCATTAAGGAAGGTCTCGAGCCGAGGGAGACCACTGTGCCTCAGACGACCAGCTGTGAGTCCCTCTACGTGAAGTGGGGCCTAGGGAGGCAGTTGGGCTTGCTGATTGTATACCTGGCTCCCCGCTATGTAACAGCAGCCCTGCCCGAGCTGCTCGAGGTGATCGCCAAGATGGCGGTGGAGACCCCCAGACTGGTAGCCATAGGGGACTTTAACCTGCCATCGGCGGGCGAAACATCCAAGGCAGCTCGGGAGTTCATGGCTTCCATGACAGCCATGGACCTGACCCAAGTAGTTCAGGGCCCCACTCATGAGGGGGGACACACGCTGGATCTTATTTTTGTCTCTGGGCAGTGGAGAAGTGATCTTGGAACAGGGGATTTAGCCATCTTACCCTTGTCATGGACAGATCACTCTCTCCTTCGGATGGACTTTCCAACCGTCACATCCTACCGCGGGGAGGCGAAACTGGAGATATCGAGATGGTTCCGCCCCAGGCGCCTGATGGACCCTGAAAGGTTCCAGAGGGAGCTTGGGCCAATTCCTGTGTCCTTGCCCTGTGACTCTACTGAGGACATAGTGGCCGCATGGTATAGTGCGGCCAAGGGGGCCTTGGACCGGGTCGCGCCCTTGCGGCCTCTCACATGGCGTCGAATTACCCAGGCTCGTTTACCGAGGAGCTGCAGGAGATGAAACACCACAAGAGACACCTAGAGAGTAGGTGGAGATCCTCTCGGTCCGAAGCTGACCGAACACTAGTAAGAGACCATATTAGGACTTACTTAGTGGCGATAAGAGTGGCTAAATGCAAGTATTGTGCCACCCTTATCATGTCCACGGATAACCTCTCTGCCGACCTGTTTGGGATTACCCGCTCCCTCCTTCACCAGAGGCCACGGGAAGTCCCTCTGCAGGGTCGAGCAGAGGAATTTGGAGTCTATCTGCAGGATAAAATCACTCAGATTCAGAATGAGTTGCCCTCCACTGAAAGTTGTCCAGTCGGTTTATCCGATGCTGGTCTTGAGATAACATCTTGGGAGGAGTTTGACTTTGTTACTACCGAGGATGTGGACAGGTTGTTGAGGAGCCTTAGGGCCACCACATGTTTATTGGACCCGTGTCCCTCTTAGCTTGTACTGGCATCCTGGGAGGTTACACGAGGCTGACTCCAGGATATTGTGAACGCGTCTTTGAGTGAGGGGTTCTTACCTACTGCCTTGAAAGAGGCGGTGGTGAGACCTCTTCTCAAAAAGCCTTCCCTGGACCCAGCATTGTTGGAAAATTACCATCCGGTCTCCAACCTTCACTTTCTTGCGAAGGCTGTAGAGAGTGTGGTGGCTCAACAGTTTCCTCGACACCTGGAGGAAGTTGATTATCTAGACCCGCGCCAGTCCATCTTCTGGCCCGGTCAAGGCACCAAGACGGCATTGGTTGCATTGGTGGATGATCTCTGGAGGGCACGGGATAGAGGGTTACTCCTCTATCCTAGTCCTATTAGACCTCTCAGCGGCTTTCGATACCATCGACCATTGTATCTTATTGCACTGACTGGGGGGGCTGGGGGTGAGAGGCACAGTTTTATGGTGGTTCTCATCCTACCTCTCTGGTCGGTTGCAATGGGTGTTGGCAGAGGTCGGCCCCGAGGCCCCTCACATGTGGGGTTCCTCAGGGGTCAGTCCTCTCGCCATTTCTGTTCAACACCTACATGAAGATGCTGGGCGAGATCATGCGTGGTTTTGGGGTGGAATACCATCTGTACACTGATGACACTCAGTTGTACATATCCACCCCAAACCACCCCAACGATGCCATCGAGGTGCTGTCCTGGTGTCTGGAGGCCGTACGGGTTTGGATGGGTAGTAACAAACTCAAGCTCAACCCGTCCAAGACTGTTTGGCTGTGGTTTCCGGCACCCCGGTTCAGCCAGGTAAGTCCAACACTGGCCATTGAGGGCGAACAACTGGCCCCTGTGGGTGTCCTCCTGGATTCCCGGCTGTCCATGGAGGACCATGTGACAGCCGTGGCCAGGGGGGCATCTATCAGGTACGCTTGATACGCTAGTTGCGCCCCTTACTGGACCGGGTGGCCCTTTGCACAGTCACTCAAGCACTCGTGACATCCCGGTTGGATTACTGTAATGCTCTCTACATGGGGCTCCCCTTGAGGTGCACTCGAAGGTTACAGTTAGTCCAGAATGCGGCCGCATGGGTGATTATGGGTGCCTCAAGGCAATCCCACATAACACCTCTCCTGCGCGAGCTGCACTGGCTACCTGTGGCCTTTTGGGTGCGGTTCAAGGTGCTGACGACCATCTTTAAATCGCTCCATGGCTCGGGGCCTAGCTACATATGAGACTGCCTCCTGCCCCATACATCCCTTCATCCGATCCGCTCCCACAGAGAGGGCCTTCTCCGCGTACCGTCGGCCGGGCAATGCCGGTTGGCAATGCCCAGGGGAAGGGCCTTCTCTGTGGTGGGCCCAGCCCTCTGAAACGACTTACCCCCGATCTACGCACCGCCTCGGACCTCCGCCTCTTCCTCCAGTGTCTTAAAACGTATTTATTCCAACAAGCCAACCTAGCATAACCCCCCGTTTCTGACTTTTATCTGTATAAATTTTAATTCTTAGGGTTTTATAAGGGTTTTTAGCACGGGATTTAATTTAATAGTTTTTTAATAATGTATTTTGTAATTTTGTTTGGTTTTTAATATTGCCTGTGTGCCGCCCTGGGTCCTTGCAAGGAGAAGGGCGGGGTATAAATTTGAAAAATAAAATAAAATAAAATAAATAATAATTAAAATCCACTTAAAATAGTAATAGCTGTACCAGCTATGCCAGGCCGGCCAAACTAAAGAAGTAAGTAAGCCAAAACCGGAAGTGACCTCCGATTGCTTGAAGCGTCATTTTGAGTGCTCTGGAGACTTCAGGGACGTTTATGAAGCTTCCGGAGGGCCTCTGGGGGGGAAGAGGGAGGCTCTTTTCGCCTTCCCCAGGTTCCTATAAAGCCTCTGGAGCCTGGGGAGGGAGAAAAGAGCATGTAAAAAATGGGGGGGGAGGAATCTGTAGTGCACGCATGTGCACTGGGGGGGGTCGCACATTGCATTATGAATATGGCACGCCCGCACACAACCCCCCCTGCGCTCCCCCCCTTATGGCACGCGAGCCTAAAAAGGTTCGCCATCTCTGGCCTGGGGGTTAAAATCCCCAGTTGTACTATATTCTTCTTAAAAATTTGTATCAATAGTCATGGATTTGCATCATCTTTACTATCAATTTTTATAGATCTGGCTTTTTCTGAAATTGAAATTCTGTTACACTGAATACTTTGTAATTTCTCCTGGTGCTAAGAATTTCTTTCCCCGGAAATGCTGTCTGTAGAGAGCCATCCTAGCTTCATTTTCATTATGATAGGCCAAATATTGTTACAGCTTTCTACAAGGACAGGAAGCGGGGGGGGGGGGGGAAGGAACAACATCAGATCAACATCCATTTAATTTTATTGTTGGGGGGGGTGTTCTTTAAAAAATATCAGTGTTGAGTCAGAATTTTCAATTGGCTTAGCCCCTAAAATAAATGTCATGAGATTTGGAAGTTATCAGTAATGGTTCAAAATTGCAATTTGGAAGTCCTCTACTTTGGAGATCTATGTTACGTTTGTTAAACAGCTAGTTTCGTAGATCTGGTCTAATTTTTCTCTTGCTTCTAAATATTTTAACATTGATATGACTTCTTTTCTTTCAGAGTAGGGAGCCAAGGATTAGTAAAAGTAGAAATAGCTTCAGCTTTATTCCTTTCTCTTCATTTACCTGTAAGTGCTTAAATGAGGGATCAATAGGAGGTGTCTGAGTTCTCAGCTAAAAAGGCAAATTGAAAAGAAGACAAAGACAAACAATGAACAGTGCCAAGAATACTGTATCTGTATAATTGACTCCAGATTGTCTTAATTGTGACCTGCTCCATCATGCATGCCAGAACACCCAATAAAGTGATTCTTGATTCTTTTGTTCTGATATTCTCAGTTCAATTTTGGAGATCAATATCCTTTCTATTATCTAATGATCACAATAAGATATTTCAGCTTTTTTTTTTAAAGAACAAGCTACTTTCTGTCCTGTCTTCCTTCCTTGTTTATTTCTATGTTCCATCTAGCATCTGATAAAAGGGGGGCGGGGGGAGAGACATCAATATTATAAATTACACAACATATATTTGGAAAAATAGAACAAGTGGAAAAACATAACCATAGGCAAATGCAATGGCACAAACATGATGAAATGTGTTATCAGTACAAAACGGCTTTTCAAATTTATAATAGCTGATGGCTACCAGTGTCTCAATCTTCCAAACACGTTAGACAAAAATCCTACAAATTATTACCCAATGAATACAGCAAAATGTATGCCAAAAAGTGATATGAAAATACAATAATACAATACAATAGCAGAGTCTTTTGGCTATTGTGTCTTCTTCTTCCTTCTCGCCAGTGGGCGGAGCCATGGCCCCTCCTGCTCCCCCATTTTCATCCTCCAGGATTGAGGAATGTTTTTTAAGAAGGGCTTCTGCCTCTTCAATTGTTTTAATTCTTACTCTCCCCCCCTCCCAGAACACCAACATTCCTTCAGGCATTGACCACTTGAACCACACCCTTTTTTAATACAATTTTTTGGATAAGAAGGAATATTTTCTTCTTATCTCTCGAATCTTTTTCGGGATCTGTTTCAAGATAGCAATTTCTGTCTGCTGATATATCAAAGGGCCGTCTCGCTGTGCTCTCAGAATTTCATCCCTTGTTGACCTTCTTACAAATTTAATATGTATCTCTCTGGGTACATTATTTATTCTGGCATATGCTGAATTAATTCTGTAAATCAGGTCTATGTCCCCCCAAATATATTCTTTACTCTTTTTAGTATAATCTGCTAAAATTGTGCACATTAAATCTTTTAAATTTTCTGAATCTGATTCAGGAACATTTTGAAACCTTAAAAAGTAAGACATTCTTTCAAAATCTATTCTAGACATATGACCAGTAAGCTCCACAATTTCTTTTCTTTTTTAGAATCCTTTATCTCCCCCCTCATCTCAACTGCCCCACCCTCCAAACCATCAATTTTTTGTTTATTTTCCATCAATGTTTTCTGTGTTTCCAAAAGTTCTAATCTTGAACTTATCATGTCTTTCCGGATTTCCTTTATTTCTTTCATTATATTTTGGAAGGTTTCCTCTATTGATGATTGATAAGTGCCCTCTCCAGCTGCTTCTTTCTGTAACATTGACGTGATTTTAGGTTGCTGCTGTGTAGGGCTGGCTTTTCCAGACACAGGAGCAGAAAGAGATTTCCCATATGGAGGTTTCTTTGCTGCCATGGTGAAAGTTTTAAGTTCTTGCAAATAAGATGGCATCTGGTGGGTGAGCGGTCCGTGAGATCGGAGAAAAGGAAAAGTCTCTGTCCAAATTCAAAATGTGATTTGCTTAAAATCCAGAGAGAGAAAAATTTTCAGTCCCATCCAAATAAAAAAAAGAAGGCACACAGTGGTAGAAATCCCAAGAGTATTTGAGCTGGCTTGTATGTAAATCTTACAGTCTTGTAAAGTTGAAGGAATGCTCAAATCTCAAAGAGAAAAGTTTCTTGCTGAGAACAAAGAAGCACAATTTTTCCCGCCTCTTTGGCAGTCACGAAGAATCAATGAAAGTCCATTTCCATGTCTTTATCTTGTAGTATTTGCTTTTGACATATTTCTGTATTACTGTTTTATTATGTAGCCCGGGATGGGCCAAGGACTCTGACGCAAAGGCTCTCAAAATGTTTTTGTAAACCCTTACCCTACCCTTAAAAAATTGTTAAAACCCAATAAAACTTTTTCAAAATTAAAGAAAGTCCATTTCTGTTATTACAAGCCTCAGATACAAAGTATCAACCGCAACTCCATATATGGTAAAACTTTCGTATACTACTAGTTAAGAATCGGATGTTACTTCCTCTCTCTCCCCGAGCTCGGGGAGCATTTTAAAACGCCGCTTATTTTCTGAGGGGAGGTTTTGGCAAACTCTCCCCTCTAATCTTCCTTTTTTTAAAAGATTGAAAGCATCAAAATTGAAAAAGTAAACTCACAAGTCACTCAATTGCAACGGAGCCTCGGTGCCTCCTCCAGCTCTGGCTTTTCAGCCCGCATTTCAATTGCTGCTATTCCGGCATTCCTTCGGCGAGAGAAAGGCTTCCCCCTG
Organism: Rhabdophis nuchalis; assembly: GCA_039707465.1. Taxonomy (NCBI): domain Eukaryota; kingdom Metazoa; phylum Chordata; class Lepidosauria; order Squamata; family Natricidae; genus Rhabdophis; species Rhabdophis nuchalis. The sequence continues at coordinate 145,230,330 of CM077647.1, forward strand.
CATCTTGTTGTCTGGCTCCTGGAGTGAAGCGGGAACAGCCCCCCCGACCACCGTCAGAGTGGGGGTTGCACCGCAAGCCACTCTTATGTTGGAGGCTCCCTACAAGAGCCCCCATGCTCCCGAAGGCACCGCTGGAGAAAACAAGCGGCGGACGTGTCTGGAACATGTCCTTCGCTTCCGGAAAGCGGAAACGGAATCCACCACCCCTTGCTCCTTGTTCTACCCTCAGGTGCTTTGGAGAATAGTTTGACTCCCTCTTCTTTGTGGCAACCCCTGAGATATTGGAACACTGCTATCAAGTCTCCCCTAGTCCTTCTTTTTATTAAACTAGACATACTCAGTTCCTGCAACCATTCTTCATACGTTTTAGTCTCCAGTCCCCTAATCATCTTTGTTGCTCTGCTCTGCACTCTTTCTAGAGTCTCCACATCTTTTCTACATCGTGGCGACCAAAACTGAATGCAGTATTCCAAGTGTGGGCTTACTAAGGCATTATAAAGTGGTATTAACATTTCATGTGATCTTGATTCTATCCCTCTATTTATGCAGCCTAGAACTGTGTTGGCTTTTTTGGCAGCTGCTGCACACTGCTGGCTCATATTTAAATGGTTGTCCACTAGGACTCCAAGATCCCTCTCACAGTTACTACTATTGAGCAAGGTACCATCTATACTGAACCTGTGCATTTTGTTTTTCTTGCCTAAATGTATGACCTTACTTTTTTCACCATTGAATTTCATTTTGTTAGATAGTTCCCAAAGTTCAAGTTTGTCAAGATCCTTCTGTATCTTAAGCCTATCTTCTGGAGTGTTGGTTATTCCTGTCATCTTGGTGTCATCTGCAAATTTGATGAGTTCCCCATTTATTGCCTCATCCAAGTCATTGATGAAGATGTTGAAGAGTACTGGGCCTAAAACAGAGTCTTGATGTACTCCACTGCATACTTCCTTCCATGTAGATGCAGTTCCATTGAGGACTACACATTGAGTACGGCTGGTCAGCCAGTTACGAATCCATCTGGTGGGGATGCTGTTTAACCCATATTCTATCTCTTCTTCTTCAAACCATGATGGAATTATCAGTTCCCCATTATCAAATTCTTCAAAGACCCTGTTGAGAAGAAGGGATACAATTTCCCAGAAGCAACATAGAGAAAGGTATATAACTTATGTTTTCTCTTAGCATCATAAAAAGAAATTTCATGGCTTTTCAAATTTAGGAATATCCCGATCCTTGTTGGCTTACTTAGCATATTCAGGTGTGTCCAGGGGTCTGTCCGAGCCCAATAATCTTTTCTATTATCACAACCTATAACCCAGTAGCCATTCTGAGGAGACAATGTAATCTTCCCTTTTCTAGGAGCAGATTCAGATGCAACACCTACATCCCACATATTTTTCTGACCAATCTCCACTTCCCAGTAATATCTACCTTCAGAAAATCCTTCTTCTGCTAAGATATATGTATGAGACTCAAATCTCTCTTTACTCATAGAAACATGCTGAACATTTCCAGTGTCTCTCACATTTTTTCCATCTTCAGACACTCCCAGTCTTGGATGAGCAGTTTTGGAGTCCAAGGTAAGATCAACTGCAAGGAAGACAAACTTGTAAAGTCAGATTTGTAGACAGACTTGCAAAGGAATATGTCTTTTCATTAGTCTTTGAAAATATAGATGTGTCTGATAGCTATGTATTACTTTAGATATAATTTAGAAAGTTACTTTTAGAATGCAATTGTTTCAAAAAGTAGCAGAAAGATACCATATGTGGTTATTTGCTATAAAAAAAAGCTTTTCTAGTGATTTCTACACTGCTCTAATAGAAACTATGATGACCTTGGAATCTAAAGTGCACATCACACTGCTTGAGTCACACATATGTGTAGTCACACATATGTGACTAGTGGTATACCACTAGTCACATATGTGACTAGTGGTACACCACAGCATAAATACAACATTAATATAATAGGTGATATACCATGATAATTTATTTTAGAAATCCATGAATCTTTGCATATTTTATTTATTTATTTAATTTTATTTTATTAAATTTATACCCCGCCCTTCTCCTTGCAAGGGCTCATGGATTTATTTCATGCACAAAGTGTAGAGATTCTCAGTCATCCAGGTCATGGTTGTTCCAAAGATGCTTTTTCAGGAGGCAACTGGACTTTTTTTCTTTTGAAGACATTTCACTTCTCATCCAAGAAGCTTCTTCAGCTCTGACAGAATAATGGGGAATAGAAGGATTTAAATTTCTTGCAGACAGCTGATAATTTGCATCTTTTCAGAGGATCATTGATGCACCTGGAGATTTATCTGTGTCCTCAGGGTCACCTGAGTACTGCTCCTGGTTCTTGTTGTCTGCATTTTTTTTCCTCTGGAAATCCATTCCTATCCCACACCATTCAATGTGTATTCCATAAAGATGGTTCTGATGACCATCTTTAAAGTGCTCCATGGCTCGGGGTCTAGTTATATGCGAGACCGCCTCCTGCCCCATACATCCCTCAGACCGATACGCTCCCACAGAGAGGGCCTCCTCAGGATGCCGTCGGCTGGACAGTGCCGACTGGCGACACCCAGGGGAAGAGCCTTCTCTGTGGCGGGTCCATCCCTTTGGAACGACTTACCCCCTGAACTCTGCACCATCTCCAACCTCCGCCTCTTCCGCAAGTGTCTGAAGACACATCTGTTCCATCTAGCCGGCCTAGCGTAACCTCCATTACTGACTGTTTTTAAATTTGGGGTTTTAATTTGGTTTTAGCGCAGGATTTTATTAGAATAAGTTTTTAAAATTTTTTAGATGTTTTGTATGTATTTTTAGTATTCCTGTGCGCCGCCCTGAGTCCGTTTGGAGAAGGGCGGGGTATAAATTTAACAAAATAAAAATTAAAAAAAAATTGGGGATGAACACCCTTTGAATGGTGTGGGAGTAGGAATGGATTTCCTGAGGAAAAATTACCAGCTGTGTTCAAGGAATATAAATCCTTCCATTCCCCACTTCTTCTTCAGAGCTGAAGAAGCTTCTTGGATGAGAAGTGAAATGACTTCAGAAAAAAAAGAAAACAAGAAAGCTCAGTTGCCTCCTGAAAAAGCATCCATCTTTGGGATAAAGTGCATCACTATTCATGTGTCCAGCCCTCTTACTCCTTTCTAATTATTTTGTTTAAAAAATTGATTGATCACATGGATATTGCATTATATTTTGAAAGCACAATTTGTTATTACGTATATTGTGTTAACCAAATTAGCACTAGCTTTTTATTTATTTTTATTATAAGTGATTAACATGTTTACATCCAGAGAATCAAATGCTGCATCTCAATTCTTTCAGACTGTAAAAAAAAGGAATAATAATAATAATATGTTGAATACTACTAATCTATGCCTCATATGCTGATGCTATTTCACCAGCATTGGGCTCCTTCTTTAGAAGTTGTATAAAGGAATACATGGACAAAATGTTGCCAATCTTTGGAATACTCTAAGCAATCACTTTGTTCAACCTGGGAAGATTAGTAGGGCTTGTCCATCTATTCAAGTACAGCCTCAAAATTTGTGATCCATTTCCCCAATTTAGGATTTTGTTTGGTGAGAAGCAAGATTTGCAGATTTTTCACTGAAGACGATTTGAATTTTCTCTCTCTCTAAGTGAGTCAAATTAAGCCTTCAAACACTCATATGAAGAAAGTCATATCATGGAGCACTGAAAAAATAAATAACTAAGTCCACAGCTTCAGTCTAAGGCTGAGATTATGTAACACATCAGGTTTTTTTAAGCCAGTATTACCCTCTTCTTGTGATAGCCACTATCTATGTGTTCATTAAAAATCAATACCAACTTCTCTTTTTTCTTTTTTAATTTATATGCTAACCATCTACCTGGCTTATTTGCATATTTAAAAAAGTTTTGTTGCACCATTTGAACTCTTTGTGCCATTTCGTCTTGTACTATAAAATTCAATCTGTGTTTTATTACATCTCATTTCTCTTTTATTTTTTATTTTTTGGAGTTAGACCTTCTGTAGGTCTAACTTTAGTTTTTTAAGCTCTTCTTGTAGTATATTTTACTGTTGTTTCTTTTTCTTATTTCTCATTGCCATGTATGTTATTGTTAATCCTCAAATGTATGCCTATGCCATATCCCATCTTTTTCCACTATTTGTACATATTCCTCATCTTTTAAAACAATTTGGTTCATTGTCCATCATTGCTTTTTCTTTTGTGTCCCCTCATATCATTTATGGGATTATGATTTGCCCATATATTTGTTGTTATGTCTACCTCTTGGATGTCTGCTCTCATTCCAGAAGTTATCCACACCATATCTATTCTTGACAACAATTGGTATGCATTTGAATAGAATGTATATTGATTTGTTTTTAAATGTAGTTATCTCCATGCATCTTGTAGGTCTATTTCCTATAATCTACCACCTAAAAAATGTGTTTGGGAGTGTTCTTTATTTTTTAAAATTTTTCTTTTACTGCTTTTGTAATCCTTTTTAGCATCCACAACTGCCTTAAAGTCTCCCATCACGCATACATTTCATAGTCTAGATCTATTATATTTTTATATAGTCTTCTGTAGAATTCTTCATGTTTGTTTTTTGGGGCACATATCAAGATATAAAGATAAGTTAAATGAACAAGGGAAATTAAAAATGAAACAGGAATTTAAAAATCATGGAATTGATTTGGACTGGTGGCCCTAGATGTAAATACAGATGATGTATGACACAGAAAATTATGGATATTACAGGGGACATGAAAACTAATAAAAAAAATTATAATTACTTATTGAGTTTTAAAATGGAAGAAGAAATAGTAAAGGAAACTATAATAACATGAGCAAAAAAAATTGGGTACATTATAGAACTAGACAATTGGCAAAAACTGTGAGAAATAACTTATAGATTGACAATGTCAGTGACATATAAAGAAAATGTGTACAAAATGTTCTATAGATGGCATCTACCCTGAGCAAGAATATCCCCAAATAGGTCACCAGAATGTTGGAAACGCAAACAGACACAGGGAACCTATTATTACATGTGGTGGACCTGTCCATCGGCAAAAAAAAATTTTTGACAAAGATAAAAAAAAGTGGCTAGAGGAAATGGTAAAATAGCAAATAGACCTAAAACCAGAATTATTTTTATTAGGCATAATAACAGGGAAATCTAATAAAAGAATTCAATACCTAATGTTACATGCAATAACAATGGACAGAATCATATATGCACAAAATTGACAAAATGGGAACATACCCATAGAGAAAATGGTAATAAAGACAATACTGGATTTTGCCAAAATGGACAGGCTAACAATAGAAATTAAAGACAAAGGAGAAACAGAGTATTATCTAATATGGGATATATGATATAATTTGCTAGATAATAGATGCAAAGATTAGAAAATAAATGATGAAAGATGACTAAGATACCAGAAATAAATATATGTATAAGGCTACATAGAAGAATACTTACTGTAAGTAATACTATGTATGAAAGTGTAAATTAAAATATACAGAATGATAAATATATAAAGAACTATGTTAGAATCATGGAAATTGTAGATATAAATATGATACTGTATGAATAAGAGATAAAAGGTCAGAACTAGGAGGTATAACACTATGTATATTGTATAATGTAAAAATAGACGATACAACCAGTATATTGTCATTGAAAAGTTGAAACCATGATGCAAAATGAAGAAAAATGTACAATAAAAATTGTACTTCCGGTCAAGTTGCGGTCGCCGCTGGCAGGCTTTTTCGAGCTTGCCAATCCAGTAGCCTGTAGAGACGTTTTTAAAACATCAAAATGCCTCGGAAACTCCAAGCTCCCAAGGATTTTGTGAGAGAGCTAGCGCCGTCAGGTAGAGTACCCCAGAAGGGTTTTTTTGCCTCTGGGGTGTGAGCAAGGAGGGACTCCCCCTTTAAGCAGCTACATGCTCCAGACCTCTGGGAACCTCCGCTAAAAATTAGCGGAGCAAGACGCCGTACTCAACTTTCAATCTATACTCCAAGCAACCCAAGAAAATACCCAGTCTTAATCGCAAGTATTCAAAGTCTGAGTTTTCTAAACAACAGCAGCGCTGAAACTTGAATGTCATGGGTTTAAAACAAAGGATTTAGAACAAAGGATTTAAAATGGCGTTAATCTTCAGTTGAAAGTTGAAAGGAAACAAAAGTTAACTGATTTGTGTATTCCAGTTTGTATCTAACCCTGGCTGACAGTTAAAGGTGGAAAGGGAAAGCAGAAAACAACTATAAAGTTACTTAATATATAATTTGATCTATTTTGAAGAGTATTTTGTGAGAAAATTGGGGAAAAGTTTGTTTATAAGTATGGCAACGGAGCAACGGGGAGGTCCTCCAGCTGGTGCAATAAGTCTTCAGGATTTGAAGAACTTTATAGGCAAAGAAATTAAAGAGGTCAAAGGAATGGTCCAGGATAATATGAATAAATATGATCAGCTTGATAAAAATATACAAGCAATAGCTAAGGGTCTGTCTGAAGTGGTACTCAAGGTCGATAATAAAGTTGAACAACTGGCTTCGGATTTGGAAATCAAAACGAAAGAAACTGATTTGAAATTTGTGGAAGTTGAGGGGAGAATGCAAAGGATGGATAATGAAATAATTATGATGCAATTTAGATCAATAGAATTTGCTATCAGATTGAGGGGAATAAGAGAAAACCCTAGAGAAGATATTAGAAGAATTTGTGGGGACGCCTTGGCTACGTTACTCAGACTGGACAATTCCGATGAGATTTTTTTTAAGATTGACAAAATTTACAGAGTAAACTCACGTGCAGCACTACAAAGACAGCTACCAAAAGATGTGGTTATATATTTTACTGATAGAAACCTTAGAAATGATATTTTGCAGAAGTCCTTTTACTCTGCTCTTCAAATAGATGGAATCCAGATTGATGTTTTTAAGGAGTTACCACCAACGATGTTAAAGTTTAGAAAGGATTTTGGATTTTTGGTAGCGGAGTTGAAGATAAGGCAGATACAGTATAGGTGGGATGTTCCAATGGGTGTTATACTCAGATATGAAGGTGTGAGATATCGTTTGAATACCTTAGATAAAGGCAAGTGCTACACCTCCATGCACATCCACACCAACAGATATTGAGATTGCAGAGCAGAGGCTGTTTGAGAAAGAGACAGAATAACAAATAAGACAGCTGCAAAAAGAAAAGGAAATCCAGGGTGCTGCAGGTGGTCCTCAGGCGGATCCTTTTGGACCTCTTTTAAGCTCTTTTTTGGAGGAACCGTCAAAGACTATCACAGAGGGAATTGTTGAAATGCCACTACTTAAATCAGATGAGCAACGTGTAACCAGATCTACCACCAGACAAATCTAAGAAACTCAGAAGCAGGGGAAGCCCCAAAAACAATGAGTCAAGAAAGATAAAGATAAGAAGTAAGTTGAAGCCATGGGAGGAACAGGACCGAAGATTAGTCTCGTGGAGAAAGAACTTCAGCAAATGCTCTCAACACTTCAGATTAGACCAAAAGATGCTTAAATTTCTATCCTGGAATGTGAATGGTTTGAACTCTCCACAAAAAAGGAAAAAAACATTTCACTATTTGAAGCAATTTAATAATGATGTTATTTGCCTTCAAGAAACTCACATTAGGTTGCAAGATCAGAAGTACTTAATGAACTCAAGATTGGGAACACATTTTGCAGCCTTTAATTTGGAAAAGAAAAATGGTATGGTGATATATATAAATAAAAGACTTTCAACTAAAATTATAGAAGTGGATGATTGTGGTAGATATATAGCAATTGAATTTGATACAGATTATGGTTCTATTTTGGTGGTAGGAATATAGGCACCAAATCAACAACAAGGAAGCTTTTACAAGATGCTCCATTCAAAAATCCTGGACTGGAATTTTAAGAGTATTATAATTATGGGAGATTGGAACGGAGTGATTTCCCCAAGTATAGATTAAAAAAACGACGACCAAATCCACTATTAAATTACCACAGGCCTTCTTTGAATTACAAGAAGACTTGGAACTGAAAGATATTTGGAGAATACATAACCCAAATGAGTTGGATTTTACTTTTATTCAGATAGACATAAATCTTTCTCAAGGATTGATTTTTTTTTTGGTAACAACTGATTTACTTCCTAAAGTCAAGAAAACAAAGATATTTTCCAGGACACTAACTGATCATAGCCCGGTGTGGCTAGAGATTGAATTAGGGAAGAGACCGAGAAGGTCATGGAGAGTAAATGAAAATTTATTTAGATATGAAAAAAATGTCGATGAACTTTAAAAATATATGAAGGAATTTTTTAGCTTCAATTTGAATAAGGGTACCCCTATTGAAACAGTTTGGGATGCAAGTAAAGCTTATATGCGTGGGGTCCTGATACATATGAATTTCAAACATAAACAAAGCAGACAGAAAAAGAGAATAGAATTGGAAGAAGAATTAAAGAAAAAGGAACAGCTACTTATAGCAACTCCAAAGGATGGGTCACTCCAGACGGCGATAAAGCTGTTGAAAGACCAATTTCAAATGCTTATATCAGAACAAACAGCAACCAATTTACAATTTGCTAAACATAATACTTTTGCTAATGCTAACAAACCTGGTAGGTGGTTGGCTTACACCTTGAGAAAGAATACGAATAACAGAATTATTGACAGAATCCAGTATGGAGGAAAAATGGTGTATCAACAAGATCTGATTAAAAAATCTTTTGTGGACTATTACGCTAAGTTATATGCGCAGGACAACATACAAAATAAGCCAGTAGATGAATCCCTGGAAGGAAAAAGGGTTACTAAAATATCCCTGCTTCAAAAGGCAAACTTGGAACGTTTGATAACTACTGATGAGATTAGCCTAGCCATAAGGCAACTTAAACCAGCCAAGGCTCCAGGGACCGATGGTTTTACTGCAATTTATTATAAAACTTTGCAAATGGAGATGATTGAACATCTTACAGAATTATTTTGTAATATACAGCAAGGGGGCAAAATACCCTCCTCATAGAAAGCGGCTTTTATATCGCTGATACCTAAAGATAAAGATGGTCCTAAGAAACCAGAGGATTATAGACCAATATCTCTCTTGAACACAGATTATAAAATTTTTGCTAAAGTATTAGCCAACAGATTGATGCCAGTTATTCAAGAGGTTATTCATCATGACCAAGCAGGATTTATCGAAGGTAGACATATGAAGGAGAATGTAAGGCAACTTATAGATTTAATTGGCTATCTTGATAAAAATAAGCAGATCTCTGCAGTGCTGGTTTTCTTGGATGCGGAAAAGGCCTTTGATCAAGTGAACTGGAATTTTCTAGCCAAGACTTTGGAAAAAATGGACATGGGAATACGGTTTCAACAGGCGATAGGAGCAATATATCAGCAACAAAATGCACAATTGATTATTAATGGAAACTTGTCTATGAGTTTTGAGATACAAAAAGGTGCAAGACAAGGTTGCCCATTATCTCCATTGTTATTTATTTTAACTTTAGAAATCTTGTTGAATACAGTTCGGGATTCAAATTCCTTAAATGGTATAGCTATAAGGCAAAAGGAATACAGAACTAGAGCATTTGCGGATGATCTGGTTGTTACCCTATCACGTCCTTTGAACTCAATAATTGAGATGAAAAGAATTATTGAAGAATTTGGCATGGTATCTGGGTTCAGACTTAATAAAAAAAATGAAAATGATTGTTAAAACATGACAGAGACTCAAAAAAAGAGACTTGTAAGTTTGGCAGGTTTTGAAATTGCTTCTAAGGTCAAGTACTTAGGTATACAAATTACAGATTCAAATATAAAACTTTTCCAAAATAACTATGAGGTGTTGTGGCAAAAGATACAGAAAGACCTACAAGTATGGAAAAAGTTACAATTATCTCTGCTTGGAGGAATTTCAGCAATTAAAATGAACATTCTACCTAGATTTATTTTTTTATTTCAGATGATACCGGTGCTTAAATCAGATAAAATTTTGTTAGAATGGCAAGCAACATTGAATAAATTTGTTTGGAATGAGAAAAAACCAAGAGTAAAGTTGAAGATTATGCAAGATACTCGTGAAAGAGGTTGCCTTAGACTCCCAAACCTTCGACTGTATTATGAAGCAGCGGTAATGACGCACATAGCAGAATGGTTTGGGGAAACAAAAAATGAATTGCTGAACATAGAAGGTCACGACCTTGTTTTGGGATGGCATGCATATCTTTTTTATGAACATAGGGTGGATAAAGTGTTTAATAGTCATATCTTCTGAAATGCCTTGATGAGAATATGGCCTAATTGGGATTATAACATACCGATTTGGTTGGATCTTGCAGATACTATGTGGATTATAAATACTAAGTCACTCGGGGGGGGGGGGTGTTTATATAAAGCTGTGCTTTTTGCTGATGGGGGTAGATGGCAGCTGAAAACTTTGGAACAACTGTTGGAAGAAGGAATTATTTTAAATTGGTTACATTATAAACAGCTACAGATGAGATGGAAAGAAGATCAAAGGATTGGTTTCATGGACAATGAAGTGGAACTGATTAAGCAGATAAAAGAGACTGGCCCAAAACATATCAAAAGAATATATAATGTATTGTTAGAAAGGGATTCAGAAAGTGAATTGGTGAAGGATTGTATGATTAAATGGGCTCAGAATTTTGATGAACCTGTTATGTTGGAGACGTAGGAAAAAATATGGGTTCAGAATGTTAAATTTACACAGTCACAGAACTTAAGGGAGAACTTTTATAAAATGTTTTATAGATGGTATTTAGATCCTAAGAAATTATCATGTATGTATCCTAATGTTCAACCAAAATGTTGGAGGTGTGGGTGTTTAGATGCTACATTTTTTCATGTATGGTGGACCTGCAATAAGGTCAAAGCTTTTTGGATAAAAATATGGTGGGTTATGCAAAATGTATTGAAGAAAAGACTACAATTTACTCCGCAAATGTTTTTATTGGGTATAATTAAGGATTTCTCAAAGGGGGAAATGAAATTGTTTTTGTATATGGTTACAGCAGCTAGGTTGCTGATTGCTCAGCATTGGAAAAAAGATTTTCTACCTACGATTGATCAATGGATTCAGAAAGTGGTGGGGTTTGCGGAAATGGCAAAAATCTCAGCTTATATACAGGAATGGGAAAAATGGATTGATTAAATCCATTAAATATATATATGTATATATATATACATACAGAATAAATACCAGAATAGGAAATATCATGTAGCTTTTAGGTAAGAATGAGTAGATTGATAAGGTGACAAGCAAGGGGTACAACGTGAAAAGAGTGAATAATATATGGGTTGTTTGGAATTACTAGAGTGGTATATAGTGGAAGTCAGGGGGGTGGGTTGGAACGGGAGGGGGGAGGGCTAGGGTGGAGGGGAGGGAAATATATTTGTATAATTGGTTTAGAAGATGGGGATAATGGGATAATGTTATTTTATGAGTAATTTATATCATGATGGGTGGGAGGAGAGGGGGTACAGTACTTGTATTTGATTTATATTATATGTATGGGGGAGGAAAAAGGGGAAAAATTGGTTTGTATAAAACTTTTTCAATTAAAAAAAAAGAAAATACTGGATTTTGCCAAATGGACAGGCTAACAATAGAAATTAAAGACAAAGGAGAAACAGAGTATTATCTAATAGGGATATATGATATAATTTGCTAGATAATAGATGCAAAGATTAGAAAATAAATGATGAAAGATGACTAAGATACAAGAAATAAATATACGTATAAGGCTACATAGAAGAATACTTACTGTAAGTAATACTATGTATGAAAGTGTAAATTAAAATATACCTAATGATAAATATATAGAGAACTATGTTAGAATCATGGAAATTGTAGATATAAATATGATACTGTATGAATAAGAGATAAAAGGTCAGAACTAGGTATAACACTATATATATTGTATAATGTAAAAATAGCCGATACAACCAGTATATTGTCATTGCAAAATTGAAACCATGATGTAAAATGAAGAAAAATGTACAATAAAAATATTTTTTTAAATCAACACTAACCTGATGGCAAATCAATCAATTCGAATTATAAATTAATGATAAATACTAGAATGTGCCACCTAAAGCTTTGGAGCTATTTAACTGAATGCATTCCTTCAGCAGTTGCATTTGTCATTCACTTGCTGAAACTTCAAATGTTGATACTAATTTCTATTTTTGTTTTGTGTTATAATTAGACTTGCTGTTAGATCTCTGGAATATTTAATGGGATACATCAAACATAAATACATCTCTTGTTAGCCTTATCCCCCCCCCCCATCTTTTTGTCTCTCTATTCCATGAACTCATCATGCTTCCCACTTTTTCCTATCATATATGCATTTGTTTTCCTTCCTCACTTTTTCTTCATTGGTCACTATTTTTATCAGTCCTTTTGAAATTTTATTCAATTATTCTCACCTCTGCGGGAATACATAACTTGCAACAGGAATTCTGTGAATAAAAGAATAGAAAAAGCGAAATATAGAAAAATATAATTCTTTGCCGATAATCATCACTTTAAGAGAAGTACTTTTCTTTCTATTCTTTGTTTTGTTTTCCCTCCTGTTCTCCTCAAACAAGTAGATAGAATACCTTATAAAGCAACTCTCCTTCATGAATTGTTTTAAATTTTTCTCCTTGCTCTAGATTTAATGGGTTTCATTCTCTCCATATTTATTCATACCTGGGTCTCTGAAGCAAAAATGTCTTCTAATCCTATTAAACTGCTTTGTTTTTCATCAGGATTTGTTTTCTCACTGGTATTTCATAGCCAGTTATAACTGACTCTCCAATATATGTGCATACAGTAAAATACTTTTTGAACTAATAAGAGAAAAAGAAACTTTTCTCTAAATTCCTTTAGAGCAGGGGTGTCAAACTGGCAGCCCACAGCCTCGATGCATCATGCTGGCCACCCCCCCCCCTATTTTAGTAAAGGGGAAAAAGTTGTGATACATCACGTGGCAACATTGTGTCATCACAGGTTTGACACTCCTGCTCTAGAGTAAAATAAGTTCCACATTTTATATAATTCATCAGTCCTTTTTTCATTTCTCTAACTTTAAACTTTTAATTGCTTTTGCTTACTATTCCTTGTGTTTAACATCAAAAAGAGTTTGGTTAGTAAACATGGCAATATGTTACATGGAACTATAGAAACTATTTGTTAAACAAACAAGGATAAAGATAAAAGATATAAGTAAATTATTAATATAAACCTGTGTTTCTCAACCTTCCTAACTTCATGATATATCAAAGTCACTTCCCAAAATTCCACTGATAAAGAATCTGTAGCCACCTTCATTATCTTAACCCCATCCTTTCCTGCCCCATAAAAATATACAATAATGGGGGGGAAAGCAAACCAACTCTGATTACAACTCAAGTTGGCAATCCTAGGTTCATAGTGTGGGAATGCTTGGGATTGGAAAGGTGATTTGCAGTTAAATACACTTTGCTTCAGTGTATTTTATACCTTAATCAATCTTTCTTACCATTTTCTGTCTTTAACTGATCTGCAAAGGAAAGTATAAACAATTTTACATATTAAAAAAATCTAACCTTAAAAATCTAACACATATCTAAAAAATTTCACACAGCAGCAAACTAATTGGTTCTCTGTCTGGATGATCTCTAGGTTGAGTCAAAGGGCAGAGAGGGATGACGTTTAGTCTCCTCCCCTTAAAGGGACCCATAACCAATTTCATTGTAATTTTTACAATGACAATAAAGATTATTATTATTATTATTATTATTATTATGAACAGGAGCTGTGAAAATATTCTCTCAATTTTACATATAATATACATCAAAAATTAGGCATTTGTCTTGCATGAAAATTAAAACTAAATGAATGAAGAAATGTAGACCTTAGTTTAAATAAGCTTATGTTTTCTGTCTTTAATTGATCTGGGGGAACACATACATACACATACGTGTGTGTGTGTGTGTACTATACATTTTAATATATTTGGATTACAATAATTGGTGTTAATATGCCAAAAAGTTTTGAGATTGATCCCTAAAAAGGGTAAGGATAAAGGGTAAGAAGTTATGCACCGAAATAATAAAGCTTAATCTAATCATAGGTTCATTATGTAATGATTGATTGATTGAATATATGCCGTCAAGTTTCTGTAGGCCTTTCACAAACACATCTATGGATTTTCTCTACGTTTCCCAACATAGGGGCCTTGTGCAAAGAATCAGTTTATTTAGTGAATCCAAAGTGAAGATGCAAATAGCTTTAATGGGACTTCCATCCTTTCTCCAACATTCGCTTTTTTTTTTTATGTAAAAAGTTTTATTGGGTTTTATAATTTTTTTACAAATAAGGTAAAGGGTAAGTTGTGAAAAGACATTTTGAGAACTTTTTCGTCGTTGACTCCCTCCGAGTCTTCATACATAAAATAGATATTTCATTTAACATACATTTGTACTACAAAGTGGAAAGAAATGCAAATATATCAATGTAATAGGGGGAAAAAACTATGCTAGCAAACGTGTTTAAACATCCAAACAAAATTATAATGTAATAAAACAAAGTCACTTTTGAGATCTAAGTCTTTTGGCAATTGTATCTTCTTTTCCCTGGCCCCCAGTGGCTGGAGCCGCGGCCGCCTCTGCTCCCCCAGATTCATCCTCAAGGATTGAGGAATGTTTTTCAAGAAAAGCTTGCGCCTCTGCAATTGTTTTGATTCTTACTCTTCCCCCCTCCCAAAACACCAACATTCCCTCTGGCATCACCCACTTGAACTAGACCCCCCTTTTAAATAATCTTTTGGACAAGAAGGAATACTTCCGTCTTATCTCTCTAATCTTCTTCGGAACCTGTTTCAAGATAGCGATCTCTGTCTGTTGATAAACCAGGGGACTGTCTCTCTGTGCCCTTAGTATCCTTTCCCTTGTCGACCTTCTAACAAATTTAATATGTATCTCTCTAGGTACTTCATTTATCCTGGCATATGCAGAATTTATTCTATATATCAGATCAATGTCCCCTCTTAATTCCTCCTTAGGTTTGTGTAGGTAGTCTGCTAAAATTGTACTCATTAAATCAGGTAAATCTTCCCCACTCTCCTCAGGAATGTTCTGAAATCTTAAAAAATATGATATTTTTTCAAAATCCATTCTAGACATATAACTAGTCAAATCACCAACTTCATTATTAATACCTTTAAGCTCCCCCTTTGCCCCATTCCAACCCTACCTCCAGCACATCAGTCTTTTGTGAATTTTCCATTAATTTCTTCTGAACCTCCAAAAGTTCTAATTTAGAACTGACTTGATCCTTCCTCATTTCTTTAATTTCTCTTACCAAAGTTGCAAGAATTTCTTCGACAGCTGTTAGTCTAGCATCTGTATCAGGTTTTTCAGGTAACATCGAAGTAATTTTAGGCTGGTGGGTTTTTCGAAGCCATGGTGAAAAGTTTATGTCTGTGTCAGTAAGATGGCGCCTACTGGAGAGGTGTTAGCGGAGCAGGAAAGAGCAGAGCAATAAACAAAGGTGTTGTTGTTGCCAAATCAAAATCCTGAGAGAATCCAAATTATAACAATCATGTAAAAAAAAAAAGAAGGCACTTCAGGGAAAGGATCAATTAATCAATTAAGAACAATCAAAGTAAAAGAAAGGAGAGGCACTCCCTTTCACAGGGGAATGTCAGCAATCATCCGTAATTAGTGTCTCAGAAGAACAAAGGAACGCCATCTTCCCCGCCCAGCTGGGAGCCACCGGGAATCAACAAAGTAAAAAATTATTTCTTAGTTGCCAAACTTCGATTCCATGTATCACAATTGTTCCAGAAGGACTTTAACTCATCGTCAGAAAAGATTTGAATGCAGGTTTCTATGTGTTCTCCAGCCAGAGAAGCAAATTCAAAATGCCGCTTTTTCTGTTCCGAGGGAGGGTTTCAAAAACTCCCCCCTCCATCGCCTTGTTAAGCAAAAGTTCAAGCAAAAGGAGAAAGTCACTCACAATCCACTTTGAAACCAAGAGTTTCAGCCAAGCCTCCGACTCCGACAAATCAGCCCTCTCTCGAAGCGTTAAGTATTCCAATCCTCCATCAGCAAAGGGAACCAAGCCCCCCGCAGCATGTTCTCTTACTCCTGGATCGAAGACAAGGACCCCCCCTGACCACCGTCAGGACAGGGGAATCCCAGCAAGCTAACCGTATGGCAGGATTCCTTTGGAAGGAATTCCCTACCCCTTTGGGGGCAGTAAAAGAAACAAAACGGCGGACGAGTCCAAGACTCGACCGTTGCTTCTGGGAGACTTCAAGGTTGGCGAAGGTTGTTGAGAGTGTGGTGGCACGACAGTTCCCCCAGCACCTGGAGGAAACTGCCTATCAAGACTCACGCCAGTCTGGCTTCCGACCTGGGCACAGCACGGAGACGGCATTGGTCGCGTTGGTAGATGATTTCTGGAGGGCCCGGGATAGAGGTTGCATGCGCATAGGAAATGCGCATGCGTTGAGAAGATGGAGACTAACCTTTGATTCCAGGAGAAAGGTGAGGGAAGGCTTGGAGCCCAGGAGGATGTTAGCTGGCCAACTTTGTCACCTGATGGCCAGCCCCAGCAAGCCGCCCACCCCGTTAACATGCTGGAGCGTCTTCAGTCCTTTGGGGGGGCATGGACGAGCAGGGAGCCAGAGATGAAATCGGAGCTGGAATGGCAGAGCCGCCATTCCACTATGCCACCCACCCCCTCCTCCTTCGTGACACGTTGGAGCAGTTTTTCAACTTCTGGGGTGGTGCGGGCATGCAGCAACAGAAGCTGAAACTGGAGCAACTGAGCAGCTGAATGGTTGAGCTGACAATGGATGGAAAGGTGTAGGACTGCTGAACGACTGTGGCGCAGCAGACTGGAGCGGCGCGGCATGGAGGACTATAGAAAAAGGACTATAGAAAAGCATGGAGAACTGCCGAACGAGGGCTGCCGAACGACCCGACGCTGCGCGGTGTTGGTGTAGTGTGTGGCCAGCGGGCGGGCAGCGTTCAGGATAAAAAACTGGGAGCTGAATCGGACGAACGGAGCACGAGCGAACGGAGCAGGGGCGAATGGTAAGCCAGGATTCATCTCCGATAGAACAATATCTGGCCCGAACATCGGCCTAAACAGCCTAATTAGCATCTGGCCTGAATTTTGATCTCGGCCTAATAGCGGACTCTGGACTCAATGGCTTCTAGGAGATGGACCTTCCGGCATTACCCCGGCTTTACCCCTTATCGATTGATTGACTGCTAAGCTCCCTATCACACCCTCCTGCCTGAGAACGTTAATACTATTCCTTCTCCTATTTCTATTTATCGCTGCCATTCTTATTTATTGATCCTCTGAACTCTGGAACTATGAACTACAACTTTGAACTATGAATCACTCGAACTATGAATTAATGATATCATTTAAGTCCTCCTGTTGATGCCTCCCCCCTCCCTTATTACATTTACAATGGAACTTTTCCCTCAGGGCTACCTTGATTCGATCTCCTCCCCGCACTTTATGTACTATGCTTCTCACGTATTCAAGGGCTACCCTCCTCTCTCAGCAGGAGTCTCCTCCCGCACAGGTTTGCCCTCAGTGTTAACGAGGGCCCACCTCAAGGATGGGCTTATCAGCCAAGAGAGGTGGCAAAAACGCAAGCTGCGGGTTTTATGGGGTTCCAGGGTGGGGGGTGGGTCCATTTATGTTAGCACATAATTGCTTTAATTGCACTAACTTTAGAGCTAAAAGATCAATGCAGCCTTTGTACTTTAGAGAACAGGGTGTGGAATTCCACCTGTTCTCCACACAAAGTATTAGAAAATGAAAGTCAGTACTTTGCATAAGAGACAACAGTCTAGCTGAAAAATAAATGAAGTACAGAATCTAAAAAATATATCTTGGACTTCTGCTTTTCAGGTAAGAAAAATATGTTTTTAAAATTCAGACTTAAAATAAAGTCTTTCAGGGTAAAGAAATGTAAATATACTATAAATCAATATATCACTGTGAAAAGTTTAATTAAACAGTCTTCCCTGTTAGCAAAGAAATGGCATCTTCTTGATTGTTCATGTTTTGTACAAGCAAAGCTTACTTCTTATGCATTCTCTCTGCCAAAAAAATGCAAGTCATTATCCATTGTAGGTGGCTAATCATTAATCCACTGTAGGTGGTTAATCATTAAATGTACAAAATATTTCTTTAAAAATTGATTACCATTCCACAATCCATAAAACTTAAAATTGTTTGAAATTAAAGCATTAATAACATACTCTTTGAAACTCAGATTTTTTTTTCTGACATAGGACAAAACTGTCCTGTAGCTTTTGGTAATCTGAAATCTCAAGAAAATTGCTATTTCGTTTAAAGAGGAACTTTCTTACAATAATTAAAGAAAAAATAACTAAATTAATTCAATGTATACCATGAGGAAAGAGAAAAGGATTAAAAATGAAAAGAAAAAAGGAGTAGGGATAGGCTTCCAACTTTCCTCAACACAGATACTGTTAGTTAGGGTGAATGGATGAGGCAGACTCAGACTTCAAAAACAAACAGCTCTTTATTAAGTGACAACTATGTACAATCCAGCAAAGACTCTGACTGGCAGCAGCCTTTTATTGGGCAGAATGGGACTGTTCTCCTATTACCCTTAGCCATGCCTATTTCGCCCCCAGGTTTCCACCCCCAGCCATTAACCTCTGCGATCTCGCCTCTGCTGTTAGGACCCTAGCTGTTCATGCCGGCCAATGGGAACTGCCTCTTTAGTCCCACACCCTTCCTCACAGGCTTTTGGCAGAAACATTATGCACCCTGGGCTTTTGGGCTCAGGTGACAGATCACTGCCAGCCAATCAGAGAAAGAGAGAGGGGTGGTTGACAGTGCTTCTCTCTCACTTCGCCCAGAAAAGCTACGCCTACTCCCCTCCCTTACCTCCTTTGCCCCCACCCTTTTTTTTTTTTTGCAGGATGGACCTGCTTTTTTTTAAAACAACAATTTTATTGGTTTTTACAAATTTTTTCAATAGGAAAAGGGTATGTAGGATATAAAAGAAATATTTTAGGGCTTCCACGTCAGAGGTGGTGGTCGCCTCCGAGCTTACATAAAGAAAAAAAAATTCAATATAAGGTGGAAAGAGATACATACATATCATATCATAAGTTTCATGCATTCGATCATTTGTTTCTGTTAGCATCCGTTTAGGAATTACAGTATATAAAAATTTTAAAAAATCATTTTGGGGATCTGAGTCTTTTGGCTATTGTGTCTTCTTCCTTCCTTCCTGCCAGTGGGCGGAGCCATGGCCCCTCCCGCTCCCCCATTTTCGTCGTCTAGGATTGAGGAATGTTTTTTAAGAAAGGCTTCCGCCTCTTCAATTGTTTTAATTCTTACTCTCCCCCCCTCCCAGAACACCAACATTCCTTCAGGCATTGACCACTTGTACCACACCCCTTTTTTATACAATTTTTCAGATAAGAAGGAATATTTCCTTCTTATCTCTTGAATCTTTTTCGGGATTTGTTTCAAGATAGCAATTTCTGTCTGCTGGTATATCAAAGGGCCATCTCGCTGTGCTCTCAGAATCTCATCCCTTGTTGACCTTCTTACAAATTTAATATGTATCTCTCTGGGTACATTATTTATTCTGGCATATGCTGAATTAATTCTGTAAATCAGGTCTAAGTCCCCCCAGATATATTCTTTACTCTTTTTAGTATAATCTGCTAAAATTGTGCACATTAAATCTTTTAAATTTTCTGAATCTGATTCAGGAACATTTTGAAACCTTAAAAAGTAAGACACTTTTTCAAAATCCATTCTAGACATATGATCAGTAAGCTCCACAATTTCTTTTTTAGAGTCCTTTATCTCCCCCCTCATCTCAACCCTCCAAACCATCAATTTTTTGCTTATTTTCCATTAATGTTTTCTGTGTTTCCAAAAGTTCTAATCTTGAACTTATCATGTCTTTCTGGATTTCGTTTATTTCTTTCATTATATTTTGGATGGTTTCCTCTATTGATGATTGAGAAGTGCTCTCTCCAGCTGCTTCTTTCTGTATCATTGAAGTAATTGTAGGTTGCTGCTGTGTAGGGCTGGGTTTTCCAAATGCAGGAGCAGAAAGAGATTTCCCATATGGAGGTTTCTTGGCTGCCATGATGAAAGTTTTAAGTTCTTGCAAATAAGATGGCATCTGGTGGGTGAGCAGTCCCTGAGATCAGAGAAAAGGAAAAGTCTGTGTCCAAATTCAAAATGTAATTTGCGTAAAATCCAGAAAGAGAAAGTTTTTCAGTCCCATCCAATAAAATAAGAAGGCACACAGTGGGAGAAATCCCAAGAGTACTTGAACTGGCTTGTATGTAAATCTTACAGTCTTGTAAAGTTGAAGGAATGCTCAAATATCAAAGAGAAAAGTTTCTTGCTAAGAACAAAGAAGCACCATTTTTTCCGCCTCTTTGGCGGTCATGAAGAATCAATGAAAGTTCATTTCTGTTATAACAAGACTCAGATGCAAAGTATCAACCACAATTCCATATATGGTAAAACTTTCGTTTTCTACTAGTTAAGAATCGGATGTTACTTCCTCTCTCTCCCTGAGCCCGGGGAGCATTTTAAAATGCCACTTATTTTCCGAGTTTTTGCAAACTCCCCCCTCTAATCCTCCTTTTTTAAAAGGTTGAAAGCATCAAAATTGAAAAAATAAACTAACAAGCCACTCAATTGCAACAGAGCCTCGGTGCCTCCTCCAGCTCTGGCTTTTCAGCCCGCACTTCAATTGCTGCTGTTC
This sequence comes from Rhabdophis nuchalis, assembly GCA_039707465.1. Taxonomy (NCBI): domain Eukaryota; kingdom Metazoa; phylum Chordata; class Lepidosauria; order Squamata; family Natricidae; genus Rhabdophis; species Rhabdophis nuchalis. The sequence goes on from CM077647.1 coordinate 145,251,158, forward strand.
AGGCGTTCCTTCGGCGAGAGGAAGTCTTCCCCCTGCATCTTGTTCTCCAGCTCCTGGGGTGAAGTGGGAATGGCCCCCCAACCACCATCAGGATGGGGGTTGCACAGCAGGCCGCCCTTACGGTGGGGGCTCCCTGTAAGAGCCCCTGTGTCCCTGAAGGTGCCGCTGGAGAAAGAACGCCCCCCCACCCTGATTGCATCTTGTTTTACGTGAGTGCGTACATGCATGCATGTGTGTGCATGTGAGCCTCCAATGAGAAATCTGTAGATCTCTTGCTCTGGGTAACTCTCCGATGCAGAGCTGCTGTAAAGTGCCATGGAGGCCATGGAGGGCAAAAACATGACACCTTGGGGGTTTGGGAGGCAAAAAATGGGCCCACTTTTCATGAAAACTGGCCCATTTTCCACAAAAATGGGGTGTGCCGAGGGTTTGGGAGGCCTATACAGTGCTCCTTGGGGCTTAGGAGGGCAAAAACACCTCTGTTTTGTGAAAAAAATGGGCCCTTTTTCATTCCTTTTTGCCCTCCCCAGCCCCCAGGAGTACTCTAGAGCTGGGGTCCCCAACCCCCTGGCTGCAGACGGGTGCCGGTCCGTGCTTGAGCTCACAAATGATGGTGGCTTTAAAAGTATGTTTGAGACAACTTCAAATGTGCATACATTCTGAATTAAAGTAAAGGAGGAATATCCTGAGATTGCCACAAAAGCATTGAAAAGCCTGCTTCCATTTCCAACATCCTATCTCTGTGAAGCAGGCATTTCTCCAGTGACAGTAACCAAAATGAGATTCCGGAGTAGACTGGACATAAGCAGCACACTTCGAGTGTCACTGTCTCCCATCACACCGAGATGGGACTATCTTGTTGCAGGAAAACAAGATCAGGGCTCCCAATGATGAATTATGAGTTGTATAATTATTTCATTATATATTACAAAATAATATATAAAGTTTAAATAAATGTAATGCTAGAATCATCCTGAAACCATCCCACCGGTCCGCAGAATTTTTTTTACATGAAACCAGTCTCTGGAGCCAAAAAGGTTGGGGACTCCTGCTCTAGAGGCCTCCCAAACTCTCTGCACATTCATTTTTGTGAAAAATGGGATGTGCAGGATGGGATTTCGTGAGGCCAAAAATGCTGTATTCAATGTATAAAATGCACCCAGATTTTCACCCTCTTTTGGGGGGTGGGGAAGAGGTGCAAAAATATGGTATATTTTGCTTAACTACCAAATAAGACCACCACAATATAATAATCACATTCAGTCATAGGAGAAACAACACAACTCAGGCCTGAATAGTTATATTAATTGCTACTTACGTTTGTCTCTCTATTCAGGTTTTCTTGGTCCCAAACGCTATGGTAGGGGTATTTATGTGCTTCATTGGCTGCAGAAACTAAGTCTGGATCTTTAATTTCATTATTTCTCAAGCCTATGCATCCAAGGACATTCACAAGGATCTGGACAGGTATCAATTTTGGATCCGCATTTTGCTTAAGGGTGCAAACTCATGTTTAGAGAAGATGTGTATTGAATGTATATCTGTCCTGAATGAGAACTTGGCAGTCTTGAAACTAAGCCTTCAAGTTGCCTTTCAAAACAGCAGGACTGGTTAGGGATTAATGCCCTACTAAACATAGCATACCAGAAAAACTACCCAGAATTACTGTACATGGAGAATATCATGTTATGTTCTCTGAGGTTGTTGAGAACAGAGGGAGTCCAGCCAGGTTTGCTCAAAGCAACAGCCTTTTATTGTAGGCAATGTAAAACGAACGGCAAAGCACAAGTACAGAAAATAGGCGGTAGACAGGGGCTCCCGTGTTTGACAGCTCTTTATATAGGGAGCTGTCAAACGGGGAGCCAATCAAGCTGGGGCAAGAGCCGGCTTCCCGCCAGGCGCGCCTCAGCCAATCAGGCGCATCTGTTGGTTAGCCGGCTTGCTACAGCCTGCTCCATGGCTTCCCAGAGGCAGCCTGGAAGACCTGCAGCCGGTCGTAACTCGAGACCGGTCGCAGGTCGAGGATACAACACCCCTTTCCCCCCTCAGTCTGCGCATGCTCGAAGAACTGTCCGTTCTGATGTATGAGCATGCGTAGTCTGTCAAGTAGGCGGGGCGGCGTCGGGACCGCCCAGACCGCCTCAGTTGCTGCAGAGGATCCGACGAGGTAGGTTGCCCCTGTGGGAGCTCCTCCCTTCGGGGAGTGGAGCTCCAGGTGGTGACATCATCGGGGCCTACTTGCAGAGGCGGAGCCTTCCGGACTGGTAAGTCGGGGCGAGGAGGCGCGGCAACCGGGGCATAGTTTGATGGATGCCGGTTGGTTGCGGCATTGCAGGGCGGGTCCTTAGGCGCAAGGGCCTGCACGTTCCCAGCGGCTTGAGACAAGTGTTGCAGCGTATGCCGGAAGGCGGCGTCCAGTTCAGGGGGGCCTGAGAAGGCGAAGGCCCGGAGCGGGGTTTCGGAAAACACGTTGACCGGCCCAACCGGGGCAACAGGGCAGGGCGGATCCGGCGCTGGGGCCGCTGGTGTTGGCAGGTGGCGCCTCAGCTGATCCAAGTGGCGCTGCCACTCGGATCCGTCCGGGAGGTTGACCCTAAAAGAGCAGGGACCCGTTAGCTTGGAGATAGTTGCCGGAACCCATTTAGTGTCTCCGGCGTAGTTACGGGCGTACACAGGGTCCCCGGGCTGGAATAGGCGGGGAGGTGGGGCCCCCAGGTTGCAAGGCTGCACGTCGTTGTATGCCGGGTGCAGCCTGTCCAAGGTGGTCCGCAGGCGGCGACCCATCAAGAGCTCGGCGGGGCTTTTCCGGGTGGCTGGGCAAGGGGTGGAATGCTGACCCAGCAGGTAAGCAGCCACCCTTGCAGGCCAGTCCCCCTTGGTCATCCGTCCCAGAGCCTCCTTGGCCGAGCGGACGGCCCTCTCCGCCCGACCATTGGAGGCCAGATGATAAGGGGCCACCGGCACGTGGCGGATCCCTTGCGAGGCCAGGAACTCCTGGAAGGTGGCGGACTGGAACTGGGGCCCGTTGTCGGACACCACGATGTCCGGCAACCCGTGCGTTGCGAAGAGGCGACGCAAGGCCCTGACTGTACTCTCGGCTGTTGTGGAAGCCATCAAGATGACCTCCACCCAGCGGGAGTAGGCGTCCACGACCACCAGGAACGTCTGGCCTCGGAAGGGGCCGGTGAAGTCTATGTGGAGCCTGGACCAAGGGCTCCGGGGCAAGTCCCACTCCCTGGGCGGGGCGACCGGAGGGGCGGGGCAGGTGGACTGGCAAGGGACATAACCCCCGACCCAGGCAGCCACTTCCGCATTCACGCCTGGCCACCACACATAGCTGCGGGTGAGCGCCTTCATCCGAGCTATGCCGGGGTGGTCGGCGTGGAGCGTCCGGAGCACCTGGTGACGGAGAGGGGGGAACAATGACCCAATCCCCCCAGCACAAGCAGCTGCTGTGGAGCGAAAGCTCCAGCTGGCATGTCTTGTACGGCCAAAATTCTTCGGCCAAGCTGCCCTGAGGCCACCCTCGCAGGACCCAGGTGGAGACCTGGGACAGGACAGGGTCGGCCTTCGTTCGGGCGGCGACGTCCGAGGACGTTAAAGGCAGGCCGGAGTCTGCCACGGACAAGACGGACAGTGCCGGCACCGGCTCCTCGTCCGCCTTGGGGAGGGGGCACCTGCTCAGGGCATCAGCGTGCCCAAGCTGCTTGCCAGGACGGTAGTACAGCGTATAATTATACGCCGCCAGGAACTCCGTCCATCTGGTCATCCTGGGAGAGAGGATGGGGGGGTCAGACGGTCACCGGCCAACAGCCCAAGGAGAGGCTTATGGTCTGTGAAGACAGCAAAAGTCCGACCGTACAGGTATTGGTGAAACTTTTTGATGCCGGACACCATAGCCAGAGCCTCCTTGTCAATCTGGCTATAGTTTCTCTCAGTGGGAAACATTGTCCGGGACCAAAAAGCAATGGGGGCTTCTGAGCCATCTGGGAAGGAATGGCTCAGGACGGCCCCCAGGCCGAAGGGGGAGGCATCGCACGCTAACGTCAAGGGTAGCCTGTCATCGTATTGTACTAGGACAGCCTCTGACGTCAGCGTGGCTTTGACAGCCGCAAACGCATGCGCCTCGCGGCTGCCCCAGCACCAGGCCGCAGATCGATCGAGCAATCGATGTAGTGGCTCAGCTAGCGTTGCCTTATGGGGGAGGAAAAGCGCGTAGAAATTCAAGAGGCCGAGGAACGCCTGCAGCTCCGTCTTGGAGGGTGGCGTAGGGGCGTTCCTAATGGCCTCGACCTTCTTAGGGGTGGGGTGTATGCCCCGGGCGTCAATCAAGAAGCCCAGGAACTCCACCTCCGGCGCGGCAAAAACGCATTTGCTGCGCTTCAATTTTAATCCCGCGCCCCTGAAAATGCAGAGGACCTTCCTTAGCACTTTGGCGAGTTCTGAGACGCTGGAAGCAGCTATCAGAACGTCGTCAAAGTACGGGACCACGCCTGGGAGCCCGTGGAGCAAGCGTTCCATAAGGCTCTGGAAGATCCCCGGGGCGACGGACACTCTGAATTGTAGTCTGCGACACCGGAAAGCCCCTCGGTGGGTGACGATGGTCTGCGCCTCCGCAGCCGCGTCGTCCACCGGGAGCTGTTGATAGGCCTGGGCCATATCCAGTTTCGCAAAAATGCGGCCTTGCCCCAGGGAATGGAGCAGGTCCTGCACAACTGGGACTGGATATGGGTTCGCCTGGAGCCCACGGTTGATGGTCGACTTATAGTCAGCGCAGATCCGTACTGAACCGTCGGGCTTGATGGGGACCACTATAGGGGTCTCCCATTTCGCCTGGTCAACAGGCTCGAGCACGCCCTGCGCCACCAGCCGGTCAAGTTCGGCCTCGACCTTGGGCTTCAGGGCGAACGGCAGCCTGCGGGCCTTGAGCCTAATGGGTGCAACCTGAGGGTCAAGGTTCAAGGAGACAGGGGTGCCTACGTAGGAGCCTAGCCGGCCGTCTAGCACGTCGGCGAACTCCTCCAAAACCCCGGAGACGGGGGAGGTGGCGGGAATAGAATGCACCCCGTGCACTGACAGGCCCAGGGCGGGAAACCAATCTAGGCCAATGATGGCCGCTAGGGGGTCAGAAACCACCAGGATTGGCAATGGCCCCTTGAAAGCCCCGTACTCCACCCGCAGGGAAATTTGGCCCAGGGTGGGAATGGAAGACCCCTGATAGTCTCGCAAGACTGTAAGTGGGGAGGACAAATTGTCCAGAGAGAGACCGGGGCGTAGCTTGGCCAACTGTGCCCGGGAGATGATGGACCTAGAGGAGCCCGAGTCCACCTCCATGCGGACCCCCACCCCTCCAGTTTTACAACTGTCCGGAGCCGCGTACGTTCGGGCAAGGCTTCCTGCAGAGTGGTGTCGTCGGTCAAGGCGAAGCAGCCGGACGGCTGCGGCTGTTGGCGTCTGCCCTGACATCGGTGGGCGGGTGGGTGGGCCGCTTGCCCCCTTCGATCCTCTCCGGAGCGGCGTTGGGGCTCAGGGGAGGGCAGTGAATCGGTGGGCGCCGTGGCGCGGCAGACAGCGGCCAAGTGGCCCTTTCGGCCGCAGCGGCGGCAGGTGGCGGCCCGGAACGGGCAATCGGCCCGAGGGTGCTTTCCCCGGCAGCCCAAGCACCTATTGGAAGACGATTGGGGCGGCTTGCGGCCAGCTGACCGCACGTAGGCGACCTGGTCGTCCTCATCCAGGTCGTCGGAGTCCTCCACCAGGCAAGCGCGTGCGGATGGTTGGCGGTCTAAGTCTCTGTCCAAGACTGAGGACTCGGACATCTCGAATGCCCGAGCCTCGTCCACCGCCTGTTCCAGGGTCAGTTCTGCACGGGCCAGCAGGCGCCTTCTGAGGCGGATCTCCCTGAGGCCCCAGATGAACTGCTCCAGCAGCGATTTGCCTAGGAAGGCTGAGGCAAAGTCGCACGGGATGGCGGCCATACGGAGTGCCTTGAGGAATTCGGCCACCGACTGGTTGGGCTTTTGGAGGCACCTCCTGAAGGCAAAGCGGTGGGTCATCCGCGACGGAACCGGGGCGTAGTGTGCCCGGAGCCGCTCGATCATGGTGTTCCAAGGCATATCATACACCTCTGTCGGCGCGGCCACGGTGCGGGCGGTCGCGAACAGCTCTGTGCCGCCGCAGCCCAAGAAGTGTCCTAACTTTCTGGCCGGGGGCAGCGCCTCGTAGTCATTAGCCAGAACGAAGCACTCAAACCGTGCCATAAATGAGACCCAGGTCTCCTTCGAGGAGTCGAATGGAGCGAAGGGAGGGACTGAACCCATTGTGATCGTACCACCAAAAGAAGACAAACGGAAAAAGTTTTTTTCGTGAGGAAAAATTCTTTTCCTTAGCAATTAGAGCTCTGCCTGGCCCCAGCCCTCGTCGCCAGTGTTATGTTCTCTGAGGTTGTTGAGAAAGAGGGAGTCCAGCCAGGTTTGCTCAAAGCAACAGCCTTTTATTGTAGGCAATGTAAAACGAACGGCAAAGCACAAGTACAGAAAATAGGCGGTAGACAGGGGCTCCCGCGTTTGACAGCTCTTTATATAGGAAGCTGTCAAACGGGGAGCCAATCAGGCTGTGGCAAGAGCTGGCTTCCCGCCAGGCGCGCCTCAGCCAATCAGGCGCGTCTGTCGGTTAGCCGGCTTGCTACAGCCTGTCTCCATGGCTTCCCAGAGGCAGCCTGGAAGACCTGCAGCCGGTCGTAACTCGAGACCGGTCGCAGGTCGAGGATACAACATATCAGATGTGGGATGCCGGTTTAATCATAGCACAGTAAATATACTGTACTATGTACTAGTATTATTATTATTACAGGAAATTATGACCTCCCAAAAGACTGTGGGCTATTTCATGTGATCAGATAAAATACCTTCTACCTAATTGGCTGGCAATTAACCATGTGGCCAAAGGCCTGGGACAAACAGTGTCTCGGTGAATGGACTAGGCCAAAGAGTGCAGGGCGGAGGGCCAAATGCCCATCACCCAGGGCAAATGGCTGGAGGTGAGCCAGTGGAGGAAGAAAGCTGGCTTTAAATGGGCTAAGGTGGGAAGCTAGAGGAGGAGATGTGGTGAACTGTAGGAGCTTGAAGGTCTTCGATCCATCAGGAAAGTAACAATACCTTCAGGACAAAATGGACAGAGAAAAGTATAAAAAGGAGAAACAATCCTAAACAATATTTTATTATTTTACCCAATATTTTAATTGTTAGTCACTCAGAGTCACTTTAAACATAAATTTAATAAATAAATAAGTCTGGAAAAAATATTAAAATTGGAGCTAAGGCCTCCCGCATGTGTCTAAAAAGAAAGCTATATTATATAAGAAAGCAGCAAAGGCTTCCATTAGATTGCATCTAGAAGGCACATCTGTGCTAATAATCTGTCATTTAACGTATAATGGTAATCAGACTGCACTATACATTTGAAACATGGTAATCAGAAACTGGCCATATTTTTTTTAAATCCCTGGGGCACCTCTGATAGTGTTATTTCTTTATTACTGAATGTGCTCTAACGTGGATAGGCAAAATACAAATCCAATCAATAAATATTGTGTGTGTTGAATTTATGTTTTAACTAATGCAGTTTTCTAATTTATTTGTTTTATTATTCTATTGTATTTGTTTTTGTGGCCTGTAAGCTACCAAAAGTTCTATAGATAATGGATATTATAAACATTTCTTTAAAAATGAAAGAAATACATTTATAAACCAGACTAGAAACACAAAGTAAAACAAACGAAAAAGTTGTGGAGAAACACACAAGAACAAAGCATGTATAAATGTCTTTAATTGCACTAACTTTAGAAGTATCTGTTGAGCTGAAACAACAGGGCAACCTTTGTACATTAGAGAAAAGGGTGTGGAATTTTGCCTTTTTCTATAGAGTGCATTGGAAAGTGAAAGTCAACATGGGCAAGAGACAAAGATCTATCAGAAAATGAAGTACGGAATCTAAAGAATATATCGTGGAATTCTGCTTTTCAGGTAGAAAAACTGTGTTTTTAAAATTAGAAATTTAGCTCTGTTTTTTAAACAAAAGAAATGTAATTATACTATAAATGGCAGTATCACTGTGAAATATTTAATTAACAGTCTTCTCTGTTAGCAAGGAAGTGGCATCTTCTTGATTGTTCATATTGTCTTAAGTACTCAGATTTTTTTTTCTCTCATGCAGGTTTTTCATTCCACAAGAATTGTCCTGTAGTTTTCATTAATATGAAATTCCAGAGAAAATGCTATTTCTTTTTAAACATGAATATATTTAAAAAGCAAATGTAGTAGTCCCAGTAAACTGATACAAACTACTTTCTAACATACATTTATAATACATTAATCAATTTGGCAGATGTAGATTCTAGAAATATCTTTGATTGTATTAATGCATGTGAATATTTGTGTGTGTCTTCTCAATACTCTACAGCAGGGGTCCCCAACCTTTTTTGCACCAGGGACCGGTTTCATTTTAAAGAAAATTCCGCGGACCGGCTGGTGTAGAGGGGGAGCGTGGGGGGAGGGGGAACAGGTGGCGCATGCGCACGGGGGTGTGTGTGTGTGAGTCGGCTCACTTGCCACTCTAGGGCCCCCAACGGCGCAAGCGGCCATGCCTGTGCTTTCCCGCCCCTGGCGCACGCTCTGCCCAGGGGACTGCCCCCTCCTCCTCCTCCTCTCCGGCCCTGCGGCCCGGTTCCTATCAAGCCACGGACCGGCACCGGTCCACGGCCCGGGGGTTGGGGACCCCTGCTCTACAGTGTACACCAAAGAAATATTCACTTACTCTATAGTTTAAAAAACTGAAAATAGTATTTTTTCGCTTTCTTTTAAATATTTTAGATTTTGTGATTCTGAATTTATTGTTTTAGTGATGGTTAACAAAGCAGCTTTTGATGCCACATTCAGAATTTTTTTTAAAAAACCAGTTGAATGTCTAGTTGTTGATTGATTATGTGCTATCATGCGAGTATCAGTTCTTAGCAATCACACAGACAGATCTTCTCCAGTTTTCCCAACAATCCACCAACCATCACAATAATTCTACCTTTCCCAGCATTGTAGATTTGTCAAGGAAGCTGTGCCTTATTTTACTGAAATAAAAATATGTGTATTATAAAACAGCAAAAGTAATAGAGATGGTGATAGGAAAAAGAGCTGCAATAAATAGTGCATTAAATTTTCAAGTGACCTATTGTGGGGGAAATTATACACATACACACTCACACTCACACTCACACACATACACATCTAATTCTAGTTTAATTCCTCAAACTGAAAATATAGCCCGGGGATCCAAATTTTAATTTTCAATAATGTATCTTAACATATAAAAATAGTGAAATTAAACTCCATGGATTGCATAGGTTCAAGTTATATAGTTAGGAAATGTTAATACTAAATATTAATGTATCCTTTAAAAAAGAGTTTTGGCAAAAATAAAAAAAATATCAGAATTTCTCACCTTTTATTAGTTGAGAAAAAATAATTAACTAAACTAAATTAATACATAAATTCTACTGTTAGTTTTGAATTAATTCAACCATATAAGACATTTTTCAATATTTATTTGTTATAAAAAATATCTATGAAGTTTTTACTATTAATGTATTATGAGGATATTTAAATAGTAAGATCACCCATTCAATTAATGCATCTTAAACATATTTGTTTTCACAGAATTGCACCTGAAGTCTTTTCCTTCTTTCTCCAGCTCCATGTATTCCTCATTTTCCACTGTATGCATCTTGATGCTTCTTCCAATCTCACCTATTGCAGGTAAACTATTGTTTTGTAGAATGTCTATGTCAATGACAAATTTGATTTCAAGCTACAGATAATCCTCACCTTACAACTCCAAATGGGAACATAATTTAATAAAATAACATTTGAAAAGGACTTTGGAAGTCTTCTATCCCAACTGTCCAATATCTTCTTATAAATCTCCAGTGTTGGAGCACCTAGAACTTATGGAAACAGGTTGTTCCATTGATTAATTGTTCTAACTGTCAACACATTTCTCCTTAGTAATAGGTTGGTTCTCTCCTTGATTATTTTCTATTCGTTGCTTCTTGCACATCATGAAGTGGTCCTCAAGTGAGGCATATTTGATTTAAGAACTTTCTTAACACAGTTGTTAAGCAAATCCAGTTTTTCCTTGCTTTTCCTATCTTGTTGAAAGCCCACTGGGACAGTAGTAGTAATAATAATAATAATAATAATAATAATAATAATAATAATAATAATAATAATAATAATAATAATAATAATAATAATAATAATAATAATAATAATTCTTTTCCTCCCACAAGGATGGCAACTTTGCTGTTGTGTAGAGTGTGTTCTGGGGAATAAAAATATCGACCTTTTTTTTTTTTAAACCAAACTCTTGATCTTTATCTTCTAATAGTAGTGCTTTTTTCATTCCATCACTTGACTTTATTTATTGTATTTTTAGGTGTGGAAAACACTGATGTTCAAAAAGGTAAGAACATACCTGAGTAAAGAATAATCAACCTAATAATGGAGGAAGAAAGACCTAGAGAAGCAATGTCATAAAATTGAATTTAAACACTCAAAACATAGTTTTCCAATAGTCCTGTTATTCTTGTGTTATTCAGTCCAAAAAAAAGAGAAAGTAAATGTGCAACTAATCTTAACTAGTTCCTTTATATTTGTATATATACTTGTCTAATTTCAAACTTATCTTACTAGAATAAGCTATGGCCAACAAGACTATTTAAGTTACTATGACCAACAATACTATTCAAATAATTACTCTCAACAAGGCTATTCAATTAACTATGCCCAACAAGGCTATTTAGGTTGCTGAAGATATTGTTACCTAACTAGACTACATATTCACACAATACTCACATACACTCTCAATACAAGTGATCAGGCTTTATTAGAGAGGGCTGGGAAGCAGACTCAGGTTGTCCCCTGCTTTAACAAGAGTTGTCTTGAACTCTTAGGTAAATAAGCCTACACACACACACACACACACACACACACACACACACACTTTCTCTCTACATGGACACTTCTATATTTCTTGTCATGTGTTTTAGGTTTTGGCCAGGAAATTTAGAAAGAGTGTGGCAGTTTATATTCTTTAGTGTAGTAGGAAATTTGAGCCTCCTTTTTCCAACCATCTGTAATAGCTCATTAGGTGCAAAAACTTTCATTTTCAAGATGAGCATATGCATATTATGGTTCAATGTAGTGCAAAGATAGTCATGAAACAGAAGACTCTGACTGCATGTACAAAGAAGGAGATTAAAAATGCACACACTTGCAAATGCAATGTAGTGTGGGGCCTGGAGAGTTCCATGTAGGTACATCCATTGTACATGGGTGAGAAAAAACCCTCTGCAATATAAAGAGATTGATCATCTGGACAGGCTGTGCATGGATGCTTTATGGGCCTCTTGTGCTTATTAATAAACATATGTGAGAGCTCGGTAGGGGTCTCTCTCTTTCTCTCTCTCTCTCTTTCACATACACACACATGCATGCACACACGCACACACGCACATGAAATATACATTTTCTCTCTTGTATAAATGTTACTATTCATTTAATTCCATTGTTTACATTTTTGTAGATTATGTGTAGCATAAAAGCTATGAATATTGCTGAACTCCAGTAGAAATTTCGGCAGAAATTCCAACATCCCTTATAATTGGCCACGATAATTAAGAATATTTGGACCTGTAATTAGCAAAATTTGGTTGCTGCCTTCATCTATCTTTTGTTGCTTGATCAACACCCATCTGCCCACATTCTTTCTACAGCTTTCTTTCTATCTAGCATTAGATATAATTTGTTTCAATGTAATTACTTTTAGTTATGACTCATCCAACTCTGTAAACATATGGCAGTTGTCAACAACATCTAAGGGAGAAAATATATGACACCTGGCTAAGCAAACAAAAATGTTTTTAAACATCAGTAGATAATTTGGAATCCTTTAAAGATATTTGCCCTCATTCCCAATCAATGGAATGACAAGGAATTAAAAGAGTTGTCTAAAATACCTGGAGGAGATATTCATTTGTCTACTGGTCTTTAAAAGATGGTTTGTAAAAGATGTCTAGAGGCTCCAGATTTTTTATCATTATGAAATTACCTGGAGAACCCTTATTTTTCTTATTTACCTATAAGCAAAGGTTTTTCTGGAAAAATTATAGATAAATGATAACATATTCAAAATAGTATAGAATAGAATAACCCCCCTTTAAGGAGGAAACCTGTGATGGCGAAACTATGGCATGCATGCCAGAAGTGGCACACAGAGCCATCTCTTCAGGCATGCCATTTGTTGCCCATTGCTCTTCTGGGTTCTGGCGTGCACATATGTGCTGGCCAGCTGCTCTTAACACAAGTGGGAGCGCTGGAAACTGGAAGAGCAGCTTCCTGTACATATGCGCACTGGGAAGCTGAGCCGGCTGGTTGGTCCACCAGAAACTGGAAGATCAGGTGACTGGTGCATGCATGCACACTAGGGAATTGCTCTTTGGGTTTCTGGGGCCTTCCTGTGTGCGCTCCTGTTTCGGCACTTGGTGCCAAAAAGGTTTGCCAACACTGCCCTATACCATTTCAGACAAATAGTTGTCCAATCTCTTCTTAAAAGCATCCAACATTCAGATAGATATTTAACATATTTTGTTACTATACATGGTCGTTAATCTACTGCTATTCTCTTACAGTATGTCTTTCTAGTAATCATTTTTTCTTATTTACTGTATATATCTGGGATATCTTTCTTCACCCTACAAGTATACTTAGCTCTTGTTACCGATAGGAGATGATCAGGCTAAGCCTGAGGGAGGGGTCTAATGTGTCATCAGTCATGAGTTTCCTTCATGCCCATGAGATCTAAATCCAGCCCACCTTGAATTCCTTCTACTCTTACCTTCCACTAATTTCCCTTAGCAGTTAGTAATTCAGATTCTTGTAGAGCAGGGGTCCCCAACCCCCGGGCCGCGGACCGGTGCCGGTCCATGGCTGGATGGGAGCCGGGCCGCAGGGCTAGAGAGGAGGAGGAGGGAGGAGGAGGCATCCCCCTGAGCACAGCGCGCGGGAGAACGCAGGCACGGCTGTTCGCGCCGTTGGAGTGTGCCTCTTCCTCCACCCTCGTCGACGGAGGGATTCCTGGACGCCGCTGGACCGGCCACCGATTCCCTCCCCTGCTGGCATGCCGGCCACTCATTTTCTTCCAGGGACTGCGGAGGCTCTGCGGGCTGGGGAGGGAACTGGCGGGTTGCTCCGGCGGCGCACAGGACTCCCTCCGTCGACGAGGGTGGAGGAAGAGCCCCCACCATCCTCCTGCGTTCTCCCGTGCGCTCTGCCCAATGGGCTGCCCCCCTCCCTTCTCCTCCTCTCCAGCCCGGCTCCTATCCAGCCATGGAGCCTGAACGAGCGAACGAGCGACCAAGCGTGGCAGGCGGGATGAGGAGGCTGGGGGCGGGGGGACGGGACGACGATGACGACGACAGACACACATAGAGAGACAGAGGGAGGGAGGGAGAGAAAGATAGAGACACAGAAGGAGTGATTGAATGAATGCAAGACAGACACACACACGCACACAGAGTGACAGAAATGGGCGGATGAAGGAGAGACACAAAGAGAGAAAGAAAGAAAAAAGTGGGAGAGAGAAAGACAGACAGAGAGAAAGAGACAGAAAGGAAAGAAAGAGACAGGAAAAGATACAGAAAGAGGGAAAGAGAAAGAAATAGAGAGAAAGGGAAAGAGAGAAAGAAAGAAATAGTGAGAGAGAAAAAGAGAGACAGAGACAAAGTAAGAGAAAGAAAGAGAGAGAGAGAAAGAAAGAAAGAACTTATGACCACAGTTGAGGCCAAAAGTTTGGTTGCTAACCAAGATCATGGTTAAGTGAGTTTCACATTTTCAAAGTTGGCCACGCCCACCCAGTCACATGACTGCTGAGACACTCAGCCGGTCCGCAGAGTTTTCTTTAAAATGAAACCGGTCCCTGGTGAAAAAAAGGTTGGGGACCCCTGTTGTAGAGAACTCAAGCTTACAATAAATCGTTATACTCATTTGAACTGTCTGGATCACCTGAGTTTCCTGGCAGTTGACACTACTGCCTCATATGAACTACTAATCACAACTCTTACATTTTGTTGATTCATTCTAATCATTTCATTTGTCCACCATCTGGTTACAAATTTCCTACTATATGTAGGATGTCCATCTAAGTGGAATAGGACCAGCTTGTTATTTGGATGGAACACTGTCAAGAACTGGGAATTTTTTTAAAAAAAGCAAGAAGACAGTTGCCATTTAAATATTTTTACCAAGAAAACTGTCTGGATGTGCCTGTGATGTCATCAGGAATAAAGACCCAACAGTCAACTTTACCTATAATAATTTTTAGGATTGAACTGAAGTAAAAACACTTGTATCTGAATCTTAGAGCTTCTGTACTGGTTATATTTTGAAACAGAAAGTGGAAAATGCCATCTTTTTATCAATCATGGATAAAAAGTTAACATATGCTGCTTTCACTTGTTGAAATAGCTTGTGACTTCACAAAATAATATAAAAATTAATATGTGAGCTGAATTATAGCAAGTTTGGCTGTAATGGTTGTAGAAAGGCAGTAGCATTACCCGCAATATGAACAATTTCCTACAGTTCTCATCTTCTCACATTTCTCTTTTTTTCTTTTACAGTCTGTGGGCGCCCCAAAGTACATTCCCCTCGAATTGTGGGTGGGAAGAGAGCTGAAGAAGGGGAATGGCCATGGCAGGTCAGCATACGAGGAAACAGACTTCACATATGTGGTGGAAGTCTCATTTCCTCCCAGTGGGTGGTGACAGCTGCTCATTGCTTTGATGGGTGAGTAGCAGATTTGCATTTAAAAGACTGTATCTCAGCCAGTTTCTCTTCTTTAAAGGAATCAGTAATTGAAGATGGGAACAATAGCAATTCAACTAAGTTCAAAAAATTGGCAGTGGACCAATTTTATCTTGCCTTTATGTAGATAGCATTAGAATATTAAAAGAGCCAAGAAATCTGAATTTGTTTGACCCCTCCCTCCTGATGCTGATCTTTGTTCATAGTAAAGATTTGATTTGATGCCATAAATATATAAATGATGCCTTCCATAATGCTCTGTGAACAAGATAGAGCAACTACATGGTAAATACATTGTCTGAAGCACATAATTTGAAAGCACCAGATTTCCTGTTGAGTTTCAGAGGCGAGCAAGGATGATAGAAGACTGATTATTTTTCCCCTTGGCTCCCATAGGCCACTAGTTGCATCCAAGTATCGCGTACACCTGGGGGAGTATGAACTCTCCAAACCAGCATCCACCATGGTCTCGTCTGCTATAAGCCTGATTGTAGTACATCCATATTATGCTGGAGATGGGCTGAGTGCTGATATTGCGTTGGTGAAACTAGAGAAGCCTGTCCATTTCTCCCGAACCATCTTGCCTGTGTGCTTATCCACTGTTGCAGATCCTGAACCTTTCCCTGTAGGGATGATGTGTTGGGTCACTGGCTGGGGGGACGTCTACCCAGATGGTAAGAAAAAGGTGGGGTTTTCTTAGATCAAATGCATAATTCAGGCTTCTGCAAGGCATATGGTCTCCATTTGGAAGAGGAGGAGGAGCAGGCTTCTGCTACCCCTCCCCCCCGAATTTTGAGGGGCATTAAGTTGCATTAAACTCTATGGAGGGCTAATGCATTTATATGATTTATAATATTGCTTATTGCTGTAAAAATGTTGTTTTTGCAGAAGTGATTTGAGACTGAATTTTGGTTCCTTTATTTGGAAGTTTCTTTAATAAGTGAGTGGTGAAGCACAGGTGTCCCATGACTTAAAGTCCTCATAACAAGGCTAATTACATCCATTGTTTTTGCAAGTGCAATATTTGCTTGTTTTTTAATCATCTACTCAGTGGCATCAAGAATGTAGTTGGTGGTGCAATGACATTATTGCAAAGGGTGTGGAGCCCAAACATTTGGTAGATGGACTGGAGGAGTTGGGAGCGATTTAAAATGAGACTCACAGACTAAAGCATCACAGATACTTCCACTTACCCCTTTGATCTTTAAAAGCAAATGCGGGAAGGCTCCACCCTTAAATGCTTAGGAGTTGGTCTTCGGTCTCAGAATCTCCTCTTTTTTTCTTTTTTCTTTTTTACATCAGCCTCTTTCATCACTCGGATTCTGCAAAAATTGGAAATGCCAATCCTAGATGTTGATAAGTGTGATGAAATGTACCATTCCAGCAGCTCTGACGTAGATACTGAACTTTTGCCAAAAAACTACAGGCTAATTTATGATGACATGATCTGTGCTGGATATCCAGAAGGAAAGAAAGATTCTTGCCAGGTAAAAATAGAGGATAAGAGCCATGGATCAGTTATGATTTGTCGCAGATATTACACTAATATAGAATTTGCTTGTTTATCTGGGAACTAGGGCATTGCAATTGATTATATAACCATGCTGAGCGAAATGTGTGAATCCAGCCATTTTTTTCCTTCAATAATGACCAATTCTTGGAGACTGCCTATTGGTCCCTGCGGCTTACTTGGCAAGGCTTTTCAGAAGTGGTTCACCATCACCTCCTTCTGAGAGCTGAGAGAAAGTGACCGGCCCATGGTCACCTACCTGGGCTTTTTGTCTAAGGCAGAATTAGAACTCATAGCCTCCAATTTCTAGCTTGATCAGTACATTAAACTGATTCTCTAAGCAATGTATACAGGATAGAAAAAGAAATCACTGGAATCTTAATACTGACTGTGAATCATAATGGTCTTAATACAGATTATACAGATTAACAGAATTGGAAGGGATCTTGTAGGCTATCTAGTTCAACCTCCACCCATGCAGACCTTACACCATTTTTGACAGATGGCAGTCTAGCCTCCTCTTGAAAGTTTCCAGTGATGAAGCTCCCACAACTTCTGAAAGCAACTTCTGTTCCATTGGTTGATTGTTTTCAGTGTCAGAAAAATTCTCCTTATTTCTAGGTTGAATCTCTCCTTGTTCAATTTCCACCCATTATTCCTTGCCTG
Organism: Rhabdophis nuchalis; assembly: GCA_039707465.1. Classification (NCBI taxonomy): domain Eukaryota; kingdom Metazoa; phylum Chordata; class Lepidosauria; order Squamata; family Natricidae; genus Rhabdophis; species Rhabdophis nuchalis. The sequence continues at coordinate 145,268,243 of CM077647.1, forward strand.
GCCTTCAGGTGATTTGGAAAATAGCTTGACCCCCCCTCCTCTCTGTGGCAGCCCTCAAATATTGGAACACTGCTATCATGTCTCCCCTGGTCCTTCTCTTCACTAGACTAGCCATGCCCAGTTCCTGTAACCATTGTTTGTATGTTTTAGTCTTCAGTCACCTAATCATCCTGGTTGGTCTTCTCTGCATTTTTCCTAGAGTCTCAACATCTTTTGTATAGTGTGGTGATCAAAACAGGTCGTCTTGTTTGTAAATCAGGGTTTACCAGTAATATGAGTAACTATGATTTACAATTGACCATGATTGTTAAGCAACAGCAATGTCAGGCATGAGAATAGAAATAAGCAGCTTAATACAACCGAAAGGCGGGTACTCAAGCACTGATTTCACTCTGAACTGTTCACTTTTTGCCAAGCCTCATATTTCTTACAGTGAAGCCGCAGATATATTATGTTTCTTGAATATGGCCTCTAATCCCAAAATAGTTGCTCACAATTTTTATCTTTAGTTGGCTAAAAGTTAGTGTGAAAATGGCAGTTTATTAAATTAAGAAGCAAAAGATTTTCTGTGTTGATAAGAAACACTAAGTTAATGCAGTAAATTGCAGTATATATACTCTTGTTTAGATCCAATCACCAATCCATTTTTTTCCTTCAGTGTATAAGTGTTGTGTGCTCAATGACCATGCTCACAAATCATTAAATCTATCTGCTCCTCCCACAAATATTTTTACTAATAATTTTATTTGTTTATTCAGTTCATAAACTATAGGGATTTAAACAACAGCACATGCTTGCACGTGCATTCTTGTGGCTCCCTATTTAAAATTAAGAAATTAATCTAATTCCCTGTCTCCCAAAAATGTAACAATAAACAACTCCCTTAAAACATTTTTCTGTATCTCATTCTTCCTGTAAGTAGATTAGGGCGGAATTGGTTTTGTTTCCTGTTGGTATTTATAACATGTGTTAGAATAATGTAAATTTGATAAGTTATGTGATGAAGCTTGAATTTAAACTTTAGTTTCTCAATCTAAACAATGTACTCTTCCTGCAATACATTCTTAATGGCAGCATATTTCCTCACATAAAACAATTTATCCAAAGTTTTGATTTACATAGTCCTTCTGAGGCAGCTGATGCCACAAAGCAGCAAGGAAATTTTCTCCAGTATGTCTCCAGTAATATCATGAATTACTGAAAGCAGAATAACAAAGGCTTCTAAGCAAGCCGGTGAACTACTACCTGCTGCCACTACCGGTTCGCCTGATCCTGCTTAAATTTAAACTCAAAATGCACATTCTTTCCTTAGGTCTTACTTACTGGAAGAGTGTTCCTAGTTAATATCTTTCTTTCTTTTTAGGGTGACTCTGGGGGACCTCTGGCCTGCAAGTTGAATGGTACATGGTTTCTAGCTGGCATTGTGAGCTTTGGGGTAGGTTGTTCTAAACCCAACCGACCCGGAGTCTATACCAGAGTGACTTCTTATATGGACTGGATTCAACACACTATAGAAAAGAACTCAGTTTCCAGTGGGGGTGTCCCTCATCCCAGTGCGACTTCTGTTGTCTTCTTTTTAATTTTTCTCCTGAGCACGTTCCATGTAAGTGCTGTTCATTTATAATCAGTTGGAAATGTAATTGTAACACAAGTGTCACATAGCACTTAATATAATATTAACATTCAACTACAATGTGAAAATACTTAGTTCAAAGAGAAAAGTACAACCCCCCATTGTGCTTAGTGAAAGGTTTCCTGGAGATCTGACTACATTAACCTCCTGTTACCGCTTTCTCTTATTATTAATCATTCTCAGAATTCTGACTTGGATGTACATTTGATAATATATAATTTTGTTTAAAATCCCAATTTGTTTTCTTGAACCATTAGGAGCAAAAATAAGTTCTTTGTGCCCTGAGATATAAAGACTTTCTAAGTAAAATGTCCTTCTTCCCCAAATCTCATTCCTAGAATCTCTTCTATCATCTACCCAATAGTGGACAAGTTCAGACAACATGATAACAATGTAGTAACCTCTACTTGCTGTGAATGTGTGCTTATAGATTAGGTTGATTTCTTTTGTAGTTCTGTCGCCCACCATTGATTTCTGCTTGTGTGGAACTGTTTCACACAAAGAGCAAAAATAAGATATTCCCTAATATTATTGTGGATCTAAACACAAATCTCGCTGAGTAAATAAAATATTGGAAAAGTTGCAGCTGTCCTCCTTCTTATTTTTGTAATCTCATCACAGAGTTAAAGAGAGAGAAAGTCTTACAGGGTTCCCACAATTTTCACCCCAAGGTAGAGGTTGGCAATTGTAAAGAAGCTTGTAAATAGTGACAGGTGCAAAAAATCAGCCTTTGTCAGTTCCTTCCCAGCAAGGACTCCAAGCTCACCACTCTGTTCACTCATTTAGCTGGAGATTCCACCATGTCACATGATCTTGGAGTACTGTGATATTGCAGTCAAATGACCACAAGGATGCTGCAGTGGTTGGAATTTCGAGGATCAGTAATAAGTTTGAAAGGTCACCAAACAGGTTGTTGTTACATGAGAGCAACCTTTATATAATCATTGGTATGTTCAGAAATTCCTATTTGATTTTATGGAACAGTGCACTTTTCTCCTCCCATTACTGTTCTTCTAAAGAACAGTAATCTATTTACAGAGTTATATAAAGTACTAAGCATATATCAATATATTTAAATATCAATATATTTAACACAACTACAGATGGGAACGTTGGATATTTATGATGAAGGATACTTCCTGTTTTATATAGGAAGCATCAAAGCAATTAAGTTAATCTCTCTTTGCTCAGGAAAGCAGGGTACTCAGCTTACATTTTTAGCTTGTCAATTACTATGTTTGTAACTGTTGCAAAGAAATTTGGAAGTCGTTCAGATAACTTTTTCTCTTTTTTCTTTTAATCTTCCACGTTTCCTTCTTTTTACTTTAATGTATGAATAGTTTTTAATCTTACATAAATCTTCTTTTAATAAAAATGTATATTTTAAAAAAAGAGATGCTTAGTAAAGTTCAACTTTAGGAAACACCTACCAATAGCCACACTTTGAATCTTCTTGAAGCATTACTAGCTATGCATATTCCTGAGACTGATCCTAATCTTTTGTAATTTTGGCATTAAATAACATGGGATCAAGATCAATGTAAAGGGAGTGTTTGCGTAGTAGTTAAGGTGTTAATATTTGATTTAGCAAGTTCCCAGCTTGACTCTGAAAATTGTTAGTTGACTATGGGCCAGCCACCATACCACAGCTAAGTCTAGTTCACAGGATTGTTTTTGCAAGGACAGCATAATAAGAGACCCCTCTGGATGCTACTTTGATTTTCCAGAGGAAAAAAAAAGTGTGCACCCCCCCCCCCCAAATATAAAATACAAATACATTTAAATTTTTCTTTAAAATAAACTTGTAAGATGGTTGACAGTAGTTCAATGAGCTGGAAAAAGGCTTTTGTCAGTATACTTACTCAGAGATATAAAAATTACAGTCATGGTTCTGGTGCAAAAAAAAACCCTTCAAAAAACTAAAACACACCCTTAACTGACAGATAACTGCTCCTTAATTTGACAGACAATTTCCCTTTACTGATGTTAATTGTAATATATTACTTTTTAAATGTCCTATAGTGCCCTCTGCTGACAAGCTTTAATATTTATTCAGATGCAAAAATTCCTGGGGGAAAATTGCAAAGAGGTGCTGGTTTAATAGGTGGCAGGCATTATAAGGGATTCAGAATATAATAAAAAATGGAGAATTGCCAACTTGGGGCTTTCTGTATTAAACTCTTTAGGAAATAGGAAATGAAAACAACCCCAAATAAACAGATATCTCTAAACAGAGGAATCTATTCAAGTTCATTCAATACTTGGGAAATTACAATTGCCTTCTTCCTCGTTTGTGTACGCTTCCTCTATTGATTTTTAAAAAAGGAACTTGAGAGTAAGATCCAAAGAGTTCTTTTCATTTTCATTCCTTCGTTTTTGGCTGGGGAATTCTGGGAGTTGAAGTCCACCAGTCTTAAAAGAGCCGACTTTGCAGACCCTGTCGATGTCTATTCAATAGCATGCCTTGTATATCCGAAACTAAGTAACCTAAGAGAGGGTAAAATAATCCCTCATTTGGTCAAGATACACAGACTTACACCTTGTATCTTGTTGCTTGATCAACCCACCCTGAAATATGATGGCGCAACATTAAACATTTTTCTGTTCTCACATTGTTAATGTAGTGGAATCCTGTTAGCTTAGTTGTGAAAAAGCACTATTTTCAGGAAGAAAGAAGGAGAGATAAGCACATAACTTTACATTCTGAGTTGGAGAAAAAAACAACAGGTCAGTATCATACAATTTTAGGGACCTTGAGGTTGTCAAGACAATCTTGTCCTGATATAAATGGAAGATGAAAAAAGGATATGAAACTTTAGTCCTTGTCATTAATTACTGACTTTGGGGAAGAAATAAAAACCCCAACATAAATTTTGCTATTCCCATTTGTAGAATGGTAAAGCTTTCACTTGACTAAATGCCATTTTAGTTATGACTTAAAAACAACACATTCTAAAGAAAAGATATTATTTTTTTTATATTGAAAAAGTTTTATTGGTTTTACATTTTTTAACAGGATAGGGTAATGGTTACAAAGAAATTTTGAGAGCATTCACGTCGGAGTCGTCGGACCTTCCAAGACCTCAAATTACACATTAAAAAAGTTAACATAGAAAACATTTTCCATACCACTACAAGATGAGAGCAAGTACATTTACCTAAATTCTCCCTTCCATGCTGTCAGACATTTACAAAAAGTCCGGATAAGAATATTATGCAAAATTGTTCAAGAAAAATCAAGGCAAAGTTATTTTTTTGATCTAAGTCTTTTGGCTATTGTATCTTCTTTCTCTCCTCCCTGGCCCCCCTCGGGCGGGGCCGTGGCCCCCTCCGTCCCCCCTGGATCTTCCCCCAGGGCAGAGGAATGTTTTTTAAGAAAGGCTTCCGCCTCAGCAACTGTTTTAATCCTCACTCTTCCTCCTTCCCAGAACACCAGCATCCCTTCAGGGGTCATCCACTTGAACCAAATCCCGTGATCAAACAAGGTTTTAGACAAGAAGGAAAAATTCCTTCTTGCATCTCTAATTTTTCTAGGGATCTGCTTCAAGATAGTGACCGTCTCTCGTTGATAAGTTAAGGGTTTCTCTCTCTGCGCTTTCAGGACTTCCTCTCTGGTTGACCTTCTAACAAATTTCACATGTATCTCTCTAGGCACTTCATTTATCCTGGCATATGCTGAGTTAATTCTGTAGACTAGGTCAATGTCCCCCCTGATCTCATCCTTAGGTTTTTGTAAATAGTCTGCTAAAATTATGCTCATAAGATCAGGGAGGTATTCACCAGATTCCTCAGAAACATTTTGAAATCTCAAAAAGTATGTCATTCTTTCCATATCCATCCTAGACACATGCCCATTTATTTCCACAACCTCATTGGTAACATTTTTAATTTCCCCCTTGGCCCCCTCCAACCCCCCTTCCAGTTCTTTATTCTTCTGTGTATTATCCAGCACTTGTCTTCTTGTATCCAACAACTCCTTCTTGAAAATAATATTTTCAGCCCTCTGGGCCTTTATTTCTGATATCAAAGTTAGTATAGAAGTTTCAAGAGAAGCCATCCTTTGTTCCAAATTTACAAGTGCTGCTTCTTGTGCCATGGTTAAAAGTTAGAGTCACTGCCACCAAGATGGCGTTTTCCGGGTGGGGCTGGTGGGGCAAACCAGGAGCTCAGTTCAGTTCAGGGCTGTGAAGTTGCAAACAATTCAGAAACCAAAAGAGACACAATTTCCCAAATAGTAATAACGAAGGTATTCCAGAGAAGAAGTCACAAATCCATCAAAAGAATTTTTTTTTTCAAAAATCCAGAGAGAGTCCTGCTTTCAAAGAGACGCTGGAAATTTTCCTTAGTTGAAATAGTCAGGCAGGGACAAAAAGAATCCACTTCCACCGCCCATCTCAGCCAGAGGGAGAGAGTAACAAAATAAGAATTTTTTAAGCTCAGCCAGACCCAGAAACAATGTTGCAAAAAGTCACAATCCACTTTCCCTTGTTAGAGACGGTCCGGAGTGAAAGTTTTCCGCTTTCTCTTTGCAGAGAAGCCATTTTAACGCGCCGCTTAAATCCGAGGGGGGTTTTTTAAAAATAAACACCCCCCTCCCAGTCCGTTCAGCCTGGCTGGCAGCAAGGTAAAAAAAGTTTTTTTAGAAACTCACTCTCTCCTCGCAGCTGAAGCCTCGGGAGCCCTTCCGACTGAGCCGATCAGCCCTCCTCATTGCTGTAAATGGCGCCGTCTTCCTTAGGCGAAGGGAGAACCCCCCGCTAGCATGTTCTCCCTCACCTGAGCCGCGCCGGGAGCCGCTTCCTCCACCGCCGTGGGGGGCGCGCCCCCCGACGAGCCGGCCCTACGGGAGACCCTCAAAAAAGAGGAGTCTCGCCCCCGTTGGGGGGCAGAAGAAGAAACAAAGCGGCGAGCGAGCGCTAGGCTCGCCCGTCGCCGCAGGAGCCGGAACCGGAAAAAAGATATTATTGACAAATTGAAATGGGTTCAGAGTTTTGCAATAGAACAGGGCTGGTTAAAAAGAAGTGATATGAACTACAAGGTTGACATTTAGTGTTGACATGCACACAGAACTGGCTTGCTATCTCCTGGTCTAGAGGAGGTGGGGGGGGGATAAAATTCAGCCATCTTTGCTCATCATCTATTTCTCAAACCTGACAGCTTGAATGTGTGGGGATCTCAACTCCAGAATTCCTAGTTGCTGCAGAATTGTGGGAACATTGCACCTTCAAGTTGCCAATATTGAGAAACACTTGCCTATATCTTTTGGAGCACACCATCTAAGTATTACCATTTGCTACCTCTTGAAATAACTTAGAGACATTTCTCTAGCAATCCATCTGGAGAGGCCTATCTGGATAAAATACTGAATGAAAAATCAAAGGAACAGCTATATAAATCATAAATGCTATTAAGGTAAAGGTAAAGGTTCCCCTTTACCCCTTGGTAAAGGTTCCTGATTTTAGGGGGTGGTGTTCATCTCGATTTCAAAGCCGAAGAGCCAGCACTGTTCGAAAATGTCTCTGTGGTCATGTGGCTGGCATGACTAAATGCCGAAGGGGCACGGAACGCTGTTAACTTAGATTTAGATTTATTAAATTTTTAGACCATCCTTCTCCCTTGCAGGACTCAGGGCGGTGTAGAGGCAATAAAAAGAACAATAAGATAGAGCATAAAATCCAATTAAAATACAATTAAAAATATATTAAATGGATTGGCCTGATCTAAATCCAGTTAAAAAACCCTTACTAAAACCAATTTAAAAACTAAAGCAATTTAAAAAACTACGCCAGGCCAGCCGCACGAAACAGATAGGTCTTTAAGGCCCGACGGAACTGGCGCAGGTCCGTGGTTGTCCGTAGGTCAGAGGGTAGGTCATTCCAGAGGGCAGGAGCTGCCACAGAGAAGGCTCTCCCCGTGGGGGTCGCCAGCCGGCATTGCCTGGCCGCCGGCACCCTGAGGAGGCCCTTCCTGTGGGAGCAGACTGGTCGGTGGGAGGTGTTTGGTAGCAGGAGGCGGCCTTGCAGATAGCCAGGTCCCTTGCCATGGAGCGCTTTGAAGATGGTTACTAATACCTTGAAGCTTTCCACCTTGGTTACTAATATCTTGGTACTTCCTACCAAGGTGGGAAGCCTTGAAGCTTCCCACCTAATACCTTGGTACTTCCCACTAAAGGTGGTTCATATTTTTCTATTTGTATTTTTACATGCTTTCGAACTGCTAGATTGCAGAAGTTGGGACAGGTAACGGGAACTCACTCCATTATGCAGCACTAGGGATTTGAGCCCACCTTTCTGATCAACAAGTTCAGCATCTTAACCACTGAGCCACCGCGTCTCATTTTACCATTACCTTAAATGCCATTATAATGTACCAAATTGCTTTGTTCAAAGAAACTTAAAAAAGCAGGTGATTGATGACCTGATCACTTTTATTCTTTGAAACAAAATTTATGCTGAAATCAAGCTGTACAGCATTTTCTGCCATACCAGTTCAGATAATGTAAATTTGACCTTGATTTTCTGTGATCTGATTTCATCCATTGTTTTAAGCCACGATGAGATTCATCTTGACTGGCTTAATATGTCATGTGAACCCATGAAGAATACAAGGGTATCTCTCCAGGCATATTCTGTAAAACTATGATATCTAAAACAATGGCTTCTTATTATTCCTGATTAATTACCTCAAACCAAAAACACATTTAAAAACAAAGTTAACTCTAACAATAATAAATATATGACGCCTGAATGGAACATAATTTATTTCATTTTTTATAAATCCTTGCCTAAAAAGCATTAGTGAGCAGGAGAAAAAGCATTAGTGAGCAGGAGAAAAATTACAGATGTTAAAATGCCATTAAAAATTGCTGGGGCAATCTGACGATTCTGCAAGAACTCTGTGAACTTGGGACCTGGCCAAATTTGTGTTGGTGCAAATGGTAAAATACTGTGCAGTGATTAAGGTGTTAGACAAGTACTGTAAGTTTGCTGTGTAAATTCCAGTATTTCTCAGCGCAACCTAACGCAAGATAGATTTGGTAAGGACAAATCTGTATAAAGTATGATGATTTGAATATGTGCTCTTTGCAAGCTTTAGGAGAGGAGAGATTCCCATGCTTATGTCATTCCATGTAGTTGCACATTGTCAATGCTAACCAGGGGTGAAATCCACTTACCTTTGCTACAGGTCCAGTACCAATGTGAGCGGTTCATTACCTCCTGTGCATGTGCAGAGCGTCAAAAAGGTAAAAATAAGCATAGAGGAGGGGCAATCTGCTGTGCTGCACGATTTATATTACTAGTACAAATCATGCGGCACAGCTGATTGTCAGAAAAACCAGTTCATCCGAATCAGTTTCATTTATTTTACTACCGGTTCGGGTGAACCAATAGCATTTTTACTACTGGTTCGGGTGAACTGATCTGAACTGGTAGCATTTCACCCCTGATGCTAACCCTATCTATCTTCGGTAGCCTGAACTAATTTTGCAAGACAGTAAAATTGAAATGTAATAATAATGTAGAATTAAGGGGTTGATTAAATTTTGCAACTGAAATAAGTCCCATAGCACAATAAGTAGGCTTTGGAGTCTATCTTATTTAGTTTTCAGAAAATATTATACAGTATCTTGCTGGATATTGGAGTCTAAAAGCAAGAGAAGTGTTCAGCTTATGTCTTTAACACTATCCTTGCCTACATCAAAAGATTATTTGTTACTAAAGAGCTTCTTCAGGGCAGCCTTTACCTCCTTATTCCTCAAAGTGTAGATAAGAGGGTTGCAAAGGGGAATGATGACTGTGTAGAGCAGAGAAAGTAGCTTGTCAATCTTAATAGAATCTGTCGTTTGGGGATGTAGGTATACCAACATTCCTGAGCCATAGAAAAGACTGACCACAATCACATGAGATGAACAAGTGGAAAAAGCCTTCTGGCGCCCCATGGCTGATGGCATGTGTAATATAGTCCTAGTGATATAGAAGTAGGAAGTTAAGATGACAATGAGAGGAACCAGGGCAAATATAACATTCTCCATATATACTACCAACTCATTGGTGGAGACATCAGCACACGCCAGACTCAAGACTGCTGGCATGTCACAGAAGAAGTGGTCCATTTCATTGGGGCCACAGAAGGGGAGGGAGGAGATGAGTCTAATTTGTACCAACTGCATTGGGAGGCTGAGAAGAAAAGAACCAGACACAAGTCCTATGAGCATCTTTTGATTCATTATGGTCATGTAGTGCAGGGGCAGGCAAATAGCAACATAGCGATCGTAGGCCATGGCAGTTAGTAAGAAACACTCAGTACCGCCCAGGAACAGCATGAAGAACATCTGGGAGGCACAGGCTTCCAAAGAAATTGAGTGGTCTCCAGTGGCCAGGCTGGCTATCGTTTTGGGAAGAGTGACTGAAGTGAAACAAACCTCAAGTCCTGATAAACTTCTTAGAAAAAAATACATAGGTGTATGGAGGGCAGAATCCTTTGTTGTCACAACCACAACAAGGCCGTTGCCTAGAATGACACTCAGATAGATAGCAAGAAAGGCAGCAAAGAAGAGCACAGGGTGTTCACGAAATCCCAGTAAGAAAAACTCATCCATAGCACTTTTGTTCCCCCAGTGTCTGGCCAGTTCAGCATTCATCTAGAACAAAGGGAAGTGAAAAAGATGGACTTCAGGGAGTGTGACGACTTCTCTAATTACAAAATCAAAACTCTGTAAACTACCTTTTCAAAAACTAAAATGTTCAGTTTTGTCAGATTGAAATTCTCAACATTTATCTCACCACTGTGGTGTAAATACATTCTTACAAGTCCAACAAATTGTGAAATACACTTCTTCATCTCTTTACTCATCTAAGATATTTTTGTAGGAAACTGAGGTTGCCTACAAAATCCATTCATCAGCACATTTAATCACGTTCATAAGCTAAACCGAATAAAATCTAGCCTGAATATATCCTCAGGAAGGAAAGCAAGAAGGAACTTGGGATCAGAAAATAACAAAAATGCGGAAGTTAAGTTTCAATAATTTCTAATTCCTAATCTTCAGCTTTTGTACCCACCTCACTTTGACATTGAAAATGTGTACTATTATACAGTTTTGTAATAGATAATCTAGGATCATGTATCTGGTATCAAATGAAATTTAATATAATTGTTTCTTAAATTAACAACAATTATTGGAAATAACTTGTTAACTTCAGTAGTGTGTTTGCATAAGTGTGATCAGGGTAATAGGTTTATGTTCCCTGAATCACCTCTTAGCATTCTCTGAAATTTTCACCACAGGATGTTAAGAAAACTGGACAACATTAGCTTGAGCAGGGAAGTCTTTCCTGAGCTTTTAACGTTAGAATATCCTTTTTAAATTGAAAAAAAATCTACATCCATTTTATAATATAGGAAAAAGGCAGCATTTATTTAATATTGTATTGTACTGTATTGTGTTACATTACATTATATTTATTTGTATGCTACCTTTATTATTTTTGCAAACAACCCAAGGCCCTAAACATATCTAATAATCTTTGTCCTCCTATTTTCCCACAACAAACCTGTTGGGCTGAGAGAGACTGACTGGCCCAAAGTTATCCAGCTGTCTTTTATGGCTAAGGCAGAACTTGAACTCATGGCCTCCCGCTTACTAGCCTGGTACATTAATAATAATAATAATAATAATAATAATAGTAATAATAGTAATAATAGTAATAATAGTAATAATAATAGTAATAGTAATAGATATAACAATAGTTGAAAAGAAAAAAGTATGGTTTGTTGACATTGCAATAACTGGTGATGCATGAATTGAAAATAAGCAGCAAGAAAAATCACAAAATACCGGGACTTGCAAACTGAAGTTGACTATGGAAGAGAAAGTCGTGTGTTGTCCCGATTGTGATTGGAGCCCTTGGAGCAATACCTAGGGGACTGCCTCGCTATGTGGAGGTTCTAGGTTTGCCGGACTTGAGCATTCTGACTCTACAAAGTGCCACCCTGCTTGGAACAGCTTACATCCTCCGACGTTACCTTGACAGTTCCTAGGTTCTTGGTTAGGACTTGAGCTGTTGAGCTACCAACCAGCCCCAAAGGCTGTGAATCTCACCAAAGATTAACCAAACAGCAACAACAACAATAGTATATTCTATGTATCTTAGCTTACAGAATTATCAAGTTTATGTAGCAGAAGTAATCATTTCTACAACATCTAGAGTGCACTACATATAAAATCCACCTATACTTCATTTCCTCCCCTCTAGTATCATCAGTTACTTTTAAAATTATACTATGCTATAAATCTTGACAGTAAAATATTAGTGTCTGGAAGTGAACAAAATTCAACTGACTTCCTATTGATGAGCTATGAAAGTGTACTGCCTATCCCAATTTTCAGGTGCTGGTGCTGGTAGTGGGATTCACTTCTCAAATATGTCCAAAAACAAATCTTTAATCACTTTTGTTCTCAGAATTTGCAGCCTCTAGTATCTAGACTTATGAAAGATTGAGATAAATCATATGCCATAGAAAAATGTAAAATGCAAAATTGTCACAAATATCTTAAAGGAGATCACTAATATATATCTATTCATTTAAAGTGATATCATTACACCATTGCATACCCTTAAAAAAGAAATCCAGTAATTTTTATTGGCTATCCAAATATCAACCAAGAACGTAGAATGCAACCACTTACCTTTGATGCTGCCACTCTTAAGGGCTAAACAAAATTGACCATGATTTTTCCATACATCTCTGTTTTTCTGTACTTCGAATTATGCTACCTTCAAAAGGAAGAAATCAGAGACCGGTTGCTTTGATTGGCAATCATATAGACAAAGGAAATTGAAGTAATGGATGGGAAAAATAGACTTGAGTTCATTTCTCTTAAAAATTCTTATCAAAGTACCATAGAGAAGGAGGAATGTTTACCATTTTTATAGCTGACGTGTCCTTGTTTTTTTTTTTTGCTCTAGGTGCATTTTGTTCTGATGGTCCTCATTAGCAAGTTTGTCCTGTCACTCCTTCACAGTGATCAATAGATATCTAGGGTCTGTACAGATGTTCATCATAGAAAAGCTGGCTATGAAACTTCCATAGGAATTGATACCCTTTGGGAAGAATAGATGGAGATAAGGGATAGATTTTTTTTTTTTTAAAGTTCTCCACTTTTTACTTTTGGGAGCATGTGTATGGAGAATAAGGGAATAACTTGTTCCCATAGTAGCAAACACCAGCCATGTTCATGGTATAGGGAGAAAAAGCTTCAAAAAGCTTGACATTAAAAGTTTCAATTTACAATATCGGTGCTAATACTAACAGGTGAGGTTGGGGAGGTAACACTCTGTAAGAGACAGAGTTATTCATAAGAGCAGTAGAAAAGGTTACTGCACTAGCTCTTTTTGGCTACCACAACTACCAGCACGTGTTTCAGGGGGGAGGGTGTGAATAGGGCAAGCTTACAGCATTTACTGCTATATGAATAAAATGGATTTAAATTTATTTGACCTAGCTTAAATAAATAAATCAGTGGGGAAATTCAAAATTCGTTACTACCAGTTCTGTGGGTGTGGCTTGGTGGGCATGGCTTGGTGGGTGTGGCAGGGAAAGGATACTGTAAAATCTCCATTCCCTCCCAATCAGCTGGGACTTGGGAGGAAGAGAATAGATGGGGTGGGGCCAATCAGGGGTGGTATTCACCGGTTCTTTGAACTACTCAAAATTTCTGTGGCTGGTTCTCTTGAATTGGTCAGAACCTGCTTAATACCACATCTGAAACAAATTGCTAACAAGAAGTTGTACTTTGATCACAGTAATCCAGATTTCTGGTAAATTCTGGTTTATCATCCTTTTTGAATGTAGCTGAATGAATGGTTATCTTCTCGGATGTGACCAAGAATATGAATAGCCCAGAGTAGATCTTGGTGTTCCGATGTTTTCTTGCATACCTCATTCCTTTAATGTAGAGGTGTTCTACTTTCATGGCATCCCTGGGCTGTTGAACAAGTAATCAGAACAAAATGAACTATAATAAAATTTTAAATAAAATTAAATTAAATATAGGCATAATATTCCAATGCAATTCATGTTTTGCCTTTCCCCTTTCTATTAAATAAAAGTTGCAGTTCAGTGAGAAGTTTGAAAAGTCTTCTGGAATTACATCCCAAAATTAGGAGAAGGGCTTTCATTTATGCATTTCTGCTTTAATAAATATGTCTTTCACATGGCAAATTTAATCAGGCTAGAGTGAGTTATTACAGGAATGTCAGAATTTTCTCAGATAAAAACTTATGGAATCTTAATAGAGAGGCAACTCCAGTATCATCTGGAGTTCTGATCAAGAACCCTGGAGATACAACTAAATGGACACCAGGGGGGCCAGTATACTAGAAGAATATTCATTTGTTTTTATCCGGCCTAATTTAGCTAATTTAAATCTATGTAGCTATTATAATTCATGTTATAGATAATCTAAATCTACAATCCAAATTTATCTAGCCTAATTTAGATTAGATTCTTCCTGTTATTCCATTCTATCTACCTTTTATCCAGTGGTGGGTTCTCCCCAGCTTTACTGCCAGTTCACTCATGTGCGCTGGATGTGTGCACTGCACGCATGCACATTTCAATTAAAATTGTTCTGTGCATGTGCAGAACTAAAAGACAAGTTGGTGGCAGTGATGGCGGTGACTGGGCATTGGGGCGTGCTGTTTCCAGCGACCTGCCATACCACTATGGGTTCAACTGAACTGGTCCGAACCGGTAGGAACCCACCACTGCTTTCATCTCTTGCACTGCAAAAAGCAGATAGTTTTGAATGTGAACACCTGCCTTTTTATTTATTAGCTTTTTATCCCATCTTTATTATTCTTATAAATAACTCAAGGCAATGAATATACATTATACTCTTTCCTCTTCCCATTTTCCCCAGCCAGCTTTTCATGCCTAAGGTGGGCCTAGAACTCACAATCTCCTGGTTTCTAGCATGGCACTAGATCAAGTTGACTCTCTAATTAGATTATTTACTTTTCAATGTGCAAGAGATGAAAGGCAGATTGAATAATTGCATAGGCAGATCCTCTTTTGGATTTCAGGGCATGTCTTTCCAGGAATCAATTGAAATGAAGACTGTGAATGAAAAGAGATATTAACACCTGTATTGTCAGGCCTGGAACCAGAGGTGGGTTCCTACCGGCCTAGTCTGGTCTGGTCGAATAGATAGTAACTCCAGCAGAGACGTGATTGTACCAGTACTATCCTTGACGCCAGCGCCATCTTGGTTTTCTTTTCTGCACGTGCACAGAGCAATCCTCATGGAAAAATGTAATATTTTTCCTTTTTTACTGCTGTGCGTATGCACAGACCATTTTAAGTGCAAATGCCCCGCCTACCTCCCTCACCCTGTCACTCCTCACCTCCCAGGTGGCTTCCCTGCCGAAGCTGCCCTGCGTCCCAATTGAGCTGCCTCCACCCAGTCACATGACCATAAAACCACTCATGACTGCCAAGTCACACCCACAAAATAAGCCACGTCCACAGACCTGGTAGTAAACAATTTTGAAACTCACCACTGCCTGGAACAGGTCCTTCCATATATATAATACTTAGATAAAACATAGCACAACAAAGTCAACCATTCGTAAGAGCCTTCTATATTGAACCTTTAAGGATTAAATTAAAAATACAAAATAATAAAAATACAGATCATTTTTTCAATTAATGTACTCACATTTGATATAGTTACTTAGTAAAAATAAGTTCTCTTTCAAAAACAACCAAACTATGTTCAACTTTTGAACTTTGTTTAACTTTTGAACTTAAATCACTGAATTGTAGCAAAGAGTTTCCTTTATCATTTAGTAATCATATTTTTATAAAACAGATGACATTGCCTTATTATTGATGCTATACTAATGAGAGGGGGGGAAATATGCCACTTGTTTTAAGACACATATTTCTTTTTATTCATATAATGCCATTGGAAACTTGCAAGAGATTAATATTAGGGGAGAAATACTAAAGCCACATTTCAAGATTCTGAAAACTATATTCAAATGCCTGGAAGCATCTGATTAAAACGTGTTTTGTGGCAGCGGCTGGGAAATATTGCTGAGTATTTTGCCAGTAGTAGAGGAAATAGGACAAGAATAAAAGAGAATGGTAATTGGAATCTAGTAAATTGAGAAGTAGGCCTGTCTGGAATTTCCTTCATGATGCAGAACTCGATACACACAATCTGTTTTTAGTACAAGCAATAAAAAGAAGCCCAGAAGAAAAGAAATTAGATTGCTTGTAGGTGAAATGGAGCCTTTTAACCATAACCTGGGACTTCCAGGCAGTAATACTTATTTTGGCTTTATAAATATAATGTAAAGGCTTATTATTATTATTATTATTATTATTATTATTATTATTATTATTATTATTATTATTATTATTATTATTATTATTATTATTTTATTTTATTTATAACCCGCTCTCTCTCCCCGAAGTGACTCGAGGCGGGGCACAGGGAATTAAAAAACAGTTAAAACAGACAAAATACAAAATTAAAAACGAATTAAACTTGCCCTGCGCTAAAAACTCCTATAAAACTAGGCTATCCCTAAAACCCCTAGAATTTAAAATTTAAAATTACCCTAGGCCAGCCAAGGGGAAGAAGTATGTTTTTAATTGCTGTCGGAAGGAGCGAAGGTCTGTAGTTGTTCTGATTTCGGGGGGAAGGTCGCTCCAGAGGGTTGGGCAAACCACAGAGAAGGCACTTCCCCTGGGCGTCGCCCGCTGGCACAGCCTAGTGGATGGCACCCGGAGAAGCGAGTGCGAATCGGCCGCAGGGAGGTATGGGGCAGAATATGATCCCGCAGATAGCTAGGTCCCGTGTCATGGAGCGCTTTAAAGATGATAACTAACACCTTGAAGTGCACCCGAAAGATGACAGGCAGCCAATGCAGCTCGCGCAGGAGGGGTGTTACATGGGAGAACCTGGAGGTTCCCATAACTACCCGCGCGGCTGCATTCTGGACAAGCTGAAGCCTTCGGGTGTACCTCAAGGGGAGCCCCATGTAGAGAGCATCACAGTAGTCCAGTCCGGATGTCACAATGGCATGAGTGACTGTGCAAAGGGCATCCCGATCCAATAGGGGACGCAACTTAGCGGACCAGGCAAACCTGGTAAAATGCCCTCCTGGCCACGGCTGTCACTTGATCTTCCATGGACAGCCGTGCATCAAGGAGGATGCCCAAGTTGCGTGCCCCATCCACAGAGGTTAGGTGTTCATCCCCTATGGCCAGTGATGGAGTCAACTGGTTGTACCGAGATGCCGGGAACCACAGACACTCGGTCTTGGACAGGTTGAGTCTGAGTCTGTTACTTTCCATCCAGGCCCGCATGGCTTCCAGGCACTGGCACATCACCGCTACAGCATCATTGGGGTGGTTTGGGGTAGATATATACAGCTGTATATCATCAGCGTAGAGATGGTACTCTACCCCAAAACCACGGATGATCTCACCCAGTGGCTTCATATATGTGTTGAACAGGAGTGGTGAGAGGACCGACCCCTGCGGCACCCCACAAGTGAGGGGCCTAGAGGTTGACCTCTGCCCTCCTGTCAACACAAATTGCGATCGACCGGAGAGGTAGGAGGAGAACCACAGTAAAATGGTGCCCCTCACCCCCAACCCCTCCAGCCGATGCAATAGGATACCATGGTCGATGGTATCAAAAGCCTCTGAGAGGTCTAATAAGACCAGGATGGAGGAACAACCCCCCATCTCTGGCCCTCCATAGATCATCTACCAACGCGACCAATGCCATCTCAGGTGTGCCATGAATGGCTGTCATGTGACCCTGTGATACTACAACTCTGTCTTCTAGGTAACACATCATTTTCAGTATGAAATATGGCAGTAATTGGGAATTTTATCACATCACATCAACTTCATTCCAAAATCTACCCTCACTCTGATATTGTGTCATTGAAATTCATTCAAATAATGAATTGGCCTGCATTGCACTATACAATTTAATCAGAACAAAATACAGGTAGTCCTCAACTTAAGACCACAATTGAGCCCAAAATTCAAGTTGCTAAGTTAGTTTTTTCTCCCATTTTATGACCTTTCTTGCTTCATTAGTTAAGGAAATCATTGCAGTTGGTAAGATGAATCTGGCTTCCCCATTGATTTTGCTTGTCAGTAGGTTGCAAAAGGGTATCATATGACCCCAGGATACTGCAACTGTTCTAAATGTGAGTCAGGTGTAAAACATCCAAAAATGAATCACATTACCATGGGAATGCTGCAATGGTCAGAAGTCTGAAAAATGGTCATAAGTTACTACTTTCAATGCCATTGTAACTTTGAATGGCCACTAAATGAACTGTTGTAAGTAATGGTCTACATATTGAATCCAATGCTTTTTGGTTGTGGTTTGACTACATTGGATTCAATATGTGTTCAATCAGAATAAGACAAAATGTTCATCTCTGCTAATATAATAACTCTTATATGAATTAATTATTGCTATTACCGTAATTACTACTGGAAGTTATTTTTAAGATGCATAAGCCAAGAATAAAAACTTCACCCACCCCACCCAACTCACATCCAGCCAAGCATGCCATACCAAGAGGAGTGTTTGCCTCCATTGCCTTCAAAGGCAGAGGGCAGGTGCATGGCGGCAGGAAGCAGCAGGTGCTGCTATTGCAGGTGCAAAATGGACCCAAAGGAGACAAGTGCTCTTCCTAGTACAGCGGTTGTGCTTGCCTGCTCTGGCCGGAAGCCTCACCCTACCCAACCCCACCCGTGCCCAGCCAAGCGCACCGTACCAAGAGGAGTGCTTGCCTCCATTGCCTCCACCCACCCCCGCCCAGCTAAGGGCAGGGGAAACCTTGCACTGTAAAGATAGCTAATTGCTCACAGCCAAGCTGCATCGAAGAGGCAGATACATCTCCTGGTCATTGCTGGTCTCAGGAATCAGGTTGGGGGTGCAAGGAAAAGGGGATCCCAGCTGCCCCCAGCCACCCCCAAAGTTGCCTGAACATCTTACTTGAGTCTAGCAGCTCCACCCCTTTTCTCTCTTGGCCACTCTGTGCAGGGAAACATCTTCCACAGTAAAAAAAAAATCTCATGAGTGTGAGTAATTAGCAATCATTACCGTACAAGGTTAAGAGGGGTCTTAGGAGGAAAGGTCACAACAAGTATTTATGAACTATTTATTTACTATCGATTATTTTATGACCCCACTTTTAACCTTTTGGTACTGGACTTATACTTGCTGGAATTAATTAATTAATTTTTAACATCTATTTAATATTTATTGAATATCTATTTTAACATCTTTAATATTTAATATTTATTGAATATCTTTTTAACATCTGTTCATCCCTAAACCACATGCTATAAATGTGACCCATTATGTACTCAAGGGCAGACCTAATCCTACTGCGGGAGTCCCCCCTCTCGCAGGTTTGGTCCTCCGCTCTTACGAGGACCCACCTTGATGAGGGATATATTAATCCAGAGAGGTGGGCGAGGCGTAGTCTTAGGGGGTTTTTAACCAAATTTTTAATTCGGTTTTTAGGGGGTTCCAGGGAGGAGGGGAGGGATAGGCCAGCTAGGGGGCGGAATACAACCAGGCCAGCCGGCGGAAGAGAGGATACGGAGGAAGGGGAGGGGGGGTCGTTTCCACTGAGGTTTTAACCATTAGTTCGGTTCTGGGGAGGGGCAGGGGCGGTAGGAGACGGATGCGGTCAGAGGACCGTGGCTGCTGGTTACAGGCGGTCACGCGCTCCGACTCCCTGTGCTCCCGTCGCAGACTAGGTGGGCAAAGACCACGGAGCCGGGGCCTTAGGCTGATGTTATGCAACGCCAGGTCCGTGATGAACAAAGCCCCTCTCAATCGTGACCTCGTGTCAGAGGGGGACCCGGATCTGGTGGGTATAACGGAAACCTGGTTGGGCCTCGAGGGGGGTTTACCCCTCGTAGAAATGTGCCCACCAGGCTACCGAGCCTTCCATCAGCCTAGGGCCCTGCGGAGGGGTGGGGGGTGGCGATTATGATTAGGGAAGGTCTTGAGCCGAAGGAGACCACTGTCCCCCAGACGACCGGGTTTGAGTCTCTCCTCGTGAAGTGGGGCCTAGGGAGGCAGATGGGCATGTTAGTTGTATACCTGGCTCCTCGCTATGCAACAACAGCCCTGCCCGAGCTCCTAGAGGTGATAGCCGAGGCGGCGGTTGAGACCCACAGACTTTTGGTCATGGGGGACTTCAATCTGTCGTCGGCAGGCGAGACCTCTGGAGTAGCTCAGGAGTTCATAGCTTCCATGACAGCCATGGACCTGTCCCAGGTAGTTTTAGGCCCTACTCACGAGGGTGGACACACCCTGGACTTAATCTTCGTCTCGGGACAGTGGAGTCGTGATCTGGGAATAGGGGATTTAGCCATCACACCCCTGTCATGGACAGATCACGCTCGCCTTCGGCTGGACTTTCCAATCGCCGCACCTCACTGCGGGGAGGCGGAGCCGAACATTCCTATATGGTTCCGCCCCAGGCTCCTGATGGACCCGATAAGGTTCCAGAGGGAGCTTGGGCCAATGCCTGTGGACTTGCCCCATGACTCGACTGAGTACCTGGTGGCCGCATGGTTAACTGCGGCCACTGGGGCCTTGGACCAAGTCGCGCCATTGCGGCCTCTCTTGCGGCGACGAATCACCCAGGCTCCTTGGTTTACCGAGGACCTGAGGGAGATGAAACGCCACAAGAGACTCCTAGAGAGCAGATGGAGATCCTCTCGCTCCGAAGCCGACCGACACTAGTGAGAATCCATATTAGGACTTACTTAGTGGCGATAAGAGTGGCCAAACGTGAGTATTGTGCCACCCTTATTGCATCCGCCCTGTTGCCCTGTTTGGGGTGACCCGCTCCCTCCTTCACCAGAGGCCGCGGGAAGCCCCTCTGCAGGGACGAGCAGAGGAATTTGGGATTTATCTGCAGGACAAAATCACTCGGATTCGGAATGAGTTACCCTCCATCGAGAGTGGTCCAGCGACATTGTCCGAGGTTGGTCTTGAGGCTCCATTCTGGGAGGAGTTTGACTTTGTCACTACTGAGGATATGGACAGGTTGTCAAAGAGACTTAAGGCCACCACATGTTTATTGGACCCGTGTCCCTCCTGGCTTGTACTGGCATCCTGGGAGACGACACGAGGCTGGCTCCAGGGCATTGTCAATGCATCTTTGAGTGAGGGGTCCCTGCCTGCCGTATTGAAAGAGGCGGGGGTAAGGCCCCTCCTCAAGAAGCCGTCCCTGGACCCAGCATTATTAGAGAACTTTCGTCCTGTCTCCAACCTCCACTTTCTAGTGAAGGTTGTTGAGAGTGTGGTGGCCCAACAGTTTCTGCGACACCTGGAGGAAGTTGATTATCTAGACCCGTGCCAGTCTGGCTTCCGACCTGGTCACAGCACCGAGACGGCATTGGTCGCGTTGGTGGATGATCATTGGAGGGCGCGGGATAGAGGACATTCCTCTATTCTAGTCCTGTTAGACCTCTCAGCGGCTTTTGATACCATCGACCATGGTATCTTATTGCACCGACTGGGGGGGTTGGGGCTGGGAGGCACCGTTTTGCGGTGGTTCTCGTCCTACCTCTCTGGTCGGTCGCAATATGTGTTGGCAGGGGGGCAGAGGTTGGCCTCGAGGCCCCTCATATGTGGGGTCCCTCAGGGGTCAGTCCTCTCACCCCTCCTATTCAACACATATATGTAGTCACTGGGTGAGATCATCCGTGGTTTTGGGGTGGGATATCATCTGTACGCTGATGATATTCAGCTGTACATCTCCACCCCAGACCACCCCAACAATGCCGTTGAGGTGATGTCCCGGTGTTTGGAAGCCGTACAGATCTGGATGGGTAGCTCAACCCGTCCAAAACTCAAGCTCAACCCATCCAAGACTGAGTGGCTGTGGTTTCCGGCACCCCGGTTCAGCCAGATTACTCCAACTCTGGCCATTGGGGGCGAAACACCGGCCCCCGTGGAGAGGGCGCGCAATTTGGGTGTCCTCCTGGATTCCCGGCTATCCATGGAGGACCATGTGGCAGCCGTGGCCAGGGGGGCCTTTCATCAGGTATGCCTGATGCGCCAATTGCGCCCCTTACTGGACCGGGCTGCCCTTTGCACAGTCACTCAGGCCCTCGTGAGATCTCGACTGGACTACTGCAATGCTCTCTACATGAGGCTTCCCTTGAGGTGCACTTGAAAGCTACAGTTAGTGCAGAATGCAGCCGCGCGGGTGATTACGGGAGCCCCTAGATGATCCCACATAACACCGATCCTGCGCGAGCTGCACTGGCTTCCTGTGGTCTTTCGGGTGCGCTTCAAGGTTTTGACGACCATCTTCAAAGCGCTTCATGGCTTGGGACCTAGTTATATGCGAGACCATCTTCTGCCCCATACAACCCTTAGACCGATACGCTCCCACAGAGAGGGCCTTCTCCGGGTGCCATCGGCCGGACAATGACGGCTGGCGACACCCAGGGGAAGGGCCTTCTCTGTGGCGGGCCCTGCCCTGTGGAACAACCTACCCCCTGAACTCCGCACCATCACCGACCTCCGCCTCTTCCGCCAGTGTTTAAAAACACATTTATTTCATCAAGCCAGCCTAACATAGCCTCCGCTGTGACTAATCTTAGATAGTTTTTAAATTGGGGATCTTAATTGGTTTTAGCGCAAGTTTGCTATTTAATAGTTTTTTAAATTTATATGTTTTGTTTTATTTTTTGTATGTTGTTTTTAAATTCCTGTGCACCGCCCTGAGAAGGGCGGGATATAAATTGAATAAAATAAAATAAAAATAAAAATAAACGACACTGCTTCCCTCCAGCAAAGAAGTGGTGCAGAAGCCACCAGCAGATGGGTGGGCAGCAGCCCCTCACACAGGGAATGGGCCAAGCCAAGCCTGGCCACTCCACTACAGAGCCTGTGTCACTTTCCCTTCAGCTTGGGTAGTGCCGCTTCATCTTGGGGGAGACCAGTTCGCCACAATTCTAGTGTGGTGCTGGTCACTTTGTTCCATGACAGGAGAAGAAAGAAAGTAAAAGGATGGTTGTGCAATGGTGCTCTGGAAGGGCAAGCAGATATCTGCAGCCAGCCAGGGCGGGAGGGTGGTGAAAGTGGTGGTGGCAGCACTTTCCAAACACAGCTCACAGAGGCAGTGGGCAAGGTGGGCAAGGTGGCCCTGGTGCGCCTGTTGCCTCTCTATCCATGCCATGTCCCACTCAGGCTGGCCGCATGAGTACAAATCCAATGACCTGGTCTTTGCCAAATGAAGCGTCATCACCCAGGCTGAAGAAAAAGCATCATGGACTCTGCAGTGACGTGGATGGGCTTAACCCAGAATGAAGGGAAAGCACCACCTGGCCTTCTCCCTGCATGAGGGGCTGCCATTCACCCACATGCTGGCAGCTCCCATGCCTCTCATTCTGCTTCTTCGGTGGTGGGAAATAGCACCATGGCCAAGTCTCCTTTCCTAGAGCCCTGAGCATGAAGCCCCACAGAGCCGGCACAGAAGACACATGGGCCTGGGTGGAAAGCAGCCTTTTCTGCAGCATCCCCCTCTCCTCTTTGGATCACCCTGCAGGGGGCTCTGCCTTTGCAGAAATGTGGCGAACGCATGTGCAGCAGCTCAGGATGTCTGCTTGCCCTCCCAGAGCACCTCTGCAGTGCCCATCTCAGCCCCAATGCAGCATATGTATTTTTACCAAGGGCCACTGGGCCGAGTTGGGCTGGATTGGGCTGGGCTGGATGCCGACCTTGGAAGGCAAGCGGGCATGGGGAGCCACCAGTAAGGCTGCTTGGAAGGCAGGCAAGGATGGCAGAGCAGTGGGGAAGGGAGCAAACAGCCTCCATGCTTCCCGGCCTTCCACATGGCCTTCCGCTTGCCTGCCTTCACAAGTTGGCCATGGGGAGGCCGGGAAAGCTGCATGAAAGGAAGGGAAGCATGGCAGGGCTGCAGGCCGCGGGGATGGGGCAGCTAGCTAAGCCATGACTCACAGGCTTACCTGCAGATAGATCAGGGGTGCAGCGCATCCGGCAGGCAAGCTGCAGAGCAGAGACTGGGCAGGTCGGGGCACATGCACAGTACCAAAAAGTGCTTCTCCGCAGAAACAAAAACCAAGATGCGGCACCTATGGCAGTGCTAATAGAACCAGTACAGTCATGAATCCACCAGAGTTACTACCTATTTGGCTGAACCGGATGAGACCGGGAGGAACCCACCTCTGATATAGTGAAATAAAACACACTCTAATGAAACTAGCAATGCAGTAATAAATCAGGAATAATTCTGACTCATCTCTATCACATGGTCAGTATCCAAAGTTGCATGCTATTTTCTTATACCTCCATCAAGCATTAAATCAAGACAGTATAAAGGCTATCCTCCCTTTGGAAACTGATGAAATTTATGTATCCTACAGATCTAATCAGAGAAGAGTGTCTGTTTAAGAAACTATTTCTGGTAGTAAGGACTGATCTTATTGTCTATCCAAATCTAGAACATATATTAGTACTGTCTTGACTTGTATATACACATATGGCAGAAGGACTTCTTGAGAGATCATAAGAATGCAATTTTCAGTTATGTTCACCTAGAACAGAGATTCACCTAAAACCTATGGATCAGTAAAATATTCCAGATGATTTTTGGGTATTCATATCAGACAAGTAAGATAATGAAATTTAGAGGAAATGCGGGATGGCAAAAGTGTAATTTCTGCATTGTGATGACTTCTTCATTTGTTTCTGAAGGTAAATATTCAATGAGACCACCAAATAATCCTGTAATTGGATATCTTGAAAAAGAAGTAATTCTGCCATGTATGGTAAACATTCTGCAGCCACTTGCAAAGGCCAATGTTAGAATTCAATGGATCTTGGAAAAATCAGAAAAAATTGAAGTGAAAAACTATAACAGAAACCAGGGGGAAACACAGAATGAAAGATATAAGGATCGGACAAAGCTCTTTGCTTCTGAAATTAATAAAGGCAATATGTCTCTGCTTCTGAGGAATATAAGTCTCTTTGACCAGGGATTCTACACTTGTAAGATCTACCTTGATGACTGGTATGATAAGGTGGTGGTTCAGCTGGTTTTAACAGGTAAGATTATTGTTTATGTTCTTAAAATAAATCAACATTATAATGCAAAAGATAGTGTTACAATCACAATAATTAATTCTAACCCTAACTCTTTTCATAGTAACTTCATCAATCTCAAACCACATAACATCAAACTGCACGTCTCTGTTGCACCAAACTACAAAGACAGTGCACATTTTAGTATTCTTAAATGTATTTTGTGTTTTTTGACCATTCTTTAATTTGATGCAAAATGCCTTCTATTTCTTAAAATAAAAAAAAATATTGAAACTTTCACAAATGGGTTCCATGGCTCTTTACCTCACCTCAAAAGAAATAAATGGGTAGGGATCAATGGGTGACTGATAAATGATACAAGTTGCAATTATGGTCAATCTTTTGGGGTCTCTGTAGAGCTTCATGCCAGTCCCTAGTCCTGAGCTGGCTAGCAAACAAGAAAGAGTTATGCAGGATTGGATGGTCAGTTTCCAGTCTTGTCTTTATTACTATTATTAATTGTAGTACTATTAAATTAATATGTATTACACTATTTTCATATAACAAAAATTTATTATATATAAGAGAAAATAAAATTTACATTAAAAGCAATGTTAACCCAAAAACAACTTTTAGCGATGAGTATTATATATTTATTTCATATTTAGGTATCTATCCATCATATATATATGATTTTAGTGTCCTGCAAACACTAAAACAAATACACACACAATAAAAATACAGCAATTTAAAAATAAATATTTATTTTTAAAAATGTAAAATCTATCATAAAACCCATAAGATTTGTGTTTTTAAAAATGGCATAAAAGTTAGATTTATATATAGGCTGTGTTAGTTTCCAAATCCCTTCAGAAGTTCATGATTACTAAATATTTTGCCATTGCACCTTCCTTTAGTATAATCTTAATAGAGATACCTCCCATAAAAAATCCAAGAACCAAAATGAACACAAATGAACAATGAAAATAATACAATGAAAATTTGTATAATGAAGATTTTTTGTAACAATGTAACTAAAAGGTTCTTCATACTTCTCCTAGACTTAGCCAGTCCTAGAAGTTATATCTCAGTTTGAGAAATCCTAGTTCAGACATATTTTCTGTGGCAGTAAAAATTTAACACATATTATTTTTGTGCAGCAAATGGAGGAGATCCCACTATTACCTTGGTGGATTACAAGGGCCAAGGTATTGGACTTGCCTGCACCTCTGAGGGGTGGTACCCAAGACCACAGGCTCTCTGGCTAGACATCAAAGGGAAAAATCAGACGGAGAATCCAGCCATATCAGTTACAGAGGTCATGACAGGAATTTTTCAAGTTTTTGGTTCCATTATATTACAGCCAGGAGGGGATAGTGAAGTCTCCTGCAAAATCATCAACAGCCTGGTAAAGAATGAGAGAGAATCGCGAATCTTCATTTCTGGTAAATAAGAGATTGACAAGGTTTGAATTTTAGTAGCGCTTCCATGTAAAATACGGTTAGAGAATTATTTATTTATTTATTTATTTATTTATTTATTTATTTATTTATTTATTTATTTATTTATTTATTTATTTATTGTTTCGATTTATATACTGCTCTATTTCACCTAAAAGGGACTCAGGGCGGTGCACAGAAAGATAAAAACCCCACAATATACAAAAATATAAAATACAATTAAATTATTAGGTCTGTGCTAAAATTAATAAATAATTAAAACTAATAAATATCAGATTAAAATATTCCCTAAAGATGTATCATTATTGGTTGAGGGTGTTTTTTTTTAAGTATGCTGCTCTTCAACATCTATTTGTCAGAATAATAAACAGTAAAAAGGAAATCTGATAGAGTATCTGGGAAAATGGATAATGCTAACTGGGATTAATCTTTTTCAGTGGTGTCTTATATTTTAGGGAAGGAAGATCAATAAAGAATAGGGAAATGCAGAGAGAGAGAAAAGTGACAAATTACTGGCACTCTGTCAAATGCTTCAGAACAGACCTATCCATTCCCTCCTTCAAGGAATCTTGAAGGAGGTCAAGAAGAGCAACTACCAAAGCAACAGTCAGATATTTATTTATTTATTTATTTATTTATTTATTTATTTTATTTTATTTTTTTATATTGAAAAAGTTTTATTGGTTTTACATTTTTTAACAGGGTAGGGTAATGGTTACAAAGAAATTTTGAGAGCATTCACGTCAGAGTCGTCGGACCTTCCGAGACCTCAAAATACACATTAAGAAAGTTAACATAGAAAACA
This sequence comes from Rhabdophis nuchalis, assembly GCA_039707465.1. Taxonomy (NCBI): domain Eukaryota; kingdom Metazoa; phylum Chordata; class Lepidosauria; order Squamata; family Natricidae; genus Rhabdophis; species Rhabdophis nuchalis. Next base: position 145,295,272 of record CM077647.1, read on the forward strand.
TTTTCCATACCACTACAAGATGAAAGCAAGTACATTTACCTAAATTCTCCCTTCCATGCTGTCAGACATTTACAAAAAGTCCGGATAGAAATATTATGCAAAATTGTTCAAGAAAAATCAAGGCAAAGTTATTTTTTTGATCTAAGTCTTTTGGCTATTGTATCTTCTTTCTCTCCTCCCTGGCCCCCCGCGGGCGGGGCCGTGGCCCCCTCCGTCCCCCCTGGATCTTCCCCCAGGGCAGAGGAATGTTTTTTAAGAAAGGCTTCCGCCTCAGCAACTGTTTTAATCCTCACTCTTCCTCCTTCCCAGAACACCAGCATCCCTTCAGGTGTCATCCACTTGAACCAAATCCCGTGATCAAACAAGGTTTTAGACAAGAAGGAAAATTTCCTTCTTGAATCTCTAATTTTTCTAGGCATCTGCTTCAAGATAGTGACCGTTTCTCGTTGATAAGTTAAAGGTTTCTCTCTCAGCACTTTCAGGATTTCCTCTCTGGTTGACCTTCTAACAAATTTCACATGTATCTCTCTAGGCACTTCATTTATCCTGGCATATGCAGAATTAATTCTATAGGCTAGGTCAATGTCCCCCCTGATCTCATCCTTAGGTTTTTGTAAATAGTCTGCTAAAATTGTACTCATAAGATCAGGGAGGCATTCACCAGATTCCTCAAGAACATTCTGAAATCTCAAAAAATATGTCATTCTTTCCATATCTATCCTAGACACATGCCCATTTATTTCCCCCACCTCATTAGAAACATTTTTAATCTCTCCCTTAGCCCCCTCCAACCCTCCTTCCAATTCTTCATTCTTCTGTGTATTCTCCAACACTTGCTTCCGGGTATCCAATAGCTCCTTTTTGAAAGTACTATTTTCAGCCCTCTGGGCCTTTATTTCTGATATCAAAGTTTGCATAGAGGTTTCAAGAGAAGCCATCCTATGTTCCAAATTTACAAGTGCTGCTTCTTGTGCCATGGTTAAAAGTTAGAGTCACTGCCACCAAGATGGCGTTTTCCGGGTGGGGCTGGTGGGGCTGATCAGGAGCTCAGTTCAGGTAGGTAGGTAGGTAGGTAGGTAGGTAGGTAGGTAGGTAGGTAGGTAGATAGATAGATAGATAGATAGATAGATAGATAGATAGATAGATAGATAGATAGATAGATAGATAGATAGATAGATAGATAGATAGATAGATAGATAGATAGATAGATAGATAGATAGATAGATAGATAGTAGGTTGGTAGGTAGTTCAGTAGGTAGAGGGATAGATAGATAGGGAGAAATACAGTAAGTAGGTAGGTAGGTAGGTAGGTAGGTAGGTAGAGAAAGGAAGAAATATAGTAGGTAGTTAGGTAGGTAGGTAGGTAGGTAGGTAGGTAGGTAGGTAGGTAGGGGGATAGATAGATAGATAGATAGATAGATAGATAGATAGATAGATAGATAGATAGATAGATAGATAGATAGATAGATAGATAGGGAGAAATACAGTAGGTAGGTAGGTAGAGGGATAGACAGAGAGGGAGAAATACAGTAGGTAGGCAGGTAGGTAGATATGGGGATAGATAGAGAGGGAGAAATACAGTAGGTAGGTAGAGGGAGAAAGCAAGAAATACAATAGGTAGGTAAGTAGAGGGATAGACAGAGAGGGAGAAATACCATAGGTAGGTAGGTAGGTAGGTAGGTAGGTAGGTAGGTAGGTGTATAGATAGATAGCGAGAAATACAGTAGGTAGGTAGGTAGGTAGGTAGGCAGGTAGGTAGGTAGGTAGAGGAATAGAGAAAGAGGGAGAAATACAGTAGGTAGGTAGGTAGAAGGATAGAGAGGGGGAAATACGGTAGGTAGGTAGAGGATGGATGGATGGATGGATAGATAGATAGATAGATAGATAGATAGATAGATAGATAGATAGATAGATAGATAGATAGATAGATAGATAGATAGATAGATAGTGCTCCTGGAAGCACCAAGTCGGAAGCACCCGCCTGAAGATGATGAATGAGACTTCATCGAAACGTCGTGAAGATACTTCCAATTCTATGCCGGAGAAAACCCGAACAACCAAAGACCTAGATAGATAGATAGATAGATAGATAGATAGATAGATAGATAGATAGATAGATAGATAGATAGATAGATAGATAGATAGATAGATAGATAGATAATTGTTTTCACAACTTCCTGTTAGGGGAAGGAGGAAGGAGACATACTGTTTCCCTCTCTGCCTTTCGGCTCATCACCAGAGACCATCTAGACAGAGAACCATGATTTGCGTTGTGTAAAGTGGGGAGTGTGGCCAACTGATGAGAGCTAATAAGCTCAAAATAGATCTATCTTGGTCTCTCAAATTTAAATTTATTGATCAGCTCATAAAACTAACATATATATGTTTTCGTAGATTTTCACGGGTGTAGGTATGCTGGCATTGTTGGCACTTTTCCCATGGATATAGCATGGAGATGTTATTGCAACGTTTCGGCAATATCTCACTTGCCATCATCAGGCAGGCTTTTGTCTGTGACTGACAAAAGCCTGGCTGATGATGTCGCAGAAATCAAAAGCAGCCACTTTCTTGGGCAGGATGGTCAAATGGGCAGGCAGGACCCAGCCAAAAAATCTCTCTGTGTACAAACTATGATGAAATAGTTCTGGCTGAGGAGGGGAGGGGTGCAGAGAGGAGGGGGGGTCAGCTGAAGATCTCTCTATCCCCAACCCTGAAGCTGATCTTTTTTCCACTGTGGTTTGCACAACTGTGTGCCATCTGTATGTGTGAATATAATGGACACACATATTATAGAGACAGATGCATGGAGTCACTTGCGTTGCTTCATTATGCTGTTACTTGGTCTAGATATTTTAGGGATCCCCTCCAATATTGCACCTAACCCACAATAGGAGGAACCCGGGGTGGGGTAGGGGCGACATGTGTGACTGAAGGGTACAAATGCATGTGTGCAATCTGTGCTCTGTGATTTCCCATGGCCCCCACTATGCCGGGTGATTTGGGGGGAGTTACAGCTGGTTCCTCTTCCTCCCCCCTTGTCCCGAGCCAGAATTAGGTGAACTTTCCTCCATCCCTCCCGCTCTGCTTACACAGTCCAGTGCCTCACCTGCATTTTTTCCTATCTCCCACCCTTTTCTTCCCATTGTCTTCCACCACTACCCCACTCAACCACCAGATTTATAAACACAGGCATGGCCCCAGGGCTCCAATGTTGAATGCTTCTATTCATTTTATGAACCAATGGCTTTTCCACACCCTAAATCCTCTGGTGATCTATTTTTCAGAGTTTTCCCCTCTCTTCCCCCCCTTCCCCCTGTCAGAGTCTCAAAAATTTTCACCAATGTTTCACTGGGCATGGCTAGATGGGGGGGGAGGGCATGTGACTTGAGTGACATCAGGTTGACCATGCCCAGTCACATGCCTCCCCACCTAGTCATACCCACAGAACCGGTAATAAAAATTTTTTTGAAACCCACCCATTACTTATATAAAAGTGAAAACCACTCATGCTGAGATCATGAAATCTCCAGAACCATAAAGCCTACAAACTTGAAATTTGGCACATATGTTCCTCATGGTTTCTAGGAGTTTGGTAAGAAAGGATTTTTTAAAAATAATTGTCAGATCATTCCTATTTCTTATATTATTATTAACATACTCCGATGCTAAGGAGTTCTACTCCCCCTCCCAACCTGAAAATAACTCTGTTCCAACTGCCACTTGGAACTAGATTCATCAGTTAAATGAACAGTTACTTAAAAAACAAACCACTTTTAAGAAACATATCTTATAAATCCCTATTCCTATCTCTATGAAATTTGGCATGGTTCATTTCATCAGAATGATTCTGAAAAAAAATAATCATATTCAAATTAATAAAAGAAATCAAAAGATAATTCAATATCATCAAATACCATTCCTCTTGTTATCATCCAAAGTGTTAACTGCTTTTAAAAATATTATATACCCCGACTTGGTAAGTTGTTTTCTGAATGGAACAAAATCTTGGCTTAGACACTTATTTTCTTTGTTAATTTATCTCAATGATTCATTATACTGATTCAAGCAATTGTTTTATAGCTATTGCTGATTTCACAGAGCGGTCAGGTAAGAGAAAACTCACTATATACTTATGATAAAGGGAACAAGGATTGAATTTGCAGGTGAGAAAGAATTAGGGTATAATCACTATTTCCTTTATGATTACAGGCAGTGGTGGGATTCAAATTTTTTTACTACTGATTCTGTGGGTGTAGCTTGATGGGCATGTCATGGCTTGGTGGTATGGCTTGGTGGGCATGGCAGGGGAAGGATTCTGTAAAATCTCCATTCCCTCCCCACTCCAGGGGAAGGTTACTGCAAAATCCCCATTTCCTCCTGATCAGCTGGACTTGTGAGGCAGAGAATAGATGGGGGCGGGGCAGTCAGAGGTGATATTTACCAGTTCTCTGAACTACTCAAAATTTCCACTACTGATTCTCCAGAACTGGTCAGAACCTGCTGAATACCACCTCTGGAAATATGTTGTTTTGATAGTGCAAAAAATGTTTGCTAATTTATTTCTGGTCTAATTTATATTATTTAAGTCTACAGTTACATATAGCTCTATAACTTGTCCTTTACTCTAAAAAAAAAAATCCAGCATGGCTAATTGAAATAACTTTTTATTCCAGAAAGGTTCTTAGGAGAACTGGGTAAGCTATACTAATTTTTATAAATCCACATTAATCTAATCTAGAGCCATGGCAGTGCAGTGGTTAGAATGAAGTATTACAGGTTAGACTATTTCTGCTGATTGACAAATGCCAACAAGTTCAGCAGTTCAACGCTGAACTTGTTGGCATTTTTCAGCAGAATCAACCTTATTTTTCAGCAGAATCAACCTTAACGACTCAAGGTTGATTCAGCATTCTATCCTTCTGATGTCAGTAAGATGAGGACCCAGGTTGTTGGGGACAATATGTTGATTCTGTAAACTGCTTAGAAAGATCTGTAAAGCACTGCGAAGTGATATATAAGTCTAAGTGCTATTGCTATTGCTAAGGAGACCATTATAGACTATAATGGTCTCCTTATGGTAATGAATTTTATTGGACAATATTTCTCCGAACACAGTTCTCTGACAAACTTTCTCAGAATTTTGCACAACCCTCTGAATTTATGGTAATTTTAGCCTCTTACTTTGGAGCATATTCATTAATGCAAAACCCTCCAATATAGAATAGGATACTATTGTGTTTCATAACCCAACAACCAGTGTTAATGTTTACTATTCTACTATACTATGCTAATTTTCTTGGTTAAGAACTCAGTATATGCACTGTATATACATTTGAATATACATGGTCTATATAGATTAAACACAATGATTCCATAAAATACATATCACCCTCAGATTCTTTTGAACCAGAATTTTGTATATTTAAAAGAAAGAAACCATAATTAATTGTGTTGTGCAGCAACTTTTCCCCACCTACTTTTCCCATCATGCCAAGAAAGCAGCCAAAGAAGCTGTACTTGGAATGGAAGCAGTCGCCGCCCTGGGTTCTCTTGGAGAAGGGCGGGGTATAAATCTAATAAATATAAATATAAAATATAAAGGGCACACTAGGTGTGGCAAGACTTACAGCCATGGATTCAAAGTGCAATATAACTTTTTTTTCAAAAACTGAGCTTGCACTCATCTTTGAGTGTGTGTACCTGTGTCTGTGTGTTTGCATTTTGTTCTGATTTAATAGAAATAATAATGATTATAACAATAGCATGGCAAAGTAGCAATAATGATATTCATATCTGCTAGAAATATCCTTTGCCTACAAGCAAGAAGTGGTGTGACCACAAAATTTCAAAAAATAATAAAAATAAATGAAGAAGCTAAAATGCCACCCAGTCACTTTATTGATATTGGGTAGCACATGAAATAAACAAACAAACAATTATGGGACTTTACAATTCAAACAGACAAAACCCTTCCAAATAACACCTGAGATTTAGCAACTGCTGATAAGAAACAAATCTGGATAATGTATATTGCAATACCTGGGATAGAAGAGAAAGAACTGGAGAAATCACAAAAGGTAAAGGCCTGAAAATAGAAATAGAATGACTGTAGCAAAAGAAAGCAAAGGTAGCACCAACAGGTGCCTTGAGTGCAATCCCAAAATATTTGGAGCACCACTTGAGTATCATGAGCATTACAAAATCACCATCAGTCAATTGCAAAACCAGCTTTACTTGGAACCGTTTATATCATATGACTTTCATACCATAACGCAACAACTCTACTTAACCCAGGTCCTCGGAAAAGATTTGATAGGTGTACAAAAATATCAAATCCAATCTAAACATCTGACTGACCCTGAAATCAACTATAATTAATTACTTTATGAGGCATGAAGTGTTCATAAAATGATTGCCAGTGTCCAAATTCAGTTTTGAATTTAAGCATCATCCTTCTGAAATATCTCTAATCAAGTCAAATTGTCCACAGATGCTATCATGATAGGTTTAAGCAATATTTAATATTATTTGTATCATGTTACATACCACCGTATGGTATTTATTCTTTCAAGCCATCTTCCTTTCTTAAAGATCTTGAATTTCAATGCCACATTACTGAAGATTTAATGTGAATATTGTTTATATACTTTACTATTGCCAATTATTGATTTTGGTTTCTTTTATTTTTATAGCATTTAGAAGAGCTCGGAATCATGCAGGTAAGATGTTGCTGTTGTTAGATCTAATGGATACAGGTATAAAATCCTGATTTATTGAGACCTGATGAAATGGATCCTAAAATAATATCTGCCTCTATTTACAATCTGTTTATAGGCAGAAGAGAAAAATGGAAATGTGCTTGATCATATCCAACTTTCTTTCTGTGAAAATACTGGTGCATGGAAGACTTGATACAATTGGTGCCATTATGATCTTGCTAATAAGAAGCGTTCTACAAATAAAATATTGTATTCATAGTGCTTCATGCTTTTCATTAAATATTAACTATGCTTTGGGAGACTGAAAAAAGCTGCTGCATTGGCTCCAATTAAGTGCCTGTAGCTGTAAACAAAAACGTATTGCATCAGAGATGCAATCAAGCCATTTATAAAAAATAAACACTTGTAGTGAAACTAACTAATATATCTACTTTTATGAAAGCTACTTCCCTCTGTCACTGTTTTCTTATTATTATTTGTAGTTGCCATTTATTTGGATTCAGACTGCAAGCATCCAGCCATCACCATCAGCGATGGGGACCAGAGAGCCACCCTTAAAGCTTTTGGAAAAGCAAAATCTACTATGGGTTCTCTAGTGGTGGTGGGAAAAGAGGGTTATGTTTCTGGGAAGCACTACTGGGAGGTAGAGGTGGGAGAGAGGCTGGACTGGGAGTTGGGGGTGCTGACTCAGACTCAACGGGATAAAGCCAGAAAGAAGAATTTTTTTGTGCCACTTGGAGAAGAACACTGGGCACTAAGAAGTGTCAAAGGAGATTTGTTTTCTAGTCAAAATAAGGAAAAGCTTGAAAAAAAGAGTTTCCTTTATTCAAATATTGGCTTATTTCTGGATCAAGAATCCAGAAAAATATTTTTTTATAGGTCCTGTATGCAGGCACCATTTCTTATAACCACCATTACCATTCAGTCAACTGAGAAATTGTACCCATTTTTAAGATTTGACGAGTGTACCTTGGAGTATGCGCAAAATCCTTTATAAATTATCCATATGGAAATCCCATTTTCTTTTCTTTTTTTTAAAAAAAGAAGAACTTAATCAGATTTCTCTGAGAAGCACGTTTCCATATAGTACCAGAAATAATTAGTACAGTGTCAAAACCTCCAGAAAGACTCATCTAAGTATATATATCGCTCTGTTTTCAATTAAAAAAAAGGTATTGCTTTATGTGTTCATATGTTCAGATGAAATGCCCTGAGCCCTTTCAGGATAGCTGGAGCTCTTTTTGGGTCTTCCAGCCGTAAAACAGGCAAGGCTGCTTGCAATCTTATTACTCATACTCAGATGAAGCCTAGGAAGAAAAGGAATGGTTTATGACTTGTCTCCATTGCATATTTTCAATTAACTTTCAATTTCATGGCTCTATAAAATCTGTATGTATAAAATAAAAACAATAAAGACTGTATTATTGCTCTTTTTTATGAGTTTCAGGTAGTATCCCCAACAAAAGTATTTCTGGTTTTAACTCAATACATTGTTTTATCATATTTTTCAACCATATCTTTATCTTAGTCCAATACTCCTTTGCTTCTCCACATGTCCACCACATATGATAGTAACATCCAGGTAACTGGTGAGATTTTCAACATTTAGTTGGTTTATCTTTAAACATCTTTGCCAACCTCACAGGAGGAAGGTGACATCTATAAAATAACTAATACAAATGCTTTTTATATGTGGTTGACATTGTTAATTTATCATTTCTGTCCCTCAGTTCTGCCATTTATCTAATTCTATCGCATGACCAAAATTTTTCACCCATGCTATCAGTGTCTCTTTTACTTGTTCTTCTTCCAGTTTTATACCCAAATAAATAACTATACAATTTCTTTATTAATCTTTCTTCTGTTCCTGTTAGGATTTTATCTCGTTCTGTTAGTTCTTTATAAAAACCCTTTATACATCTTTCTCATATCTAAAATGTATCAGAAGTGGGTGAGATTGATTTCACACAACACACATATGATAAATACATTTTTAATAATATAATGCAATTTTAGCTTAACTAAACAGCTTTCAACCTTGCCAGAAATCACCTTCTTCAGGATTGCAGTCAACTCCCACACAACACAAACAAACTTATCCCTTTTTTTACTTAAATTTTCAGAGGATTCCTTTTTTATTTGCATTATTTGTTAGACAATCAAGAAAAATCTAACAGAATTCCACTACAGTATGTGCAATCTTTGTCCACAAATGCCTTTTAACAATCATTGGTGTTGGAGTTAACTTTTTCTTATCTATTTTATGGAATGTATTTTTATTGGTCAATATAGTTTCTGACATTCTGTTCCACAAAACTCTTTCAACAAAAAATGTCCTTCTGGGCACTAGATTTCCAACAGTGGGACAGTTGTTATCTATTCTACCAGCCTGAACCCATCCTGAATATGGTCCAGTTAATACACTTCATATAGATTTCTTTGCATGGTAGTTCTGCTACCATTGCCTCAATAACCTTTCTCAGAAATGGAAGGTTAGAGACCAGAACTAGCCACCTAAATTTATTGGATCAGTGCATCTTTTTTTCCTCTGCTGTTTGGGCAGTTTCCTTTGTGGTCAGGTAGAACACGTTTGTCATCAATTAGATGCTATTGGACAATCAGATCAGAAAATAAGATCAACATGACAAGATGAATATTGGGTGATTTAGGTGCAATCCCCAAAAAGTGTATTCTAAGAAAATGTAATAAAACTTCCTCATTTTTATTTCTGTGGTCAAGAATCAAATCTGGAAGTCCTCTAGAGCAGGGGTCCCCAACCCCCGGGCCGCGGACCGGTGCCGGTCCGTGGCTGGGTGGGAGCCGGGCCACAGGGCCAGAGAGGAGGAGGAGGGAGGAAGGGGCAGCCCCCTGGGCAGAGCGCGTGGGAGAATGCAGGCGGGGCTGTTCGCGCGCTTGGAGTGCACCTCTTCTTCCACCCTTGTTGACAGTGGGACTCCTGAGGGGGCAGGGAGAAAGGGACTCCGCAGCAGTCCTCCCTACCGGCCGCGGATTCCCTTCTTCCCTGCCCCCACAGAGCTTCCCCAACCGGCATGCCAGCTACTTGTCTTCTTCCAGAGGCTGCGGAGGTTCCTCCCTGCCCCCGCCCCCCACAGAGCCTTCTCAGCTCCTGGAAGGAGCCTGACCGAGTGCACGAGCGACCAAGCGCAGCGGTGGCCGCCCGGGTGGGGCAGGCTAAGGCAAGTGAACGAGTCGAGCCGGGCTGAGGAGACTCCGCGGTGGGGGGGGGGACGACAGACCAACAGAGAGAGGCATAGACACAGAGAGAGACGGGGAGGGAGGGAATCAGAGAAAGTCACACACACACACACACACACACAGAGAGAGCGGGAGGGAGAGAAAGATAGACAGAGACACAGAATGAGTGATTAAGTGCCTGAATGCGAGACAGACAGACACACGCACACACAGAGTGACAGAGATGGGCGGACGAAGGAGAGAGAGACAGAAAGAAAAAGAGAGAAAGGGAAAGAAAGAAAGAAAGTGGGAGAGAAAGAAAGACAGACAGAGAAAAAGAGAAAGAAAGAGACAAAGGAAAGAAAGAGAGGAAAAAGAAAGAGAGAAAGAGAGGGAAAGAAAGAGAGGGAGAGAGAAAGAGGGAAAGAAAGAAAAAATGAGAGAGAAAGAGAAATAGGGAAAGAAAGAGAAAGAGAAAGAAAGAGAGAAAGAGAAAGAGAAAGAGAGAAAGAGAAAGAAAGAGAGAGAGAAAGAGAAAGAAAGAGGGAAGGAAAGAAAGAGACAGAGAAAGAAAGAGAGAAAGAAAGACAGAAGGAAAGAAAGAAAAAAAGAGAGAGAGAGAGAACTTATGACCACAATTGAGCCCAAAAGTTTGGTTGCTAACCAAGACCGTTGTTAAGTGAGTTTCACATTTTCCAAATTGGCCACGCCCACCCAGTCACATGACTGCTGAGCCACTCAGCCGGTCCGCAGAGTTTTCTTTAAAATGAAACCGGTCCCTGGTGCAAAAAAGGTTGGGGACCCCTGCTCTAGAGGCATTCCCAAATGATGCTCCAAGCATGCTATGGAGTTTGCTAATCTGAATCGTTATAGTGATAGAAAGTTGGTCTTTATCACTATATATCTGCTCAAGTACAGTTAGTGATAGTTTACCCCACTTACTTGTTAAGGAAAGTTTATAGCTATGGCAGTGGTGAGCAAACCCATTGAGCAATAGAGCCAAATATCAACTATACAATGATTGAAATTTCTTTTGAGAGCCAGAAGGTGTGGCCTATTTTGTGGGAGTGGCTCAGCAGTCATGTGACCATGTGGGTATAGTCAACCTGGAAAATGTGGTGAAACTCAATTAATGACACTTGCTTAGCAACCAAAAATTTTGGGCTCAATTGTTGTCATAGGTTCTCTTTCTTTCATTTCTCTCTCCCACTTTGTTTTTCTTTCTTTTCTTTCTTCCTTTCTTTCTTTTTTTCTTTCTGTCTCTCTCTGTCTCTCTCTGTCTCTCTCTCTGTGTCTGTCTGCCTGTCTCTCTCTGTGGCTCTTTATTTCTCTCTCCCTCCCTCCCTCTCTGTCTCTCTCTGCCATTCTCTCTGTGTGTCTGTCTGTCTCACTTTCACTCTCTCTGTGTGTCTGTCTGTCTTTATCTCCCTCTCTGTCTCTCTCTCACCTCCCTTTCTCACTGTCTGTCACTCTGTGTGTGTATGTCTGTCTGACTATCTGTCTCTCACTCACTCACTCACTGTCTGCGTGTGTCTCTTTCTCTCGGTGTGTCTCTGTGTGTCTCTCCCTCCCAACCCGCGGATGAGCTGCGGACCAGCAGAGCCTCATCCTTTTTTTTAACCAGGTGAACTTTCCTAAGACAAAAAAAAAAAAGAACCTTAATTGCAGGCTCAACAAAAGAAGCTGGAAAGAGATACTGAAGCCAGGAAGCTGAAACCTGGAAGTGGAGAACAACCTTTTCTGTCTCCTTACCAGCCGATCTGGGAAGACAAGGAATGCGAGGGGGATCCCTCCCCCCTCTGAGGGACTCAGGACCAGCGGAGCCTCATCCTTCTTTTTAACCAGGTGGCTAACAGAGAGAAGAAGGCAGCGCATGCCCAAGGACTGGTGCAGCAGCCGAAGATCACCTGGTTAAAGATCGCCTGTCTAAAAAGAAGGACAAGTCTCCGCTGGTCCAGGAGCCCATCCGCACGGGGTGGATCCTCCTCACATTCCTCTTCTTCCCGGAAAACATAGGCGCGTGTGCACAATAATACAATTACAGCCTGAGAGACTGCAGAAACTTCCTTCCAAAGCCCTCTGAGCAAGGAAGAGCCACTTGGGAGAGAGGCTTTGGTCCTGCTCCAGGCTACGTGCCTATGTTTTCCATGAAGTGGGGCTGTGGCCGGAAGACAAGGAATGTGAGGGGGGCAGCAGAAGAGCCGCACTCAAGCGGCCAAAGAGCCATGTGTGGCTCGGGAGCCGCGGTTTGCCAACCACTGAGCTATGGGATGTAAGAGGGAAAATTAGTGTTATTAAGGGAAGATGCTTTGCGATGGAGAGTCTCAGTTTTTTGCAGTACAGAAAAAAAAATGTTTAAAGCACAGGCACGAGAAACTAACTTCCTTTCACAAATCCACTTCTTCTAATTTATAAATCACAATCAGAGTATTTTTTTTCCTGATCATGTCTTTTATTAAAACAAAATAAAATTTAACCAGAACATACAATAACTTATTCTAACAGGCATAATGATTGTACATTCAAGCTTTAGTTTCTATGTTCACAAACCCTATAAAAATTCCAGATGGGATCACATTTTACAACAACAAAAACCATCATTGAAAACAGGACAGAAAGGCAATCAAAGTATCAATATATTTATTTGTACAGAATAGACTAATAACAAATAGCCATGTCTTCTTTTGCTATTGAAAAATGCAGATTGTGTAAAGTCTTACTATAGTCATTCAAAGAAGGTTCTACAACATTTTATTTTATGGTAATATACTTCCATATTTCATTTCAAATCTGCCCAAAATCCCATTCCACTGATATTACAATATTACAAAGCAGGTTTTCGGAAGTACAGCTTCCAGAATGGACAGAATGCTTTATACCATCATTTGAATTTGAAGAATATTTTGCAAGAGATAGTTTCCTGGGTGTTTCTATATGTATTATATTTCAAAATAAATGTATTTAATTAAAACTATGGAAGTATGTTTCTTTCAATTAATAAGTTCTATTATCAATCATAAGAGATGAGTTCCTAATGTACAACCCTCACTGGTTGCCTGGAACATCAGGGACCATTTTCAAATCCATCAGAACATAAGCATCAAACATATCAACATCTTTCAGCTGTGGGTAGGAGAAAGAAATCAAGAAAAGCCATATCAAGTTTAAATCAATCTGTACTATAAAAAATAAGCAAGCATCATAGGGTTCTTAAGCTTATTATCCAAGAGATACTAAATATGAAGGGATATTCACCGGGCGAACTTCCAAATACATTTCATCCTTCCCAGGATTGAAAAATGGAAACATTTTCCCAGAAAATCTGGCAGGGATGGACTGAATGGGATACATTTGATCAGCATCAAAAAATGAGAGTGTATGCTCTTCTCCATCCATGGCCAGGTAAACGCCTACAACTTTGCATTCTTTATTTTCACTGGGGATTATACTATTTCCTCCTAAACAGTAATATTGACCTTTGAACCATCCCATAGACACACATACACCTTCCAGTGGCTTTTCTAGCTTCTCTTGTACTAGTTTGTTTCTTGCCTCCTCAGAAAGTACTCCCAGCTCCCATTCTGTTTTTTGTCCAACTTCCACCTCCCAATACTTTTTATTTTCATCAAACCCCTCATTTGCCACTGCAATTGGAATGCCTTTAAGATCCTTTGATCCTGAATGAGATGGATTGAATCTGATTTTATTTTTGTCTTTAATGTTGAGCTTGGCATGTGTGCACTTAGGATCCAGAGTGATATTGACTAGAAAATAGGAAAACAGAATAATGTCATTGATAGAAACAAAGAGTACCATAATTCTGTAATACATTATTTGCACATAACACTTCCTGCAGATTAGTAAACTGTTTAAAATTGTACAGTATGTCAGTATCTTTCATTCTCTCCTTGGAAAATGATTATTAATCATGCATGGTTCCAAGTACAAGGTCATTAAAAGAGTTTTTATATTCAGTTTAATGGCCATGTAAATGTTTATTTATTTAATTTATCATATTTGTAAAGCCATTCATCCAGTGGTGGGTTAGTAACTTTTTTACTACTGGTCCAGATGGCTGGGTGGAGCCTCCTGCCACTGCTACTACTAGTTCATCCAATCTGGGCTGAACTGGGAGCAACCCACCTCTGCAGCCATCTCTCAAGAAAGTGACTCTATGTGCTACAGAACTGGGGAAACACTTTCTTCATGTATCACTGAATAACAACAATAAGTATCCTTTTTCACTGGTATTGCCCATTGTTATTGCTGGGATTGTAACACAGTCTTGATAAAGTGCCTCATTCTTATAAATTGTTTCATAGCCAGTATCAGTCAATTTGCATAGAAAAAAAATCTCTCAATTTATATTAGAAGTTCAGGTTGTGAGATAGATAGATGATAGATAGATAGATAGATAGATAGATAGATAGATAGATAGATAGGTAGGTAGGTAGGTAGGTAGGTAGGTAGGTAGGTAGGTAGGTAGGTAGGTAGGTAGATTAGATTAGATTAGATTAGATTAGATTAGATTAGATTAGATTAGATTAGATTAGATTAGATTAGATTAGATTAGATTAGATTAGATTAGATTAGATACAACATTACAATAATAATAATCTGTTATACTTCACTTACAGTCTCTAAATATGGTATGTATTTTCTAAGTTTTCTTTCTAATAAATAAAAACCTAGAAATCCATACATTTAAAAAAACATGTTATAAATTCAATTAATCAGATTGACTTAGAATGCTGTATTTTTAAGACCATTTCAAAATACTATGTTATTTTCAAGTATTAGCATATCTCAAACTTTTGCATATGTCCTAAACTAGCTATGAAATTATCATAATTAATACTGAATTCTTAAAGAAACAATATCATAGTGTAAAAGTTTTATATTATATTTATATTTATTTATATACTGGTTATTTGGTACTTTTCGTACTCTGTTTCAAGTAACTATCCAATTACAACAACTGTGATTAATATGTAGCCTAGTGTCTTCATAGGATTTCCACTTTTACACATAATCTGCCAAATATATAAAATATTTTAAATAAAAACATTTCATTATTTCTTAATATTAAAAAACCCTTTTTTTAACTTATTCAGAGATTTTATTTGAAAATTTTAATCTAGGATCACTGTTCCAATTCAATGTAATATTGGAACCTCCATTACATTACATTAAATCAGCTGGGTGAACTAATCTTAAGTATTAGCACCTTGGTTCAACAATTATTTTTATGAATGGACAGCATATTGAGCTTTTTCAAATAAATATTTTTTCTAATTATCTTTAATTGGTTCTGAACTAAAAGAAATGGTTGGGGTTTTTTATGTCCTCAAGGTCGCTATGAGATTAATGACATTAGTGTAATTTCTTATTGGAATTAACCCCAAATAAGATGTGATGTATATAATATTATAGTTACTATATTGCAAATAGCATCTGAAAGGGTGACTACTAATCATTTGAATTATATGGGGGGGGTTTTTTCCGTTTCCTTATCTTGCTAATGAATGTCCTCATTTGTCATATGCTCTTTCCATCTTAGCTGCATTTTTAATACAGATTCTTCATAATTTTGGATAGTATTCAATTACTAGAGGTCATATTCACAAATAAACATACCTGCATTGGATGATGCCCTCCTGAAATCTGCAATATAAATCAGTTGAACAAATAAGAATGATGACATTTGCATGGATTTCTTTATTACCAAGGAAGACAAATTGCTGAAACCATGTAGGATCTCTATAACTCACCTAATTCTGCTGAATCTTTTACTGAAAAAGAAACATCCAATATTACATTGATTGTAATAGTATAATTACAAAGGTTCTAAAAAGAAAAAAGTGTAATTACATTTTAAAAGCTTCTGACAAAAAATACTAAAGATATAACAACCAATATGAAGGACTTAGAATTAAACATGAGCAAAAACAAAAGTAGTACTATAGGAAGTTTTACTGAATTCAGTTAAACAGACTCTTATTTTTCTTAATCAATGATGGCCATGTAACCTTAACTGTACTTTTAGAACCCTCTAGTTGGGAGAGCATGGGTAAAATGTGTGTTAAACCTTTGAAAGGGTTAACACACTGATAATGCATTTTAAGAACTCTTCAATTCCCTTTCACTAAACTTTCCATTCAGTGACAAAAAGAGTAGAGCTTGCTATATGAAACATCATTACATGATATATTGATATGCATTCTAAAACTTCTGAATAGATCCAACCATAGAGAGAGGAATGTTTCTTCTGTCTGTGCCAGATATGGCTAAGACCAACCATAAGTGGGCAAGAATCTTCATTTACGTTTTGGAAAAACAGTTTGGAAGAACTATGCCTACAATCAACTTTTGAGACATATCCATTAATATGAGCATATACGTATATCCAAACAAATACACATGAAGATACTGTCTTATTTACATGCATGTATATTTAGGATTTCCTTTCACCATTTTCCTAAGCATTATTGTTGTTTATGTCATACAGAATTTAAATCTATAATGGAACTAAGTTAAGCATGATTTAAGATGAAGTCTGAAAATAGTTGGATATACTGTAATTCCATTCATACTTTCATTCACCAACAACTGAAAATTACATTAGAATTTGTTCCCTTACCAAATTTCTCTTCCACTTCTTTCAATTCTATAAACAAACAAATTGAGGAATCAATGAAAAACAGGAAACCCCTTTACTCCAATTTTAAATTGCTAATTCCATTAAATACCAGCA
This sequence comes from Rhabdophis nuchalis, assembly GCA_039707465.1. Classification (NCBI taxonomy): domain Eukaryota; kingdom Metazoa; phylum Chordata; class Lepidosauria; order Squamata; family Natricidae; genus Rhabdophis; species Rhabdophis nuchalis. The sequence goes on from CM077647.1 coordinate 145,311,940, forward strand.
GGGATGATAAGACTCATTAAAATGTTTCAGATGAGTTATTTGATGAAATTTAGATAATTTCATGTTTCTCTATTAACAATGCTGCTACTGTCCTGGCAGCTCTGTGGAATGCAGAGATGACCCAGAATGGACATTATTTTAATTTAATTTATTAAATTTTTATACCGTCCTTCTCCCTTACGGGACTCAAGGCGGTGTACAGGCACTAATAAAAGTCCATGATATAAAACATAAAATACAGTTAAAAATCTATTAAATAGCGACTTCCTTCCGGTTGGCCAGAGGCAACGGTCGGGTCTTGTGCTCGTCCGCCGCTTGGTTGCCTCTGCAGCCCCCTCGGGGGCAGGGAGTTCTTTTAAAGGACTCCCGCTGTACGGGCAGCTTGCGGGGAATCCCCCCATCCCAACGGCAGTTGGGGGGTGGCCCCCACTTTGACCTAGGCACAGAGGAACGAGTCACGGGGTGTCGTCCCCTTTGCCGATGGAGAGCCGGAACAGCTATCTCGTTTAAAGAAGGACTGAAATGCCGGGGTTGAAGGCAACACCGAGGCTCTTGGCTGCAAAGTGGATCATGAGTGATTTTGCCTTAATGTTCTCAACTTTAAGTTTGAAAGAAGAAGGAGGGGGGAGTTTGTAAAAAAAAACCTCAGAAAGGGGGGGGGAAGCGGCGTTTAGAAATGCTCCCCAGGCTTGGGGAGGCGGAGGAATCAACATCCGATTTTTTTAAACCATAGTGAAAGGCTTTCCTTTACGATCTCTGGATACTTTGTATCAAAGTCTGGCAACAACTGAAATTATTTTCACTAACTCTCGGCAGCTTCCAGGAGGGCGGGGAAAGATGGCGTTCCTTTGTTCTCAGGAGACATACTTTTCTTGAAAAATTGCTGACACTCCCTTGTGTTCAGGACTGTTCTTCTCTTTTTATTAATGGATGGACGTAATTGATTAATTGGACCTTTCCCTGATGTGCCTTCTTTGTTGTTTTTTTTATCTGATTGCCTTTAAGAACTTGTTTTCTCTCTGGACTATAACCAAATGGAATTTTGAATTTGGACATTGGCTTTTGCTCTCTCCTTGCCTCACGGACTGCTTCTCCAACAGACACCATATTAGTGACAAGGACTTAAAACTTTCATTATGGCTTCAAAAAAGCAGCTACATCAACCTAAGAGTACTTCAATGCTACCCAAAGAAACAGAGGTGGAAGCTTCACAGTTATCAGCAATAGAGGAAACGCTACAAAACATTATGAAAGAAATTAAAGAAATCCGGAAAGAAAATGACAGTTCCAAATTAGAACTTTTGGAGACACAGAAAGCACTAATGGAAAATAAACAAAGAATTGATGGACTGGAGAGGAGGATGGCTGAGACAAGGGAAGAGCTAAAAAATTCTCACAAGGAAATAGTGGATTTGGCTGGTCATATGTCTAGGATGGATTTTGAAAGGATGTCTTACTTTTTAAGATTTCAGAATGTTCCTGAATCAAGCAATGAGGATTTGAAAGATTTAATGTGTACGATATTAGCAGATTATACAAAAAAGAGTAATGAAGATATTTGGGGGGACATCGATCTGATCTATAGAATTAATTCTGCATATGCCAGGATAAATGAAGTACCCAGAGAGATACATATTAAATTTATAAGAAGGTCAACAAGGGAGGGGATCCTGAGAGCACAGAAAGACGGTCCTTTAATTTATCAACAGAATGAGATTGCCATCTTGAAACAGATCCCGAAAAAGATTAGAGAGATAAGGAGGAAATATTCCTTCTTATCAAAAAGATTATTCAAAAAGGGGGTGTAGTTCAAGTGGGTGATGCCCGAGGGAATGTTGGTGTTCTGGGAGGGGGGAAGAGTAAGAATTAAAACAATTGCAGAGGCGGAAGCCTTTCTTTAAAAAAACTCCTCAATCCTGGAGGATGAAAATGGGGGAGCGGAGGGGGCCACGGCTCCGCCCACTGGAGGTCAGGGAGAGGAAGATACAATTGCCAAAAGACTTAGATCTCACAAGTGACTTTATTTCTGTATAGTACAACTTTTAGTTGGATGTTTACAAATGATTGATTGCATAGATTTTAAAATGAAATATTTCTATCTCTTTTCACTTGGTAGATAGAATGAAAAATTTATTGTATTATCTACCTTTTTTTTTATGAAGCCTTGGAGGGGCCGACACCTCCGACATAGAGGTTCTCAAAATGTCTTTGTAATTCCTTATAATCCCTTATCCTATTTTTATAAAAATTTGTAAAACCCAATAAAACTTTATCAAAACAAAAAATCTATTAAATAGCTAGCCTGACTAAAATCCTGTTAAAAACCCTTACTAAAACAATTTTAAAAACTATGCCATTATGTGGTTTTTCTTCAATCTAGCATTGCTCAACTAGCAGTTTGATTTGCCAATTAGCTCATAGCAATGGACATACAGCACAAAAAAAACCAGATTAGATTTACTTCAGCTTGGACTGCAGCATTAGGGCACTTCATAGAGAGATAATACTGACAAATGCTGGTTAGGTTCATATGGATTATTTATTGATTTCAAGAATAAAGAAAGGAAACATGGAATAATAAGGGACAACACTTGTTTGTTCAGCTTTGCTCTTCTTGGTTACCACTGACATTTAAAACCCTGAATGTCATAGGCTATAAAACATCATATCAACAAGAGAGATCTTTCTGAAGATATGCCAACTGCTAGAAGTTGAAATATTGATTACCCAGGGAATAATTTTTTTCTATGCTGGTTCCAAGGATATAAAATATGGTCCCTAAAGAGACGTCCTCCCATTTAAGACAAAAATAAAAGCAAGCAAATTTCACCCAACTTTTAATATTAAATAATTTAATAATTAAGTTTAGGTTTATTATTTATATTGATATTCTTACTATTCTTACTTACTATTCTATTGCTTTGAAATTGGAATAAAGAAGAAAGGGATTTATATATTAAATAAGAAACACTAAGCAACTATGAAATTACCTTTTTCAGATTTGTTTTTTTCATTTTCTGGGAGAAATAGAGTAGAGTTAGCCACCTGCTGGTATAGCATTTATCAGATAGTGTTCTAAATTTCATATAAAATTCAATTCCATCCTAGGGATGAGCATTGTTAAAATGTTACTTCAAACTTTGAACAAAATAGTTCCAATGTAATCCAAAATGTACTATTACCCATTATGGAACAACGGAAACTTAAATCAAACCTGTTTCTCAGATGTTTCTTTTTTTTGTTTTTGTTTTTAGTTCTAAATCCATAAGTATAGTTGGGATAATATCCCTGTTACCAACCACACAATCTACATTTTTTATAATAAACTAGCTTTCTATAACAAACCAGCTTTCAATTACATAATTAAACAAACATAGATCTTGAAACAAAATTCTTCACCCCGATTGTTAGAAAGCATGTATCACTTAGTGAGAACTTTCTTCGATTTTCATTAACACCAAGGAACTTAATGATAGCAACTGATTAAGTAATGTTGCAATTATTCTACTATTAGTTTGCAGACACAATATTATCCCTTATGAAACAAAATGCCCCCTTTTACCTATATCCATTTATCCTGTGCTGAGAATAAAATTTCAAAACAGGAAAATTGGGGTTTTGGCTCTCCGTGAAGAATGTTTGCATATCCTATTCTAGCTCAGTTTCTGACAAAAGAAAGTGGATGATATTGCTATGAGAATCTAAAACATTATCCAATAAGATGGATTACTCAATCTTCGGAATAAAAGAAGGTTCTTACCTCGTAAATTTTTAAGGGTTAATATTTCTACAAGAAATAATATACAAGATTAATAACAAGAGAAAATACACATGAAGATACAAAACATGCACTAAATACCAGTTGATAAGAGGTGGATATTCAAAACAGATGATACATGTGTTTCATCATATTAGGGAAGGAGTATTCCTCCCCATACTACAACTTTAGCCTCATTAAAATATTTGCATGCATAAGAGTCCTGTAAAAGGCATGACAACTTTTATGTGTATCTCAACATTATGGTAGAGAGTAAAGGAAATGGCCTTGAAGGATAAGAAAAAGCACTGCAAGCAAAGCAATGGCTGCATGAAAGGGATTTGAACCAAAGCCAAGAAAGTAACCTAAGTAAACATCTCAGATAAGCCCGTTCCTAGTTCACATGAAGGGAAAGGGAAAGGGGGAGCAGGCATATTCATACTTCCACAATTATGTTACTACAGCTCTACAGTAGAGATAGTACTAATCTAGTTTATTGTTGAAGGGCTAATAATTATTGAAGAAATTATATAAATTACATAATTTAAATTATTTGTGCAGTGATATCATGACATGTGTAACATCACTCCTCCTATATAAACATTCATGTTTTTACAAGTGTAATGATTCTGTATGGTGATCATAACTATAATAAACATTACTAAGGGGAGGAAGAAAAGAAAAATAAATAGTTACCATCATTTAGAGCTTTCGTTTCATTTACTGCACATAAAGGATAGGAACAATAATCAGAACATGATTATTTATATTCTTTAAATCACTTTAAAAGAACAACAGAATTGGAAATGATCTTGGAGTTCTTACCTCCCTGCTCAAGCATTAAACCCTACAGGTAAAACTCGAAAAATTAGAATATCGTGCAAAAGTTCATTTATTTCAGCAATGCAACTTAAAAGGTAAAACTAAAATATGAGATAAGACTCATTACATGCAAAGCAAGATAGTTCAAACTGTGAATTCTCATAATTGTGATGAAAGTTCATCTGCAGAAGGAAGCATGAAGTGCTCCAAAATCTCCTGGTAGACAGCTGGGTTGAAATAAATGTACTTTTGCATGATATTCTAATTTTTTTCTGACAAGTGGCTGTCCAATCTCTTCTTAAAAGCCTCCAGTGTTGGAGCACCCACAACTTCAAAAGGCAAGTCGTTCTACTGATTAATTGTTCTGACTGTCAGAAAAATTCTCTTTGGTTCTAGGTTGGTTGTATGTTGGTTGTCTCCTTGATTAGTTTTCATCCATTGCTTTTTGTCCTGCCTTCAAGTATAACATAAAGTTAGACTTGCCACCCAAGTTAGATTTATATCCCAGAATTTCAGAATCTTCATCATGAATCATCTGACACTGTACACAAATTTTCCTAGAGCGATTACCACTACCTTTTATCATCACTTTGTCATCCTATTTGTCACTCTTGGAAGATGATATTACAACTCACCTGTCTGAGCAATCTTCAGTTTGTCTCCTAGAATAAAAAAACATGTCTTTTAATATGTGTATGCTGCATAGAACAAAGTATTCTAAGCATCATGAGATAATGAATCCCCATGTCGGATAAGTATTTTGACGAATGCAAAGGATTTTTGGTATACAGTGGTACCTCGGTTCACGAACTTAATTCGTGAACTGACTCTGGTCGCGAACCGAATTGGTTGTGAACCGAGGCACAGTTTCCCATAGGGTTTAATGTAAATCCAGTTAATCCGTTCTGATCTTTTTTTTGGTTTTAATTCTTGAACTGACTCTGGTTGCGAACCGAATTGGTTGTGAACCGAGGCACAGTTTCCCATAGGGTTTAATGTAAATCTGGTTAATCCATTCTGATCTTTCTTTTGGTTTTAATTCTTGAACTGACTCTGGTCGCGAACCAAATTGGTTGTGAACCGAGGCGGAGTTCGTGAACCGAGGCGGAGTTCGTGAACAGAAGCGGAGTTCGTGAAACGGACCATATTTTTATGAACTTTTCTGTTCGTGAACCGAAACGGAGTTTGTGAACCGGAGCATATTTTTATGAACTTTTCTGTTCGTGAACCGAGTTGTTCGTGAACAGAGGTGTTCGTGAACCGTTCGTATAAAATTCTTAGAGGTGGTCTCCAAATTCTAGTATAAGGACACTTTTTCTTTTCTTTTTCCGTTTTTTTAAGATAGTTTCTCCTAACCAATCATGTCTGATTCTCAGGGGCAGTATTCATCTTCATTTCCTAATTGAAGGAATCAGCATTGTCTGAAGATGCTTCCATGATGATGTGGCTAGCATGGCTAAGCAACAGAATGCTATTATCTATCCACCAAAGTGGTACCTATTTATCTTCTGTGTTTCCCCAAAAATACAATAGGATCTTATATTTTTTGACCTATGAAATATGGCCTTGGGCTTATTAGAGAGGGAAGGCTTATTATTTTCTGGGGCAGGCGAGAAGTGACCTTTCAAACTCCATTGCATTCCTTGCTGTTGTGTCGAGGGAAGCCGTTGGTAAAAAAAACAAACTCCATCTTATGAATTCTATCAAACTTCTTGAACTCGTGAGAAGGGTTTTTTTTAACCAGGGGCTTCCCTGGACACAATAGCGAGGACCACTGCAGACTTGTAAAGGTAAGAGGTGCACCTCTCAGGCCAACACTACCCACCCCACCCCAATGGTAAAGGCAACCTGTTTGCTTCCCTTCCCTGCCATCCCTTTAGAGGGGGAGAAGTGAGGCACGCCTCTTACCTGCCCAGTCCAGCTGTGTTCCTCGTCCTTTTGTCCAGTGAATCACCTTGTAAAAAAACCTCATGAGTTCGACCTCACAAGTTGAACTCATAAGTTTTTTTTACAAGGGGATTCACTAGACAAAAGGGTGAAAAACACAGCTGGACCGGACAGGTAAGAGGTGCACTTCGCTTCTCCCCCACCCACCCTGCCTGCCCCCTCGCTAAAAGGACGGTGGGGAAGGGAAGTGGGCAGACTGCCTTTATGATTGGGGTGGGATGGACAGTGTTTTTTGTGCAAGAGGGAACAGGTGGGGGTGATCATATTGCTGCCTGCCGCTTTTATTGCGGCAGGCTCTTTTTGTGCTTAAATAGTTGGGGAGGGCTTAGTTTTGGGGGGAGGGCTTATTGTGGTGCATGCTCTGATAAGCCCAACTGGGCTTATTTGCAGGATATGTTGTATTTTCGGGAAAACATGGTACTTGTATTTGCATGCAAGATTGGCAGCAGCTAGCGCAAGAATGTGAGCTCACTCAGTCATGCAGTGCTTGGGTTTGGAACTGCCAACTTTCTGATCAACAAGCCCAGCGTATTAACTGCTAGGCATTGCATGTATCTTTTTTTTAACTGATGATAAACAACCATATCCTATAAACTACTAAATGGTTGGTTAAAACTTTCATTTTAAAATAAGGCATTAGATTTGGTTCATTATTTGGCCAGGTAGCTGTCCATGTGTCCGTGAACTTGTCATACTCTAATAGTATTTATGATGATACTTACTTTTTAATTTATACAGAGTGCCAATTATTATAAGAATGCTAAGTACTGCAATCAAAAAAAAGGCAACCATGTATCCAGATGTGGCAGGGAAAAAGATATCTGTAGGTAAAAATAAATTATCATTAAATTTGATTTTTTTTTTTTATTATCTTGACATTTTTCAATTGTTTCTTAACTGGAAAGCAAAAAATAATAAAAGTTAGAGAGAGACAATTAAGCGATTTGAAGTTTTCATTCTGGAGATTGCTCAACCTCAGAAACTAAGAATTTTGACTTTCATCTACAGTTTTACTTCATACAAATAATTATACATACTTTCCCCTTTCTGATCTCAGCATTGTCTCATTATTTTATAGCTACCTTTTGTTAATTGGTAAATGCCAGATATCTGTAATACCACAAAACTTCAAATCGAATTAAGTTATACCTGACAAAAAGCAAAATGAAAGCAGGACTATAGCAAATGATGGAGAATTTTGAGAGCGTGCTATTGGATTATTATCTATCTCTATAGAACCATCCATTTGATTGTACCTAAGCCTGGGTTTATAAAATTATATCATACAACCATTAAGTTGTATGTATGACAGATGTAAAAGAGTCTATTCTGTGGAACACAACAAATATCATGATTAATGGGTTGGATTAGGAACAGAGCCAAATTTCATAGTATGGCACTTTCAGTGATCCAGTGATACCAGACTGATTGACTGCTGAAATTGTCCACAGTATCTGGAAGGAAGCAAAGAACACATACTGAATTGAATAAATAAATGAATAAATGACATTTACATTAGCTATTGTTAACATGTTATATTAATTTTACCATTCATACTTAAGTATTCTAATATGTATATACGGTACATGGTGGTGCAGTAGAATGCAGTATTGCAGACTAACTCTGCCCCCTGTCAGAGTTCAATCCTCATTGGCTTAAAGTTGACCCAGCCTGCCATCCTTTTGAGGTCGATAAAATAAGGACTCAAATTGTTGGGGGCAATATGCTGACATTTTTAAATCACTCAGAGAGTGCTGTCAACTATGGAGTGACATATAAGTCTAAGTGCTATTGCAACATATATGTATACATACTAATTATTGTGTTTTTCAGTCAATTTTAACTCCTGCAATTGCTTGAACACTGCAATTTTCTTGGCACAGTTTTTCAGCAGTGCCATTTCCTACTTCCAAGGGCTAAGAGAGAGTGACTGGCTCATTGGTTTTGTGTCTAAAACGGGACTAAAAGTCATAGTCTCTAATTTCTAGCCTGATGCTTTAACCATTAGACCAAACTTGCTCTCATATAGTGTTAGCATGATTAAAACTAGAATCAACCCATCATTTATGTACAACTCTAAAATGATGTATATTTATTCAAGCTAAATGTAACTGTTAAATAAATTCAGTACCTGAATTTATTTTTTTAAGGTTATGGTTAATATTAAGGAACTGCGAACAATAAAAACCCAAGCATTTTCACATTAGCTATGAAGAAAAACCATGAGTCAATCTGTAATATGGGGAAATGACATGGATCCTCTTATTAGTATTTCCTATTTTACAAAGTGATATTGTACTTTCCAATTAAGCTTCACCAGGTAGAAAAATCATATCCATATGTACAGTATCTTGGTCCTAAGTATATATTCTGTATAACTATATTCAATATACAGATGCACGACAATACATTTACTACTATCTCCAACCAGCTCACATAGTAAATAGGAAATAATACAAAAAAAAATGTTCATAAGAATAATATCTCACTTATATATAACACCGTTCCTTATTCACCTTCAATGACAAGTGATGTTGATCCCAATACTAGATTTGAAGTCTTTTTGACAACCCTGCAGGACAGAGCATTGCCAGCACCTGGCTCTAGAAGAATATCCAGGTTGGTGCTGTTATGAACAACTGGAGCAGAAGCAAGTTCCCGCCCTTTGCTGTCCATCCATGAAATCTGAAAAAGCTCAGGTGACTCTTCTACTTCGGTTTTACAGGTAAGTTTGATTCCACTGCCCTCATATTGCTGAAGCATAATCAGTGGGCTTCTGAAACCTAAAGACAGAAGTTGATTTAATGTGAAATCTAACGATCCATCCTTCCATTCATTCACCCATCCATCCATCAGCTATCTCTCTATGTCTCTAACTATACATCTATCTATCTCTGTCTATCTGTTGATGAGATGTTTATAAATTGTGTTGATTTGCATCATTTGAATTATACACAGCTAGGTTTGAATTTCCTGAGTCATAATTCATATGTTACTTATTAGGTAATAAAAGCATACATTTAGTGAAGACAAAAGCAACAGTTCCCTTGTGTCCTAAAAATCCAGGAAGTTCTTGCCAGGGCTTCAGGCTTTTTGTAAGCTATATTAGCTGCATAAGAAGAACCTACTTTGTATATTGAGTTAGTACAATAGATGGAAGAGGGCTAGTAGATAAAAATTGTACAGACCCATGTAAACTGCTACTATATCTATAAAGACATCAGGACTTGGACCTTTGAGTCAAAGGGATTATAAATCTAAGCAGTAATTAAGATCACAGTGTAGGGTAAAAGTGCAAGGTTTCTTTAGAAAGCATTGAAACAGGAGAGTTCTATTATTCTGTGCTGGAATACAAATCAGAAAGAATCTGTCAGCAACTGTTCCAATTGTAACATTGCGGAGAAATTATTAAAAAGTGTAAGGTTTTGTGAACAGCATTTTACCATCGGATGTGAATGTGCAGCTTATAAAAATTTGTGCCCCTAGATTCCTTCTGATATTGTTACAAAAATGAACATTGATAGGAGCTCTCTATTTTGATTTCTAAAATACTCAATTTTTCAGCAAGTTAGATTTTTGTAATGAGATTAATTTGTGGAGGGGGACAATATGAAAGGGATAAAAAGTGGCTACAGGGTCTGAAAAAACTGAAAATTACTAATGCTTAGTACTTAATCCGACCCAGGTTTTTGCTGCTGAGCAGAAGCATTGATAGGACCAGTTTTATTAATATCAATTTTAAGGCAAAGTTTTTCACAGAGTAAGAAAAGGTTTCATAAGTGTAGGAGGCATGATATTTTGAAGGAATAAACATATTTGGAAATTTAAAATATTATGTGGGTATATTCACAAAATAAATATTGTGAATGATATTGCATCCTCATTAACTAAATCAAAAAAAGACTTTCCATATTTTTCAGTATATAAGATGCACATTCCCCCCCCCCAAAAAAAAATAAGTGGGTAGAAATGTCTATGCATCTTATAGAGCTAATGTTGCCAAAGCCCTGCCCATCTACCTGCCCCCATCCTTTGGCCTCTGCCTCCCAACAATTTGCCTCCTTGCAGCAAACAGCAAACAGCCTGGTTAGCTTCAGCACAGCCTGATTTAGCACGAGTTGCTGATTGGAGGTTGGACTGCCTCCCAGAATGCCATCTATCAGCTGTTCCAGGCTGCAGAGATCACCACCTATTGCCACCTCCACACATCGCATTTTTTGCCTTTGGCATCCTGTTTTTGGCCTCTGTGTGCCCTATTTTCGGCCTCTGCATGTCACATTTTTGGTCTCCACATACCACATTTTTGGCCCATTCCAAGGGTAGACAGCGGTGATCTCATTGCCTGGAATGGGCCAAAAACAGGACACATGGAGGCCAAACATTGGGGGTGTGGAAGCGGTAATAGGCAGTTGTGAACTACACAGCCTGGAACAGCTGATAGGCAGTTTTCTCGAAGGATGATCCAACTGCCAATGAACTGTTCGTGCTAAATCAGGCTGAGCTGAAGTTAACCAAACTGTTTTCTGTTTGCTAAAAGGAGGCAAATTGCTGGGAGGCAGAGGCAGTGGCAGATTTTTTTTTATTTTCCTCCCCAAAAGCTAAGTGTGTCTTATTGTTTGGAGCATCTTATAGTCCAAAAAATATGGTAATTACTGAAAGACAGATTGGTAAAACTGAAAGCTATTAAGATTCTTCTTGCTAATCCTACACTAATTCTATTTTTATTCTGGACTGTCAGACTTTCCAACAAAGTATTAAGTGGTAGACCAAGTCATTTCTGGGCACTCTTGATTAGAACAAGGTAAATAAATTGAAAAATCTGAGACTAATGCTAAAAAAATGAGTGTATAACCAATTAAATTCTCCTTAATTAATCAACAAAGTTTTAAATAGAGCATATTATATAATGTGAATAAATTAATTATCAACATCTTTAAAAAGGATTATTGTGACATTATTGAAAAAGTGAAAAAAGTGTAAGTTACTTTCAATTTCATGAGCTTAATCTGCCATTCAGTAATAATGGGACATCTTTAATCGTTACTTTATTTTTTTAGAACAAAAAATAAAAATTCCCCTACTATTCATTCCTTTTTCCATTAAAATATAATTCCTGCAATTAACTGATGAAATTTATAGTTTTTAATCTGCCAATTAAAGTTATTGATCTTCAAATAAAGCACATACACACAAACACCACGAGTTCAATTTAAAAAATGGAAGCTCTTTACCTACTGTTGAATAAGTCATAAGCAAGAATAGTAGGAAATGGGCAACCAACTTCTTTGAATAGGAGAGAAGAGCTATACCAGAAAAAAAAAGCATGAAGAAACATTGATGAGCCCACAGGAACCGTAAATGAAATATAATTATAAACAATTTAAACTATAAACTATATTGCAATGTTATGAACATTTTAACTGGGAATAATTTCACCAAACTAAGTGTAACTCTGCATTGAGTTGATATGATTGAGTTCCATATCACAACTGATTATCTCAGTCCCCCACCCCTCCTTTTCTGATGATATTCCCTGAATGTATGAATTCAAAATAGCTTACCATTTAAGTGTAAAGCTTCCATGATTTGGCTTGAAGCAATATTAAATATGAAGCATAATACTGATACAGTGTCACTAGTTTTCTTGCCATAGATTTTCTTGTTAATTATTTACTATCCTCTGACAATGAAACACTAGCGGGTGTGGTAAGCAGGTAGCTCTGGCTCATTTGAAATCCTTGACTGAAGTGGAAAGTGCCATTTGGTTTCTGTATCTGTTTTTGAGACTCTGAAAAGGAATTGGAGAGCTTAAGAAGCTCTAGACTGCCAAACTTGGAATCCACCACCCAGAGATCATTATATCTTAGTACAAGACCACCTTATCTTCCAAGGGAGGAAAGTGTTCTACTCATTTTTATGAACAATTTTTATGAAAACTTGTTCGTCAAAAAGATGAGCTTGTGCCAAGCTGTCCCATTGTTTGATTGTTCCCACTATCATAATATTTCTCCTTATTTCTAGGTTGAATCTCTCCTTGATCGGTTTCCATCCATTATTCCTTGTCTGGCCTTCAAGTGCCTTGGAAAATAACTTGACTCCTTCCTCCATGTGGCAGGCCCTCAAATATTGGAACACTGCTATCATGTCTCCCCTGGTCCTTTCTGGGACTAGCCATGCCCAGTTCCTGTAACCATTCTTCATATGTTTTAGTCTCCAGTCCCCTAATCATCTTGGTTGCTCTTCTCTGCACTTTTTCTAGAGTCTCAACATCTTTTTTATAGTTTGGTGACCAAAACTGGATGCAGTATTCTAGATGTAGTCTTACTAGGGCTTTATAGTATTCGTAACTCATGTGATCTTGATTGTATCCTTCTGTTAATGCAGCTTAGAATTGCATTGGCTTTTTTGGCTGACGCTGCATATTGTTGGGTCATATTTAGCTGGTTGTCCACTAAGACTCCAAGATTCCCTCTCACATTTACTGCTATTGAGCTTGGTTTCACCCAGTCTATATGTGCACTGTTGGTTTTTCTTGCCTAAGTGTAAGATTTTACTTTTCTCTACATTGAATTTCATTTTGTTAGATAGGGCCACAGGTGGGATTCACCGGTTCACCCCAAGAGTTAGTTAATTGCTTATGTAGTTCAGAGAACGGGTTAAAAATAAAATGCAAGAGAGGTTTCCCCCCCCTCTCTCCCTTCAGTTAATAGCTCCACTTAACAGTTGCAACTGGAATGCAGCTGATACATGCTGAATCAAGTCAATAAACAACAGAAACTGACAGGATTAGGGCAGGGAAACCCATTAATCACCCATTTAGAGATGTGATTAACCTCTTCCCTTCAAGAAGACAGACAAGATTACAAACATTTTCATAGAAGTGTTATTTAAGAGTATTAAATAACACTTCTATGATCAGCTTCCCAAGACCTTTTATAATTGCTGCAGTGTCGGCTACTTCTTGTTTCTTCCTGGGAGTGGGGGGGGGGGGAGATACAGAAGGAGACAATGATGCAGCTTGATTACACAGGCTGTGAATTTAGTGCATGTGTGGTCCAGCCAGCTGTATTGCTTCTGCTGTGAAGCACCCAATTTAGATCATAGAGAACATACATCAATAGAGTTGGAAGAAATAGTGGCTTTTGGCAGCACACCCAGGCTTTCAGTTAGCTTGAGCAGCTGCTCTTAGTTTCCCTCTCAGCTGCTGCATTTGCTTTTGGGTTAACTTTTTTTAAAAAGGGAAATGGCTCTTTTAAGTTTTCTGCATTATTTTAGTGGTGCCTGGCACTGTCCTTTTGGGATGTACTTCCCTCACTCTTTTTGAAAGCCTCTAGTGATGGAGGCAAGCTACTCCATTGGTTGGTTTATCTCACCTTTAGGAAATTTTTCCTTAGTCCTAGATTGCTTCTCTCTTTGGTTAGTTTCCATCCATTGTTTCTTGTTGTGCCTGTTGGTGCTTTGGAGCAACTTGCCTCAAGAAGTTGTAAATGGTCCAACACTAAAAGTGTTTAAGAGATTAGACAACCATTTGTTTGAAGTGGTTATAGGGTTTCCTGCCTAAGCAGGGGGTTGGATTAGAAGATTCTAAGGTCCTTTCCAACTCTGTTATTCTATTCTATTCTAAATATTGAAACAGTGCTATTTTATTGTGCTATTTTATTGTGAGTTGGACTAAGGAGAAATTTCCTAAGGATGAGACCAATGAAGTTGACCATGCTGACTTAGTCACATGACCCATTTCCTATAGAAAACACAGGGAGTCACAAAACCTGGGTAGATGTGGCTGGGGGGGGGGGTCATGTGACTGGGTCAAGTGACATTGAATTGGTCATGACCACCCAGCCATGACCACCCTCTGACATGACCACCAAGCCATACCCACAGATTCAGTAATAAAAAAAAATGGAATCCCACCACTAGATAGCACTCAGTGTTCAAGTCTGTTAAGATCCATCTGGAACTTGAGCTTATCATATAGGGTGTTAGCTATTCCTGCCATCGTAGTATCATCTGGAAATTTGGGAAGTTCTTCTTCTATTCCCTCATCTAAGCCATTTATGAAGATATTGAAGAATACTGGTGTTCGATTGCAAGAAGGATTCCGACTCAGGCATAGTCAAACACCAACATTTATTAACAACTATATACAAGGACATCAGGAATAATACAGGCAAAGGTTTCCCTCCTGACTGCAGCTTATATAGGCTGTCAGGCGGGAAAACCTCAGCAAGGCAGTTGCAACATTGTTTCACTTAACTAGACAGAATCCGGCCAGCCGCGTCTCAGCCAATCAGATGCGGCTGTCTGCTCCATACAGGAATGGGGTAACTTAGAGTTCACCAGACTTTCTGGCACGGTCGTAAGTCTGAGGATCTAACAACTGGGCCTAAGATAGTACCTTGTGGTATCCCTCTGCCTACTTTCCTCCATGTAGACATACATCCATTAAGGACTACTTGTTGAGTAGTCAGTTACAAATCCATCTGGTGGTGATGCTATCTATCCCACTTTTTACTAGCTTACCAAGAAGTAGGTTGATGTCTACTTTGTTGAATGCCTTGTTGAAGTCTAAGTATATTATGCCACAGTATTTCGTGGGCCTACTATTTTAGTCACTATGTTGAAGAATGAAATAAGATTGGTTTGCCATGATCTGTTTTTAACAAACCCGCACTGACTGCAAGTTATTACTTTACTCATTTCTAGATGTTCAGAGATCAGTTTTTTTAATTATATTTTCCAGTACCTTCCTGGATATTTGTGCAGCCATGCTGGCTTTTTTCTTGGATTTCTTGTTTTTCTTTCTCATTGGTATTGTGCTGGTCTGGGTTTTTATGATCATATTTTTCAGAATTTCCCAAGATTCTTCAGTTGTTTTCCCTTTTAGGATTTTCATCCAAGGAATCTTTCCCAAGTTCTCTCTGAATTTATAAAATCAGCTCTTCTAAAATCTAAGACACTTATTATGTCTTATTGCTTGTGTTTACATTATGTTGAATTTTACCTAGTTCTTGTGGCTCCTTATAAAATCCATCTTTCTCTATCTTTTTTGTACCTCATCTGTGTTTGTAGGTGTGGCTAGTCTATGTCTATTCCTACTTTTTTTAGTTCTTATCTTGTTTTTTAAACTCTCCTGATTATCTAATATGTCTTCATATCTTATTATTTTGTTTATGTCTAATATATTTGGATAGATCAGTGCTTCCATAGTGGATAACCAAATTGGAATTTTATTGTAATGTTTTCTTTTGATTTTTGACCAAATTTGGAGTAGTGACATCATTCCAGGCTTTGATAGGAGCACCCTAGAGTTTACCAGTAATTTTCACAGCAAGGTTGGATTCCTGGGTCCATACATTTTCTACAAGAACAATGTGCTGCTCAATCATAATTGAGAGAACAGTTAGACCAAGCAAAATGGAATTACAAAAAATCTGCAGATTCCCATCATCAAGAGGGGTTAACAACTGCTGTCAACATCAATTGCTGAGGAAGATTCTCTGTTAAGTTTTTAAATTGTATTAGACCCTCAAAGAAGCTAGAGTTTGTGGGCCTTTTTAAGGTCCTGTGATAGATCAATGCCAGTGGCTTATCATTTGTAATTACCATTAGCAATTCAAGTGCAACCAGGTTTTAATTGTTGATTGATGGTGAAAGAGGCATGACCACATGCCTTGTGATCAAAAGAATCACTATCTCTCCCCTCATGATTACTGAAGGCAAGGAGGAGTTTGAAGTGGAAGAAATATTGGATTTAATAATACAATAATACAATAGCAGAGTTGGAAGGGACCTTGTAGGTCTTCTAGTCCAACCCCCTGCGTGGGCAGGAACCTTATACCATTTCAGACAAATGGCTGTCTAACATCTTTTTAAAGACTTCCAGGGTTGGGGCATTCACAACTGCTGGAGGCAAGCTGTTCCAGAGGTTAATTGTTCTTACTGTCAGGAAATTTCTCCTTAATTCTAAGTTGCTTCTCTCCTTGGTTAGTTTCCACCCATTGCTTCTTGTCCTGCCCCCAGGTGCCTTGGAGAAAAGTTTGACTCCCTCTTCTTTGTGGCACCCTCTGAGATATCGGAACACTGCTATCATGTCTCCCCTGGTCCTTCTCTTCATCAAACTAGACATACCCAGCTCCTGCAGCCGTTCTTCATATGTCTTAGTCTCCAGTCCTCTAATCATCTTGGTTGCTCTTCTCTGCACTCTTTCCAGAGTCTCCACGTCTTTTCTACATCGTGGCAACCAAAACTGTATGCAGTATTCCAAGTGTGGCCTTACCAAGGCACTATACAGTGGCATTAACACTTCACGTGATCTAGATTCTATCCCTCTGTTGATGCAGCCTAGAACTGTGTTGGCTTTTTTGGCAGCTGCTGCACACTGCTGGCTCATATTTAAATGGTTGTCCACTAGGATTCCAAGATCCCTCTCACAGTTGCTACTATTAAGCAAGGTACCACCTATACTGTACTTGTGCATTTGGTTTTTCTTGCCTATATGTAGGACCTTACTTTTTTCACAATTGAATTTCATTTTATTAGACAGTGCCCAATGTTCAAGTTTGTCTAGATCCTTCTGTATCTTAAGCCTATCTTCTGGAGTGTTGGCTATTCCTGCCAGCTTGGTGTCGTCTGCGAATTTGATGAGTTCCCCATTTATCCCCTCATCCAAATCGTTGATGAAGATGTTAAAGAGTACTGGGCCTAAAACAGAGCCTTGGGGGACTCCACTGCATACTTCCTTCCATGTAGATGCAGTTCCATTGAGGACTACACGTTGAGTGCGGTTGGTCAGCCAGTTGCAAATCCATTTGGTGGTGCTGCTGTCTAACCCACAATTTTCTACTTTATCTAATAGTAGGTTATGGTCTACTTTATCAAATGCCTTACTGAAGTCCAGGTAAATTATATCAACAGCATTCCTCTGGTCCACTGATTTTGTCACTTTGTCAAAGAATTCAATTAGATTCGTCTGGCATGATCTGTTTTTGACAAACCCATGTTGGCTTTTGGCTATTACTTTGTTTGCTTCTAGGTGTTCACTTATTTGTTGTTTAATTATCTTTTCCAGAATCTTTCCTGGTATTGAGGTCAGGCTGATGGGTCTATAGTTTCCTGGATCTGTTTTTTTCCCTTTTTTGAAGATGGGAACCACATCTGCTCTTTTCCAGTCTTCTGGCAGTTCCCCGGTGCTCCAGGATCTCTGAAAGATATAGTTCAGTGGTTCTGAGATCTCGTCTGCCAGTTCCTTCAGGACCCTGGGGTGTAATCCATCCGGTCCTGGTGATTTGAACTCGTCCAGGGCAGACAGTTACCATTTTCTTCCCTATTTCAACTTGTGTTCCTAATCTGATTTTTGTGGTGCTGTTTTTGATTGGTTGGACTGTTTTATCCCTTTGTGTAAAGACAGATGCAAAAAAAGAGTTAAATAGTTCTGCTTTCTCCCAGTTGCTTATCATCTTCTTGCCATTTTCTCCCAGCAGTGGACCAATTGTTTCCTTAACCTTTTTCTTATTTTTAACATGTTGGAAGAAGCTTTTTTTGTTATTTTTTACTTTTTTGGCAAGCCTTTCTTCATTGCGAGCCTTAGCTTTCCTCACTTCATCTTTACAGGCTCGGGCTATTTGCTGATATTTTGCCTTGGTTATGTCCCCCTTTTTCCACTTTTTATATTTATCCTTTTTGTCTTTCAATTTGTCAGAGAGTTCTTTACATTTAAGAAAGTGACAAAAAGGAACGTAATATTTGGTTCGTGGGAAGGGCTACTCAGAAGAAAAAATGTTCATGGGAAAAAGCAAAGTATGTACACACTCCATAATTAGTAGAATAGTTTCACCAGCATTTCTCAGACAAACCAAACCTTTCAATCCCAGAGCCTAAGAAGGAATCAATGGGTGTAATTCCCCCTTTCAGAGAGGGCCTCTCAAAGGAAAATAAGGCAGGCAGGTACACAGGGAAGCAGTCAGGCAGACAGATAAATGTAGTCTTTGAACATTGAGTCAGAAATTTCAGTTGTAAGTCATTGTGGCTGTTAAGCTAGACTGCTTCACTCAAAAACCATAATACCAACACTACCAATTGTAATAATAAATAAATAAAATAATAATAATAATAATTGTTAAATGGTTTCATGGGAGTCCAAGTGAAGGAGGGGAGAGGCCTAGAAAAGGTCACTGGAACTGGAATTGTTGCCAAAAAGAAATTCAAAGGTTTGAAGACCTAAAGATGAATGAAGTAGGGATTGAATTTTAACTAGTGAAACCCAACTGAAGAGGAAGATCTTATAAAAGTTAATAATTGAAAGGGAGTAAAGATCTGCTGTATAACACACATTAATATTTCTATTTTCTACAACCCTCAGATCTCTGGTAATATGATAACATTTTTATTGAATGTTCATGCATCCCAAATAATATAATATAGCGACATTTTTGTGAAGATCTGAGAAATGAATTGACTCTTGATTGCAAAGAGCTATTCCTTTTCTCACTCTGCTATCTATTGAAAAAGACTACTTTAAAAAAAATCTGCCAAAGGACTCTTCATTATCAATAACACTTGGTAGTCTAGGACTTTTTAAAATGAAAGACCAATCTAGAATATTTTTTTATACAGACATAGAATATGGAGCATTTAGACGGATCAAGATGGATTAGGCAACAAAGTGATTTACATTGGATTTCATCTGCAAAAGACCCAGGCTCAACAGCTAACGGTGAGTAAAAAGTCCACTAATATAAAATGTTTGAAAGGTGTTTCTATTTTCTAATTTCTGTTGTGCAAAACTTTGATAACCGAAAGAAGAGTGATGATTGTAAAATTAATGAATGCAAAACCCATATTCTTATTTGAAGCATACATATAGATAGGTGGATGAGAGATGAGAGAGAAAGAAAGATCAATGAAAAAAAGAAATATTACAGTTGCTTTTGTTTTCATGTTCCAGTTACTTACATACAAACATTGTTTTTAAAAAATCAGACATATTTTCTTCTTACCTTAATCATTGTATACTATTTGTTTATTTGGATAATCAAGCATGAATCCGAACCCTTATTTTATCTAACCATGTGACTCGCTCCTACTGGAGACCATTCAGAGGAAAGCCACCTGAAGTGTAAATGTTATTTGTGCTTCATTTCTACAATTCTGAAAAAATGCAACAATTGATTGATAATCAGATAGAGATAGAGTTCCATTGATAATCAGATAGAGTTCCAAAGGGGGTTGTCAGCCTACGCTTGTACTGCTTAGCTGCCATGGAAATGGGGAGGGAGGGGCGCTGGGATTCAATTGTGTATGCTGGTGGAAGATTGGTGGAAGATGTTGCCGGCCGGTATTATCTCTCAACTAACGGTCTCACATTCCATGCTGGTGATGACCTGCCCACCTGATGTTGGAGAAGAAAGTATATTGGACAATGCTAGGGGGGGTTAGGGCTCTTGGGATGGGCTTAATACTAAATGTTCGCGCTTAAACTAGTTACTTCCTGCTTAATGTCAAGATCTATTTTTCCTAATACTTAAGAAAGACCACACTTAGACATTGTTTGAAATGAATAAAGCTACTTTAATTGTAATAATGAAGTAAAATTAGGGCATTCTTTTACAAAGTGCAGTATATAGGAGTCCCAACAGAATGCTTCTAGATATTTAACGTAACAAATCTAAAATTATATTAGGGTCAATTAGATTGATTTGTCAAAGCTGGGAAATGGATTTTTAACATCAGAGTATATAATTAAATCACAGAAGTTAAGGTTTTGTTGCCACCCAGAGTTGGATTGTAAATAACTTTAAATAATATTATTACGCATAACTTTAATTCTGAATATGATAAAAATGTTTCAGGGATTAAAAGTGATGCAGCTACGGGCTTCCGGTTACGGCTCCTGCGGCGACGGGCGAGCCTAGCGCTCGCTCGCCGCTATGTTTCTTCTTCTGCCCCCCAACGGGGGCGAGACTCCTCTTGTTGGAGGGTCTCCCGTAGGGCCGGCTCATCGGGGGGTGTGCCCCCCACGGCGGTGGAGGAAGCGGCTCCCGGCGCGGCTCAGGTGAGGGAGAACATGCTAGCGGGGGGTTTTCCCTTCGCCCAAGGAAGACGGCGCCATTCACAATTATGAGGAGGGCTGATCGGCTCAGTCAGAAGGACTCCCGAGGCTTCAGCTGCGAGGAGAGAGTGAGTCTTTAAAAAACTTTTTTTTCCTGCTGCCAGCCAGACTGAACGGACTGGGAGGGGGGTGTTTATTTTTTAAAAAAAAACCCTCGGATTTAAGCGGCACGTTAAAATGGCTTCTCTGCAAAGGGAAAGCGGAAACTTTCACTCCGGACGGTCTCTAACAAGGGAAAGTGGAATGTGACTTTTTGCAACATTGTTTCTAGGTCTGGCTGAGTTTAAAAAAAAATTCTTTTTTTGCTACTCTCTCCCTCTGGCTGAGATGGGCGGTGGAAGTGGCTTCTTTTTGTCCCTGCCTGATTATTTCAACTAAGGAAAATTTCCAGCGTCTCTTTGAAAGCAGGACTCTCTCTGGATTTTTGGAAAAAAAATTTTCTTGATGGATTTGTGATTTCTTCTTTGGAATACCTTCGTTATTACTATTTGCTGACTTGGGAAATTGTGTCTCTTTTGGTTTCTGAATTGTTTGCAACTTCACGGCCCTGAACTGAACTGAGCTCCTGATCTGCCCCACCAGCCCCACCCGGAAAACGCCATCTTGGTGGCAGTGACTCTAACTTTTAACCATGGCACAAGAAGCAGCACTTGTAAATTTGGAACAAAGGATGGCTTCTCTTGAAACCTCTATGCAGACTTTGATATCAGAAATAAAGGCCCAGAGGGCTGAAAATAGTACTTTCAAAAAGGAACTATTGGATACCCGGAAGCAAGTGTTGGAGAACACACAGAAGAATGAAGAATTGGAAGGAGGGTTGGAGGGGGCTAAGGACGAGATTAAAAATGTTTCTAATGAGGTGGGGGAAATAAATGGGCGTGTGTCTAGGATAGATATGGAAAGAATGACATATTTTTTGAGATTTCAGAATGTTCTTGAGGATTCTGGTGAATGCCTGCCTGATCTTATGAGTACAATTTTAGCATACTATTTACAAAAACCTAAGGATGAGATCAGGGGGGACATTGACCTAGCCTATAGAATTAACTCTGCATATGCCAGGATGAATGAAGTGCCTAGAGAGATACATGTGAAATTTGTTAGAAGGTCAACCAGAGAGGAAATCCTGAAAGCGCAGAGAGAGAAACTTTAAACTTATCATCGAGAAACGGTCACTATCTTGAAGCAGATCCCTAGAAAAATTAGAGATTCAAGAAGGAAATTTTCCTTCTTGTCTAAAACCTTGTTTGATCACGGGATTTGGTTCAAGTGGATGACACCTGAAGGGATGCTGGTGTTCTGGGAAGGAGGAAGAGTGAGGATTAAAACAGTTGCTGAGGCGGAAGCCTTTCTTAAAAAACATTCCTCTGTCCTGGGGGAAGATCCAGGGGGGACGGAGGGGGCCACGGCTCCGCCTGCGGGGGGCCAGGGAGGAGAGAAAGAAGATACAATAGCCAAAAGACTTAGATCAAAAAAATAACTTTGCCTTGATTTTTTCCTGAACAATTTTGCATAATATTTCTATCCGGACTTTTTGTAAATGTCTGACAGCATGGAAGGGAGAATTTAGGTAAATGTACTTGCTTTCAACTTGTAGTGGTATGGAAAATGTTTTCTATGTTAACTTTTTTAATGTGTATTTTGAGGTCTCGGAAGGTCCGATGACTCTGACGTGAATGCTCTCAAAATTTCTTTGTAACCATTACCCTATCCTGTTAAAAAATGTAAAACCAATAAAACTTTTTCAATATAAAAAAAAAAAAGTGATGCAGCTACTATGGTAAGAACTTAATGTACTCTGAAGAAATCTATCAACTGGTCATTGCTCTAATGTCAGGTGAAATTCCATCAATGTAAAAAAGAAAACTTCACATATTTTTTAAAAAATGTTTTGTGTTTTCTGCATCCAGAGTTCTTGTTCGATGCTATTGAGTTCTTATTACAATGCATAGCTTATGGAAGTTGAGTGTAACAATTATTCCTTTCCTTTTTTGGGGATACTGGAGGAAAAGTAAGAAGCTTAACTTTCCCAAGAATATTGCATTATTTGCTCTTCCAATCTTTGATGTACCTTTAGGCTAATGTTCACTCATTTATGCCCAGTTACATAAAGTAATATGTTTTTCTAATATTGCAGAAAAGTGGGTGAAATATAGGGCAGTATTGTGATTTGTTTAACATTTAAACAATGAGACAAGTAGGTTTTTTTAAAAAAGATGTATAAACAAATTTACTCATTCCTATAATGTTACTGTAAACATATATTTTTTCCTTTACATTTTTAATACCAATTTTATTGTTTATTTCAAAAGATATCAGTGTTGAACTTTAGTTAATTTACACAATATGTGGTGTGTGTGTGTGTGTGTAAAGATGACTTAAATTAAATAGTATTTAATCCCTCCAATTGACATGTTAGTTGCATGATCAGCTAACGCACCAATCTCCCAGGTTGGGCAAAAAAATATTTTTTTTAAATGTACTCCTTCTCACAATGTAACTATAATTAGCAGTTTCAGTTGAATTTCTGCAATGAATTACTTCCGTTCCTCCCTTCTGTTTCCTCTATTTCTTTTAAATCATTTAATACATAATTTACTATTGCTTCAAAAGATGTCAATTTCTTTATGCAAGAATAACACTTTTAAAAGATTACTCATAAAGTAAATAGTATTTATTTCCCACCTTCCTGTGCCCTCTGATTGATAGGATTTTCAATTACTGGATCAGCAAACCCAGCAATCACCCAGATTGGACAACAAACGATACTGTCCTGTGAAATGAAAGGATGCAAATCCCCCAACTTTTGGATACATGTATATAAGTGGGAATACTCCAAAAATCAAACGTTGTTCATCCACAATAGCACAAGGCAACACAACATACAAAAAACACACCCAAGAGAGACAGATGGAGGAGAGTACAACAATGGCCTTCTCTCTGTGACACTTGATCAAGTTGAAATAACACACAGTGGCCAGTATTTCTGTACTGGGGTGTGTGATGATGTCTACAAAGAATCTAAGGTCCTAACGACCATCTTCAAAACGCTCCATGGCTCGGGACCTAGCTATCTGCAAGACCGTCTCCTGCCCCATACATCCCTGGGACCGACACGCTCCCACAGAGAGGGCCTCCTCAGGGTGCCGTCGGTCGGGCAATGTCGACTGGCAGCGCCCAGGGGGAGGGCCTTCTCTGTGGCAGGGCCGGCCCTTTGGAACGACCTGCCCCCTGAAATCCGCACCATTCCTGACCTCTGCCTCTTCCGCAAATGTCTTAAGACTCACTTCTTTCAACTAGCCGGCCTTGCATAACCCCAGCACCGCCAATTATAAACGAGGGTTTTAAAAACGGTTACAACACAGGCATCCAATATCTATGTATTTGTATTTTGTATTTATTGATTTAATTCTATGTTCGCCGCCCCGAGTCCCTTGTTGTGAGATGGGAGCGGGTTATAAATATGAAAAATAAATAAATAAAATGGAGTTGCAAGTAGAAGGTAAACAATATTGTCCAGATTTATTTTCTTGTGACAAGAAAATTGGGTCTTTATTGAAGTTTAGGTTTTTATTGAAGCAGTCTATAATGCATATTCACAGTGTTCTTTGGTTCCATTGGTGTTTGTTATAGCAACCCTGATTGTAAATCATCTTTTATAAGGCATAGTAGAATCAATTTAGAGTGGCAGAAATCAGAAATTTTCTTTGCTGGGTACTGAAGGTCTACAGTCCTTGGAAAGATTTGTACTGTATTTGTATTAATAGTAAGTTTTGATTCTTGCATTCTGCCCACTCCTGCCAACATCCAGCACTTTACTCTCTCTCCACCCTGTCCAGCATGTATATTGAGCTAGCAGGTATTGTCATTGTGCCCCCACTCTCATGCTACCTGCTGTTATTACCAAATTAATAAGAAGTGTACAGTATATAGTATATAATTTTTACATTTTCTTCACTCTGAAAATGGTCAGCTGGAATAATCAGCTTCCAGTCCTCTTTTTGATGGAATGCAATTTATTTAAGTTTGAAAGTTCTCTATGATGTTTTTCATGTAATCGCTCTTCTACCATAATTTAACAATCAATGAGAGCTCTGAATTTCAGCTTCCAAATTTTGAGTAACTGATAGTATTTTATTAGTTTATCATAATACAGTATTGATATCACATTATTAATAAATTGTTATTTTAGCCATTATATCTGGACTTTGGAATACTGTCCTTTAAGAGTCTAGGAAATTTCTCAGAATGTAGAACAAAGGGTTAGGATCATACATTAAGTTGCAGTTCAAAAAAGATGCCTTGTTCAAGCTTATATTCAAGAATGTAGTTAATAGTAAATTGGCAGCAAATAAGCATCAACAGAAATCAAGAGGGGTTGGACTTGGACAGTTTACAAAAACATAACTCAAAGCTGATAAAGTGTTTAAATCTGCTCTCAGTTCTGCCCGACCATCGCTTATACTGCCACTGTCATAATAGTTGCAAGGATTATCAGATAGATGAAAGTTGTATTGTTAATGGAGGGGCAATAGGTCACTAACGTTTTCTTCATGCTATACTTTGAATAAATGGAAGTCGGTGTGCAATATTAATATCCATTAGAATGACAGAAAAGCAATCACATCAAATATTCTCCCAGAATTCTACTTCTGTCCTCTAAAAGTGGCTCTCTCCTTCTAGCTTTTTCACATGTGTGTACATGTGCACACATATAAAAACATATACATGCACAACACAGTACACATTGACATCATTATCTTAGTATACAGAGGGGAGAGACTAGAATAGGTGTTTGATTTATTTTTTGGCTGGAGCTGGCCACTTAAAACAATGGATTATTAAAACAATCTCCTACAATTCTACTAGCTGCCCTAATTTCCAAGCATTTCAGGACTTTAAATGACACTTAGAGGACAGCAATGGAATCTCAGGAATGTCACAAAGTGATCATCCTTACCCTTTCTGTGACAGGTAATGAAGAAGACAACCAGTTCCCGTCTGTTGCCCTTGACCAAGATAGAAAAGAAGGTCCATTAACATTTATAATAAAATTGTAAAGCCTGCTTTTCATATTTATGATTAAGCAATATTTTAGAAATAATTAAGAACTTTTATAGTTGTGTTCTAAAGCAGAGGTCCCAACCCCTGGGCCGCAGACCGGTGCTGGTCCGTGGCTTGATAGTAACCAGGCCGGAGTGAGCGGTGGAGAGAGTAGCGCAACTCTTAAGAAAGCAAATGCTCCGCTATCCTGGTGGCTGGCCGCGGCACTCCCCACGGGCAGGACAGGGGCAACGGCCTGTATTGGGGGGTTGGGGCACCATCTGGCCCTGTATGGGGGGAAGGGGCTGCCAGGCCCTCCTGCCCAGAACGCAGCCCGTCCTTCCCTGCCCCAGCCGAGGATCCTTCGCCCGGGACCCCTGGCAGCTTTCCCACCTGGTTGCACGCAAGGGGCCCTCCCTGGGTCGCGTTCCCACAAGACGTGGGTTCCCGCCTCAGGTTCCAAGTGACTGCCGAACGCGCGCAGGGTCCACTTGACTTGACTCACCCGCTGGAGGCTCCCACCGGTCTGCAGAATTTTTTTTACATGAAACCGGTCCCTGGTGCCAAAAAGGTTGGGGACCCCTGTTCTAAAGTAACAAGCGCATATGTTGTTATTTAGATCTAAGTAGATATGGTTGGATGCTATTTAATTCTTGTTGGTTTATTTATGTATGTTGTGTTTTTAATTTGCTTGTGCGCCGCCCTGGGTCCTTTTGTAGGAGAAAGGCGGGGTATAAATTTAATAAAATAAATAAATAAAATAAATAAATTACAATACAGATATTATTGAAGTTGAGTATAGCTATTTTTCCCTTTCTTAATTTTGTGGGGGACTGGTGGAAAGATAAGAGCCTTAATTTTCCCCAAGAATATTGAATGGTTTCTTCTTTCAATCCTCAAAATATCCTTTCAAACTAATTTGCATTAATGTATGGACAGATACAAAAACTGGAATGGGAGTTGTTGTTTCTTGTTATCACAGAAAAATGAATAACAAATAGAGCATCACTGTCAACCTGATTAACGTTTGATTAAACAAGCTCACTATCAGGGTTCCACAGATGTGCTAATTAAATCATGAGCCTCCAGCCAAGCTTTAAAAGAAATCGAGTTCTTTATTGGGAGCAACATGTCGGCAAGTATCCAAGCGAATCCAGTTCTGCCCCCAAGTAATTTACAGCCCAATTATGGCCCTGATTCCCCGATCCTTCCGGGGTGCATCATAAATCAAATTCTCCAACTAAACATTTTCACAGGCTGTAGAAGTTATGCCCTTCCAGCTATTGCAGGTAACCTGGGATACAGGCTTGAGAAAGGTATGTGTGGTATGTGCTTCTGGTTGTGACTGCCATGCTGCTCTTCCTGCCTATGACAACTTGAGAGCAAGCCAGGGATGTTTTGCAAGTTGACACTCACAACTGTTATTTCTAAATATACATGATTTAAAATGAATTCCCTCAATCCTACAATGTATCTGTAATCTATCAATAGAGAGCAACTTGTTTTCAGTTACACTTTGAATATGCAATGAATTATTTCTCACCCTCCCTCCTGATCTCTCTACTTTTCTTTTAACACCTTTAACTCCCACTTTATTGTTTATTTCAAAAAATGTCAATTTTTGAATCTTTGTTAGCTTACACAAGAATAAAATTTTTAAATATGGCACATAAAGTAAATAGTATTTCTTTCCTGCCTTCCTGCTCCCTCAAATTGACAGGTTTTTCCATTACTGGATCAGCTAATCAATCAATCACCCAGAACAAACATGAAGTGATATTCTCCTGTGAAATGAAAGGATGCATATCCTCCAAACTTTGGATTCATTTATATAAATCAGAATCCACAAAAAACCAAACACTGTTCATCCACAACAGTACAAGGCAACACAATATACAAGAAAACAATCTGGAAGAGAGAGATAAGAATGGCTCACCAAGAGGAGAGTACAAGAATGGCCTTCTCTCTGTGACACTTGATCGAGTTGAAATAACACACAGTGGCCAGTATTTCTGTGCTGGGATGTGTAATAAAGACTATAAAGAATATAAAATGGAATTGCAAGTAGAAGGTAAATAATACCGTTCAGATTTATTTTCTTGGAATGAGAAAAAAAGGTCTTATTGAATTTTGGATGTTATTGATACATCTTGGAAGGCATATTCACAGTATATTTTGATTCTATTGATATTTATAATAGAATCTCTGTGCTCATAAATCATCTGCTATGATTAAACAATACTTTAGAAATAATTAAAAACATTTGTAATAGTTTTTTAAAGTAATAACCAAATATATGGATATTTAGAGAGTTAGAGTTTGACGGTAAATATTGTTGGGATTAATTGTTACTGAATTTTGGATATTAACTAGATACAAGTCTCAAGGCCTGATTACATAGTGCTTTAATTCCATTGCTGATCAATGCTTCATACCTGGGTATATTATATACCATGAAGTATAAGTTAAATAATTATTAATCACTGATTACTACAGATAGTTATTAACTTACAACAGTTCGTTTAGTGACCATTCAAAGTTACAATAGAATTGAAAAGGAGACTTGTGACCATTTTTTACACTTTTGACAGTTGCAAAATCCCATGGTCACATGATCAAAATTCAGACTCTTGGCAGCCGGCTGATATTTATGATGGCTGCAGTGTCCGGGATCATGTGATCACTTTTTGCAATCTTCTGGCAAACAAAGTCAATGAGGAAGCCAGGTTCACTTAACAAGCATGTTATTAACTTAGCAACCACAGTGAGTCACTTTACAACTGTGGCAAAAAAGATCTAAAATGGAGCAGAGTTCACTTAACAACTTCTCGCTTAGCAACATAAATTTTGAACTCAATTGGGGTCACAAATTGAGGACTAGCTTATTTTAATCCGGTCTTGGGCTTCTTTGTTTTTTCTTTCCACCTTCCCATGATAAACTCCATTCCCACAAATTGAGCTCAACCCCATTAGCCTTTGTGATATGGCTATTTCAAACTTTTCCTCTTTTCTGTTTGCTCTTGTAGGCATCCGGTCTTCACCTCATTTCCTCTGGGACTTTCTTGTCTTAATTATTTTTGTGCCAGTCTTAATAATAGCTGTACAATGCTGTTGCAAACATGAAGGTAAATAATACATAAAGCTAGTTGATACCTAATAGATTATGGAGCTCCAAATAAAATGTTTCATTGCTCAAAAGAATAGATGAAATATGTTTTGAAAGACTGTTTGCCATTACTGCACCTGAATTTGCCATTAGCTAAGATCCCATTGAATGAGGAAAAACTATATTGTGTTAGATAATTGTTACTTGTATTTCATTCATTATGCTCTTTAATCATTATTGTGTTAAATTGTGTTTATATCTATTGGCTTTATGGCCTTTTTTTTGGAGAAAAAAATCTGAAAGGTAGATTTTCATGGATTTTGAGAGAATTAGGTATGGGCAAAATGGTTAATTTAATTTTCCTTGAATTTCTCTTTTTCTAATTATGTATAATATTCATTTCAGCTGCATTTCCTCTCCAATATACACATCACTTACTTATGTGTATGTAAATCTATGCACTGCCTCCTTTTACATTTTTATATTTGATCTACTCAAATATATATTTTATCTTTTTATACAAAAGTTAAATCATAAACATTTTCCATTTACTGATTTTTCTTTCAAAACATTGTTAATAAAGTAAAGAAATCCAGATATATGTGGATTCATTCAAAGGCAGTATTTAAAATCAGTACACTAGTCAGATTTAATCATTTTCATTGCATACACAATAAACTCTCAATTTGAATGAATGAATGGATTTTATTAATCCATCATTTCTTTTGCTGCCGCACAAGATCAGCTCAATCCATAAGACTCAACTTGTCTCAAAGGCTCCCAGGTTCTGGTCCATAGGCTCCAAACGGCTGATTAGTTGTGACTTTAGTGCACCAATACTACATGCCATATTTGAAGTCACCTCAGAAGACAATACCAGCATTTAAACCCTAACAGCTCCTGCTGCCTTTTGCTCACTGATTAGAGATGTAATTCAATTTTTCTGTCTAGACTCATCCCCAAAACAAGCAAATGTTTGTTTTTGCAGAGTTTTTGCAGAGTGAACAGAGTGAAAGGCTAAAAGACAGGGGAAAGGAAAGAATTAAGCATTGCACTTTAGCTAGAAAAGGGTAAATCCAATGCTTCTGCATTTTGTAACCAAGAACTGTAGGATCTATGGTTTTTTTTAAAAATCAAATACTATTCTAATAAAAAATAGAATTGGCATGAAACAACAAGCAAAATTCATTGTTTGCAGATGAGTCTAGACAAATTTACTACTTCTGCTTAAATGCTATTCATGTACATTTACTAAGGATAAATGTTTTAGTGATATATATATAACACTAAAACTATCCAAATAACAGTTGAATTCATTCTTTCTATTAAATAATCAAACTGCAAATGGTGTTTTTTTTCATGTTGGAGCTATTTTAAGCATGCTTATACATCTTACAAAAAAAAGTATCTTTCTTTTCAGATCGATTAAGGACAGAAAATGGTAAGTCTATATATACAACATTTTCACTTTTTATTATTCTCTACATTTCCTTTTACAGATGAGTATGTTCTCATTTCTTTTGGAATTAAAGTTGTAAATACACTTTAATGTAATCACTTTACAAAGCTCACTATTTGTGTCCTGTGACTTAAATATTGGTTAATACAACAGAACATTTTGCTTTGTATGCAGAGAATGCTTGAAAGGGATTACTACAATGACCTACTGTTGGACATGCCACTCAAATTCTTGAGATTAAGACTTGATGTTAAAATGGTATCATATAATGGTGTCTTCCATAACACAATGCCACAGGCTGATAGCTTCCATGCCACACCGCATTGAGGCAGTAATTGCTGCAAAAGGGGCCCAAACCAAGTACTGAGTACATATGCATGCTGATACTTTTCAGAGGTCCGATATTGTTCTATGTACAATCCTTGTTTTATTGATTGCATGTAATATTCTAATTTTCTGAGATTGTGGATTTGGGGTTTTCATGAGCTATATGCCATAATCATCACAATTATGGCAAATCACGGCCTGAACTATCTTGCTTTGCATGTAATGAGTCTTATCTCATATATTAGTTTCACCTTTTAAGTTGCATTACTGAAATAAATGAACTTTTGCATGATATTCTAATTTTTCAAGTTTCACCTGTAGGTGTAAACTTTGTGATCCAAATATTGTTTTAGATCTTAAGAACAGAATGGTTGTAGTGCCTTACTTTTGCCTTTTTTCTGTTGGTTCAATTTGTCATGATCTCCTTTAGATTTGTTTTTACATTTTGCTCTACCAACTGGTTGTATTTTTATATGTTCAGTTTTTATTTGTAAGCCACCCAGAGGCATTAAGAATTGAGCAGCCTATTACATACATACATAAATCTAGTTGTGAAGTATCATAAAAGCTGGTTGCAGAGAGAATTACTGGATTCATAAGCCAATACCCTCTTTACAGAAGTGAAAATTATTACTAATTTTTAATGTGATTTCTGGAATAGTAAATCTCATTCTTTTACATAATGTGCAATCAATGTCCTAACATACTTATTAGGAAACTTAATTCAAACTATATTCAGATACATTAGACATCTCAGAGAATATTTCATGAGGACTTTTTGCACTTTTTAAAGATTTTGTATCAGATCAGTGGTATTTTTTGAATTCCGTAATATACTCATTCATACAAAAGAAATTTCTTTCCCCAGTGATTTATTCATTAAATTCTATAATGCCCATATTTATAAAGGCAACTACATTTTTTTAAAAAGGGAATTATATAAAGTATATTGGTTTTAAAGTACACAGTGTTGAAAAATAGCAGACAAAGATGCCTGTGAAATAAGATTGTCTGTAATTTAAGTTTTCTAACTTCTGATATATATGGTATCAATCCCAACTGGGTTAGTTGAGTAATTTAATTATCTGCTCTTAGGAGTAGGAATGAAATTGTCCTCTTTAAGAAAATAATTCTGGAGAAATGTCACATATTTCTTTGGACAGAGCATTCTGAATTTATAGCAACGAAAGGAGTCACGTTGCTGAAGAAGTATTCAACAATGGCTTTGTTAGCATTTAAAACTGCTGTTTGGTTGATTCAATGGTTTATCTGGTAGAGCTAGAAGTGGACATTTGAACCAACACCAAGAATTTGCCATTCCAAATGAACATTAAGATAGTACAGGTGACGGGGTAGTAAAAGCTCAACAGTAAATTACTTTAAAATTGTTTGGTTGTTCTTGTTGGTTGTTGTTTTTTAATGCGACAAGGTGTTTTTCAGTTATACTTTGAATTTGTTCATTCATATGAAAATTAAATGTATCTGTCTTTCCAGATCAGTTAACGACAGAAAACTGTAAGTATCGTGAGAGCTTTTGGTATCAATTTGGTCTGGTTACATATACCACTAGAATTTTTTAGTACTTCCTTTCAAACACTTCTGTTATATAATATGACATTTTAGGAATTCTGAACCTTGTGACAATTTATATTAGTTTGTATTAATTAGCTTTTACGCTTTTTGAGATTTGTGGAATATGCTTTATTATTGTTAGAGAAACTTAGCAAAGGAGCAGTATTAAAAGAAGAAATACATTTAACACTTTTAAAATAGTTTTTTACTCAAACTATATGATGAGTTGAGATTCAAAAACTGTTTTTTCCGGGGGGGGGGGGGGATTACAATTGAGAACGGGATGGTTTTAACCAGACAATTCTCATCCAGAGGAAAACCCCTTGGAATCAGATGAGGAAGAGATTTGTCTGCAGGGCAATAGTCAAAAATAGCCATACCTTAGATAAACCTATTATGCATTGCACAAATAATACAAAGAAAAGTGCTTTGATTGCAGGATCATGTTGACTTTTTGATTTCACATGTGGATGATCATGTTATGGCCTAATAATAATACTAACAAGATCAGATTTTTGCTAAAGTATGGGCTCTCATTTTTATATTTAAAAATAAACCAATATCCTTCATTACTGTTTTAAAAATTCAAGTCCCCCACAACTACTTTAAATTAAAAATCCAATAGCAGATATGCATATCATTGCATTAGTACTTTTTAAACTGCACTTATTTTTTATATAAACACTACTCTTTTTTTAATTCCAGGTAAATTTAAAGAAGAATTGGGTAAGCTGCTTAGCACCTTTTTGCTTTTACACAAAAAGCTGAACTTAACAAAGCATAAATATGAAAGATTTCTGTTTCTGCAAAATTATAATTAAAGTAGTACATATACTACTAAATCTCTCCTATCAGCAACTTTTAATAGGGCAAAATGGTGCATTATAGGGCAAAATGTTTTCAATGGAGGTACCTCAAATAGGCTAACTTGCATCCAAAATCCTTGGCCTATGACTTCCATGGAATTGAAATTTAGCAAAATTTAATAAAATTTTCTGACATTAAAATGATTATAAACTATTTCATGATGTAACACAAAATGTTCTAAAAGTTTATGTGGTCAACATCTGATGTGTGATTGTGCTTATAGTCCAACATGGTTTACTTTCAAGGAAGATACATCTCTGAATATCTCCCTTAATTTTTAAGGACTTAAGTATAACTAGAGATCTTGTACATGCTGAAAATATTTGTATAGTTCCCAATTTACATACTAGTATCTAATTCAAACACTTCAGTACAGGGGTCTCCAACCTTTGCAACTTTAAGTCTGAAGGACTTCAGCTCCCAGACTTCTCCAGCCAGCTTTGCTTCAGTAAATAATCAAAAGCTGATTTGCAGAATAAATCTTTTCAAACACTTTCTCAGCCTTCTTTATAAAGGTTAACATGCAGCTTTACATGTTTTAAGGTTTCAGTATTATCCATTTGAACAGATTTTTTTTGAACTATTGAACTACTTTTAAAATAGATTTCTAGTACCACAGAAGCATTTTTGTGTTTCCATTACACTTAATTTGAAAAAGAAAAACCTCTTTTCTTTCCAGAACAATTAAAGCCGCTAAAAGGTGAGTCTTATGTTATGCATTTAGGTTTCTGGGAAAATATTGGGGCTTTAACCAAAAAATATTCTTTTAATTTTTTTTCATAAAAGAACTCAGTATATTGCTATCTCAATCATTTCTATTTGAACATCTTGTTTGTGTATGATTTGTAATTACCTAAATTTATAGGAAACCTGCTTGCTACCACTAATCTTCTTCATTGCTTTATTCACAGAATTCTGTGGTGTTTGTTTCTATAGAGGTGAGAACAAAGACCTTCAAAAAGAAATAGAAAATTGAAGGAATGTCTTAGGATTGTTTTCAAATCTAAGAAGTATACATAAAGAAAATATGTATACTGGAATAATTTCCTGGGTTTTACTTTAATGTTTCATATTGCTTGTCCTAGTAGAACACAAAATTCTGACCAATACTGTCAGTGCAAAAATATGCATTTCAGAAGATATATGTAAGTCCAAAGCATTTTAGCTAATAGTTCAAAAATGTGGGGTATGAAACTGACCTCTTTGAAACATATTTTAGATGATGCCCTGGACAATGAGAATGCTATTTTTAGGATTTTAAAAAAAAACAGCGGCATAGCATGTTGCATAACTGAAGAAGTGTATAATGGTAGCAAATTAACTTTCTGGACTCTCAAATAGAATTTTGTGACCTAAGTAATGCATGAGGAAAATACGTCTAGATCATATCTTTAAAACCTTAGAGAGATAAAACTTAACTGTGCAATGAAGTTGATTTGGGAAGGCTGCATCAATTTCCCATTCAATTGACACTCTTCAAAAAAAGATTTGATTAACATTTATAGAAAGTTGTACAGTATTCTATATTATTGCCATGGTAGATCTAACTGAAGATATGGATGCAATTCAGCTAGGTTCATAGATTTCTTTGCAGAACAATATAAACCCATTCTTATATGTGTGTATTTATGACATAACTTTTCCCTTTTGCAGTGGATATAACCTTTGACTCCAAGAAAGCTCATCCAAGACTGGAAGTGTCTGAAATTGGGGAAAGTGTGATAGATACAAGAAATATTTCTATGATTCTTAACAGTGAAGACATTTTTAACCACATGGGAATCCTGGCAAAACAGGGATACTCCAAGGGCAAATATTACTGGGAAGTAGACGTTAATCAGAAAAATAATTGGCACCTAGGAATTGCCTCTGATTCAATTTGTAGAAAAGGGAAGATAACATTCTCTCCTCAAAATGGATATTGGGTCATTGGTCCCGGAGACAAGAAAGATTACTATGCTTTGACAGACCCATGGACCCTTCTGAATGTAACCAGAAAACATACAAGAATAGGGATATTCCTAGATATATTGGCAGACAAACGGCTTGCATTTTATGATATTCACAGCAAAAAGAAACTGTACACCTTTACCATCAATTGTTCTAAGAAGCTGTATCCATTTTTTTCTCTTGGCTCAATATCTGCACAGGAATATAACTTACCAGTCAAAATTGTTTGAAAGAAGCGATTTTGCAATGAAAAAAATTACAGGAATAACTCTTTAAAAAATACATGGTTTTTTATATTTATCTAGAAATAAATATGAAAAATAAATGTGTT
Organism: Rhabdophis nuchalis; assembly: GCA_039707465.1. Taxonomy (NCBI): domain Eukaryota; kingdom Metazoa; phylum Chordata; class Lepidosauria; order Squamata; family Natricidae; genus Rhabdophis; species Rhabdophis nuchalis. The sequence continues at coordinate 145,347,231 of CM077647.1, forward strand.
CCTTCTTAATAAATGCTTTTTGATGTCAACCAGTGGTGGAATTCAAATAATTTAATAACCAATTCTCTGCTTTAATGACTGGGTGAGTAGGCATGGGTGGGCATGGGTGGGCGTGGCCAGTCCATTGCTGCCTACCCAGCTGATCACCATGGCTCCCAGTTATACCCCTGCAGCCTCCTCACCCTGAATGGCAACACCAGTGGGTGGGGACAGCCAGTGGTGGGAACAATCACTTTGCTGAACTACACCAAAAATTAACAACAGGTTCGGCCAAAACAGTATGAACCAACTGATTCCCACCACTGCTGTCTATTATAATTACATTAGTTATTATTAGTTTTAGTTTATTAAATTTATATACCGCACCCTCTCCCAAAAGGGACTCAGGGCGGTGCACAGGCAATTTAAAAACACATAATACATAGGAAAAAATAAGACTACAGTGGATATTTTTGGCACAAGTTCACAACTTCTCAAACATAATTTCAGAGAGATTTGCCATAATAAATGGGAAAAAATAAGAGTACAGTGGATATTTTTGGCACAGGTTCACAACTTCTCAAATCTGTATTTGTAACAAAGGGTTAACTTGCTGAATCCATGTTGCTCTCTGAATATTGTTTTCTTGCAGAGATTTCATTATCAAACTATATCACATCAACAGTACTCACTGATAGTAAGCTCAACCAAGCTCAGAGAGTACTATGAACCCCACAATCAAATGTAACTGTTTATTCCAACTGCCATTTTTTTCAATAATATATATTAATTATTAACTACAGAAGGAAGTCATTTTATCAAGTCCTCCCTGAACTTTGGAATATTCTCCTTTAAGCAATTTCTTTATGATGTTCTTTGAACTTTTTTGGAAAGTTTCCAATGTGCTTATCAGTTACACTTTCAATTTGTGCAATTAAATTTTTTCATCCCTCCCTTCTGACTCCTCTACTTTTCTTTAAAATTCTTTAATTCTCAGTTTATTGTTTACTTCAGAACATATCAATTACTTAACCTTTGCTAACTTACACTACAAAAGAATTTTTTAAAGAAGGCTAATGGACTAAATAGAATTTATTTAAATAGTATTTGTATCCCACATTCCTGATTTCATTAATTCATAGGTTTTTTGTTACAAGATCAATGAATCACAAACACTCAGATTGGACAAATCAAGATACTGTCCTGTGGAATGAAAGATGCACATTCTCCAAATTTTAGATGCACTTTAATAAATGAAAATTCTAAAAAAAATGTCTGTCCATAATAGAATAAGGCAACACAATATTCAAGAAAATTTTATCAGCTCACACTCAAACTATTCAAGCCTTGGTCATCTCATCTTTGGACAATTGCAATGTACTCAACATGAGTCTACTCTTGAAGAGCATTTGATAGTTTCAGCTTGTGCTGCTTGTGGCAGAATCACCAGTCTTTGGGGCCTCAAAAGTGGCCCATGTTACACCATTGTTCTGAAAGCTGCACTGACTGCTGATTTGCTTCTAGGTATAATTTAAGGTCTTTTTATTACCCATAAAACTCTGCCTGGCATGGATCAAGATTACTTGGGGAATTGTCTCACCCCTATGAAATGAGTTCCAGCCACCCTTGCCATCGGAGAAGGCATACTACAGATCCCATCAATCAAAAAAACTCTGGCTGGTGGGGTCCAGGGAAAGAGTCTTCTCTGCTGTGGCCTCAGCCCTTTGGAACATCTTTGCCCCCTTGGTGAAATTGGACCCAAACCCCCTGACCCTCCTCAAGAATCTAAAGATCTGGACTTCCTGTTCCGGCTTCTGGCGGCGACGGACGAGTCCTGGGACTCGTTCGCCGTTTTGTTCTTTTTTCTGCCCCGAACGGGGCGGGGTGCCTTTTTTGGGGGGGGACCCTCCGTAGGACCGGCTTGCCTGGACCTGTTCAGCCTGGCGGCAGCCGGGGAACAGTCCTTGTCTTCGGTCTAGGTGGAAGAAGACATGCGGGGGGCTTGGTTCCCTTCGCCAACGGAGGACGGTAACAAATAATGGATTTGGAGAGAACGGAGCGCTCGGGTCGGATGGCTTTGCCAGGGCTTTGGCGGCGAGGTGGAGAGTAAGTGACTTTAACTTTTTTTTGCTGGCGGCTTTGATTGAGAGAAACGTAGAGGGGGGTGTTTGTTAAACCCCCCCTCGGATTTACAACAGCGGCGTTTAGAAATGGCTCCTCGATGCGAGGAAGCGGATATTTCTCATCCGGACTTTTGCGGAACAAGTGAAAGTGCTTCGCGGCTTGTTTCTATACAATGTATCTAAGTCAGGCTTTATTGAAACAATTTTCTTTGTCACTTTCTCCTGCTGGCTGCCAGACTGGGCAGTGGAAGATGGCTGCCCTTTGTTCCTAAATGACTATTTTTTATGGAAAATTACCAACATCTCTTTGTGACTTGGACTGCTTCTCTCTACCAACGGAGGATTTTTTGGATTAATTGATTCCTTCCCTGGAGTGCCTTCTTTGTCTTAATAATTGACTGTGAAAATTGCTTCTCTCTCTGGACTCTATAATTTTCCACAACTTTGATCTGAACTTTCTTCTCTGGACTTGCTCCAGCGGCTGCACCCAAAAAACGCCATCTTAGTGGCACTGACTTTAACAGCTCACCATGGCTTCAAAAAAACAACCAGAAAACCCAGGATTGGAAGAAAGGATGACAGCTATGGAAGCAGTGTTACACTCCTTGGTGCTGGAAATTAAAGAATTAAGGAAAGACCATTGCAGCTCTAAACTTGAACTTTTGGAGACACAGAAAAAATTAATGCCGAATACACAGAAGACTGAGGAGTTGGAAGTGGGGCTGGCTGGGGCAAAGGGGGAACTTAAAATATTAATACCGAAATTGGAGATTTGACTGGTCATATGTCTAGGATGGATTTTGAAAGGATGTCATATTTTTTAAGATTTCAGAATATTTCGGAGGAAACTGGTGAATGCCTTCCTGATCTCATGAGTACAATTGTAGCAGACTATTTACACAAACCTAAAGATGAGATCAGGGGGGACATTGACCTAGTCTACAGAATAAATTCAACATATGCCAGGATAAATGAAGTACCCAGAGAGATACATATTAAATTTGTTAGAAGGTCGACTAGGGAGGGAATCTTGAAGGCGCAGAGAGAGGGTCCGTTAATTTATCAACAAAAGGAAATCACTATCTTGAAGCAGATCCCAAAAAAGATTAGAGAGGTGAGGAGGAAGTATTCCTTCTTATCTAAAAAATTGTTTAAACACGGGATTTGGTTTAAGTGGGCGATGCCAGAAGGTATGTTGGTGTTCTGGGAAGGAAGAAGAGTAAGGATTAAAACAGTTGCTGAGGCGGAAGCCTTTCTTAAAAAACATTACTCTACCCTGGGGGAAGATCCAGGAGGGGCAGAGGGGGCCACGACCCCGCCCACTGGGGGCCAGGAAGGAGAACAAGAAGACACAATTGCCAAGAGACTTAGATCTAAAAAATGACTTTTCTTTTTATTAATATAGTATAACTTTTATCTGGATGTTTGTACACGACTGCCAGCATAGAATTTAGAATTTATGATGTATGCATTTATTTTCACCTTGTAGTATTATTGAAAAATGTATTACCAATGTCTTGTTAAGAAGCCCTGGAGGGGCCAACGATCTCGACGTGAAAGTTCTCAAAATATTTCTGTACCTTACCTTACCCTATCCTACCTGAAAAAATTTGTAAAAACCAATAAAACTTTTGCAATATTAAAAAAAGAATCTAAAGATCTGGATCTACCAGGGATGCCAATGGGAATACCACATTGAGATGGTTAATCAACTAATAGCAGCTCCTAACTCCCCCACATTTACTGCTCCTTCCCTTCTCGTCTTTATTTATAGTTCTAATTTGTATTTTTCTTTTATTGTGATTATATCAGGGGTGGGTTCCTAAGGGCTCGCAGGGGTTCCCGCGAGCCCTTTCATCAAATTTTCAGATCCCAAGCGATCCCTTTGGACCGTGGACCCGGAAGTATCTAAGGAACACGTGGCTCGCTCGTGTAACCCTAGCAGGGAAAGTTTCAAGGCCCAGGCCCTTTAGCTTTGAAGCTGCCGGGCCAGGCCGGGCCTGCTTTCCCTGTTGGCGCGGGGGGCGGGGGGGTGTTCGCGCAGCCTAGCGCGCTCTTCTTCCACTGCCCCTAGCCGGCAGGCTTCAAAGGCCGAGCCCTTCAGCCAGCGCTCGGCCTTTGAAGCCTGCCGGCTAGGGGCGGCGGAAGAGCGTGCTAGGCTGCGCGAACCCCCCCCACCCCCCGCCAGTCGCGGCAAAACTTTCCCTGTTGGCGCGACTGGCGGGGGGCGGGGGGGTTCGCGCAGCCTAGCGTGCTGTTCTGCCGCCCCTAGCCGGCAGGCTTCAGAGGCCGAGCGCTGGAGGGCTCGGCCTTTGAAGCCTGCCAGCTAGGGGCGGAGGAAGAGCGCGCTAGGCTGCGCGAAACACCCCCCGCCCCCCGCCAGTTGTGGCAAAACTTTCCCTGTTGGCGCGACTGGTGGGGGGCAGGGGGGGTGAAAGATGGCGCCCTCCCAGCTGCAGCGGTGGCAGCTTCGGCGGCAGCGACTGGGCGGAAAAGTTTGACCGAAGGGAGGGGACTGCGAAGGGGGCCGGGACTTGGCTAGCCGCCGGGCGGGGGCTGCCTTCTAAGGCTCTCGCTCTGCCCGGCTTTGGCAGGGGGGGCTGGGGCTGCTCGGCTGGAGGCTCCTCATCCATCACTCACCGCCGCGGACGCCCAGCCGCCGGGGAAGCCAAGAGGGGTCGGCCGGCCGGCCCCGGAGGTGGGTCTCCCTTCCTCTCTCTCTCTCCCCTCCCCACCCAATGGGGGTGGGGGAAGCGCCGCTGCCCTCAGAACTCGGGCGGGCCGCGTTCTCACATGGGCCGGGCGGGGCGTCGGAGACACGGGGGCCGGGCGAAGGGAAAGGAGGCGAACGCAGGCAGGCAGGCAGGCCGGCGGTGGAGCCCACCCCGCCCCCCGCTGCCCCTGGGATCTAATTAATTAAGGGAGAAAAGGCAGAAAAGGAAAACAGGAAGGAAGGAAAGGAAAGGAAGGAGAGAGGTGGGAAGAAGGGAGAGAAAGGAAGAAGGGATGGAGGGAGGAAAGATGTGGGAAGAAGGAAGGAGAGAAAGGGTTGGACTAGATGACCTACAAGGTCCCATCCAACTCTGGTAGTCTGTAAAGGGAAAAATCCAACAATTCAGGTTTGATTGACAGTTTTCGATAATCCATGAAAAAAGGGACCACAAGCCAGGATGGACTGGAATTGAAAAGGGGACTGGAGAGAACCAAAGGGTTCAGGATGGTGGGTCTTGCAAAAGGAGGGGAGGGTGGATACAATACAATACAATACAATACAATAGCAGAGTTGGAAGGGACCTTGTAGGTCTTCTAGTCCAACCCCCTGCGTGGGCAGGAACCTTATACCATTTCAGACAAATGGCTATCTAACATCTTTTTAAAGACTTCCAGGGTTGGGGCATTCACAACTTCTGGAGGCAAGCTGTTCCAGAGGTTAATTGTTCTTACTGTCAGGAAATTTCTCCTTAGTTCTAAGTTGCTTCTCTCCTTGATTAGTTTCCACCCGTTGCTTCTTGTCCTGCCCCCAGGTGCCTTGGAGAATAGTTTGATTCCCTCTTCTTTGTGGCACCCTCTGAGATATCGGAACACTGCTATCATGTCTCCCCTGGTCCTTCTCTTCATCAAGCTAGACATACTCAGCTCCTGCAGCCGTTCTTCATATGTCTTAGTCTCCAGTCCCCTAATCATCTTGGTTGCCCTTCTCTGCACTCTTTCCAGAGTCTCCACGTCTTTTCTACATCGTGGCGACCAAAACTGTATGCAGTATTCCAAGTGGGGCCTTACCAAGGCACCATACAGTGGCATTAACACTTCACGTGATCTAGATTCTATCCCTCTGTTGATGCAGCCTAGAACTGTGTTGGCTGCTGCACACTGCTGGCTCATATTTAAATGGTTGGCCACTAAGATTCCAAGATCCCTCTCACAGTTGCTACTATTGAGCAAGGTACCATCTATACTGTACTTATTTATTTATTTATTTATTTATTTTATTAAATTTATACCCCGCCCTTCTCCTTGTTAGGACCCAGGGCGGCGCACAGGGATGTTAAAATACATACAAAATATATAAAATATATGAAATTTAAAATACTTATTCTAATAAATAAACCCTGCGCTAAAAACCGAATTAAAATCCCAAGTTTAAAAACTATCTAATAGTCAATATGGAGGTTACGCTAGGCCGGCTAGATGAAATAGGTGTGTCTTCAGACACTTGCGGAAGAGGCGGAGGTCGGAGATGGTGCGGAGTTCAGGGGGTAAGTCGTTCCAGAGGGCTGGGCCCGCCACAGAGAAGGCTCTCCCCCTGGGTGTCGCCAGTCGGCATTGTCCAGCCGACGGCACCCTGAGGAGGCCCTCTCTGTGAGAGCGTATCGGTCTGAGGGATGTATGGGGCAGGAGGCGGTCTCGCATAAAACTAGGCCCCGAGCCATGGAGCGCTTTAAAGATGGTCGTTAAAACCTTGAAGCGCACCCGAAAGACCACAGGAAGCCAGTGCAGCTCGCGCAGGATAGGTGTTATGTGGGAGTGTCTAGGCGCTCCCGTAATCACCCGCGCGGCTGCGTTCTGGACTAGCTGCAGCTTTCGGGTGCACCTCAAGGGAAGCCCCATGTAGAGAGCATTACAGTAGTCGAGTCGAGAGGTGACGAGTGCTTGAGTGACTGTGCGTAAGGCACCCCGGTCCAGTAAGGGGCGCAATTGGCGCATCAGGCAAACCTGATGAAACGCCCCACTGGCCACGGCTGCCACATGATCTTCCATAGACAGCCGGGAATCCAGGAGGACACCTAAATTGCGCGCCCTCTCCACGGGGGCCGGTGTTTCGCCCCCAATGGCCAGAGTTGGAATAATCTGGCTGAACCAAGGTGCCGGAAGCCACAGCCACTCAGTCTTGGACGGGTTGAGCCTGAGTTTGTTACCACCCATCCAGATCCGTACGGCTTCCAAGCACCGGGACATAACCTCGATGGCATCGTTGGGGTGGTCTGGGGTGGGTAAGTACAACTGAGTATCATCAGCGTACAGATGATATCCCACCCCAAAACCACAGATGATCTCACCCAGCAGCTTCATATATGTGTTGAATAGGAGGGGCGAGAGGACCGACCCCTGAGGAACCCCACATATGAGGGGTCTCGAGGCCGACCTCTGCCCCCCTGTCAACACATATTGCGACCGACCAGAGAGGTAGGATGAGAACCACCGCAAAACGGTGCCTCCCAGCCCCAACCCCCCCAGTCGGCGCAATAGGATACCATGGTCGATGGTATCAAAAGCCGCTGAGAGGTCTAATAGGACTAGGATAGAGGAATAGAGGATATTCCTCTATCCTAGTCCTATTAGACCTCTATCCTGCGCCCTCCAGAGATCATCAACCAACGCGACCAATGCCGTCTCAATGCTGTGCCCGGATCAGAAGCCGGACTGGCGCGGGTCTAGATAATCAACTTCCTCCAAGTGTCGCGGAAACTGTTGAGCCACCACACTCTCAACAACCTTCACTAGAAAGTGGAGGTTGGAGACGGTACGATAGTTCTCTAATAATGCTGGATCCAGGGACGGCTTCTTGAGGAGGGGCCTTACTACTGCCTCTTTCAAGATGGCAGGCAAGGACCCCTCACTCAAAGATGCGTTGACAATGCCCTGGAGTCAGCCTCGTATCGTCTCCCAGGATGCCAGTACAAGCCAGGAGGGACACGGGTCCAATAAACATATGGTAGCCCTAAATCTCTTTGACAACTTGTCCATATCCTCGGTGGTAACAAAATCAAACTCCTCCCAAGATGGTGTCACAAGAACAGCCTCGGCCCGCTCGACTGGGCCACTGTCGGTGGAGGGTAGCTCGTTCCGAATCCAAGTGATTTTCTCATGCAGATAAATCCCAAATTCCTCTGCTCGACCCTGTAAAGGGGCTTCCCGCGGCCTCTGTTGAAGGACTTGTGCATTTGGTTTTTCTTGCCTATATGTAGGACCTTACTTTTTTCACAATTGAATTTCATTTTATTAGATAGTGCCCAATGTTCAAGTTTGTCTAGATCCTTCTGTATCTTAAGCCTATCTTCTGGAGTGTTGGCTATTCCTGCCAGCTTGGTGTCGTCCTCAAATTTGATGAGTTCCCCATTTATCCCCTCATCCAAATCGTTGATGAAGATGTTAAAGCGTACTGGGCCTAAAACAGAGCCTTGGGGGACTCCACTGCATACTTCCTTCCATGTAGATGCAGTTCCATTGAGGACTACACGTTGAGTGCGGTTGGTCAGCCAGTTGCGAATCCATTTGGTGGTGGTGCTGTCTAACCCACAATTTTCTACTTTATCTAATAGTAGGTTATGGTCTACTTTATCAAATGCCTTACTGAAGTCCAGGTAAATTACATCAACAGCATTCCTCTGGTCCACTGATTTTGTCACTTTGATAACGGGGATAACGGGGTCAGTCGTGACCCTGGCGGCAGTAACTTGCAAAAGAGGAAGCTACACCTGTGGGATTTCTGCCATCTAGAAATGGTGACGATTGTGGTTTCAGTAGCGGATGGCGGAAAGTGTGTCGCAACTTGAACCCAAGACAGATGGAATTGTTTGGGTGGGGAGCAGGTGACCGCAGACAAGGTGCAACCTTAGCTTGTATTTTTTCTGCAAAGGGTCAACCCGGGGACTGACTTTGCAAAACAAGCTTAACTTAATTCCTGGCATTATCCTTTTCCTGGCTTTGTGTAATACCTTCACTTCAAAGACAACCTGGCCAACATATCCAGCCCACCTTTCTCTTCCTATTTTCCTCACAACGACAACCCTGTGAGGCAGGACTAGAACTCACTGTCCCCCGGTGTTTGGCCCAAAGTCATCCAGACAGCCTTCATGCCTAACGAGGGACTAGAACTCATAGCTTCCTGTTGATTGGCCCAAAGTCATCCCAAAGGTTCCTATGGCTAAGGCGGGACTACAACTCAGACTCCTGGTGATTGGCCCAAAGTCACCCACTTGGCTTTCATGCCTATGATGGCAACAGGTAACTCATTTTGCATTCCATATACTAATGCAGCTGTGGTTAATTCAAATTTATAGTGATGCATGAATATATCTATTTCTATGTCTGTCTGTCTGTCTGTCTGTGTATGTATGTATGTATGTGCACATTGTAGTATTTATTCATTTTCATATCTGTTTTTCCACTGTTGTACAAACATAATTCCAGCAGCTGCTCACATTCCCACCCGGTCACATGGCCGGCAAGCCACTCCCACCCGGTCACATGGCCGGCAAGCCACTCCCACCCGGTCACATGGCCGGCAAGCCACTCCCACCTGGTCACATGGCCGGCAAGCCACTTCCACCCAGTCACATGGCCGGCAAGCCACTCCCACCCGGTCACATGGCCGGCAAGCCACTCCCACAAAGCAGGCCACACCCACAGAACCTGTTCCAAAAATTTTGAAACCCACCCCTGGATTATATGTATATTTGTATATATATATTTGGTTTTATTTTGATGTTGTAAGCTACCGAGAACAGAGGTGGGTTTCTCAGTCTCTGCATCGCTGCCCACCACCAACTTGACTCTGCGCAGCTCCAACACATAGAGGCCATGGCTGAGCAGGCTGCAGAAGATGCCATAAGCCATGTTGATCAGGACAGCATGCTGCTCCAAGAAGCCACACTCGGCTGGCTCTCCCCTGAGAGTGCTGCAGGGTCAGGAAGCGCTGCCAGAGCCCATGCCTCTGTGCTGCTGCAGGGCCAGGGCCAGCTCAGAAAGCTGGGTGCTCAGAAACAGCACAGAGGCACAAGCAATGGTTGGGAGGAGAATGCAAGATGCAGGGGGCTCCCCGCAGCCTTAACTTGTCCAGGCTGCTGCTGAGTCTGCTGCCCTGAGCTGGTGGAGGCACCGCAGGGTGCGGCTGGGAGCATGCTAACCTTGTCTTCCGTGAGCGCTGGACTCTGCCATTGCCATCGCCCCTGTCAGGCTCACCACTGGCTGGGCCCCAAGCAAGGAGGCAGGGACTGGTTCCTGCTGCCCTCCAGATTGCCAGCATGAGTGTGGTTCTCCAGGAGCTTGGCAACAACATGAGAACAATGCACTTTTCGGCTTTCTATATGCCCTGAGCCGGTGGAGGCACTGCACCGCATGGCTGGGAGCATGCTAACCTGCCCTTCCCGAGCACTGGATTCTGCCATTGCCATTATCACCCCTGCCTGGTTTGCCCCCCCCCCCCCACTGGCTCCCGAGCTAGAAGGTAGTGACTGGTTCCCACTGCCCTCCAGATTGCCAGCATGAGCATGGCTCTCCATGAGCTTGACAACAATGTGATAACAAAGCACTTTTTGGTTTTCTCTCTGCCCTGAGCTGACAAAGGCACTGCAGGGCATGGCTAGGAGTGGGCTAACCTTGCCCTTGATGCAACATGCAGAAGATCCTAGTTGCAGTTTACTCTTGAGCAACATTGGCCGGGAATAGTAGTGAGAAAGACAAATGTGTTATGAGTAAACTGAGGCTTCTAAGTGGGATTGAGCCCCCCTGCTCACATCTTCACCTGAGGGCATTGCTGGCAGCCACTTCTTGAAGTCCATGCTCTTCCTGCTGCTGCTTGGCCTCCTCGATGCACAGAGGCAGGAGGAGGAAGTTTTTTTCATGGCCTGCAAGCTCCAGGGGATGAGCAGCCAAGCGAGAAAGCCAGGATCTGCCGGCTGCCTCTGATCTGCAGTTTACTCATGAGCACCTTTACTCATGAGCATGGTGCTCAGGAGTAAATTAGAGGCAGCCAGTGCAGGTATTACAGCTGAAGGGCAGGCAGCCTTTGGCAGAAGCGATGCTGACTCTGCTCTGCAGCATTGGAGACCCTGCCAGATTTTGGGGCTGTTGCTCACCGTATCCTGGCCAAAGCCTCATGAGAAAACTCCCTGGGAGTTCTGGGACACCCCACCACCTCTGCTGCCACTCCTTCCACCACCATTGCCCTCTTCTGTCATGGTCTCTGCCCTCTCCTCCTGCCTCCCTCTTCTTTCCCCACCGCCCTCTCCAATATGCGAAGCTTGCCAGACTGCCTGCCTCCATCCCCACCACAATGATTACCTGTGTGTAAGCAGGAGGAGGTAGTGGATGCAAGTGGTGAAGGGGAGGCCAGGCTAGCATCCAAGCTGGCATGGACCAGTTCAGGGTCACTACCAGTTCTGTGATCCAGGCCAACCTATCACTACTGGTTCAGCCGAAGTGGTCTAAACTGGTAGGAACCAACCTCTGTAAGATACCTTCCCAGCTTCAGCCACATCCCCAACTCTGACTTAGTCTCTGCAGTCCAACACCTGCCACTGTCATTACTGCCAAATTCTTGAACATTTAAATTTCCTAGTATATGTTGTATTTCATTTAGTTTGTGTTTTATATCCTTATTTTATTTTTAAAATAATAAAATAACATAATAATTGTATCATCTGCTGAAACTTCTGCTATATTTCTTATTTTACACTATTTATTAAAGTTTATTATAAGGTAAAAATACAGAAAGAAACAAAATGTGGAAAGATAAAAGAAGGAAGAAAGAAAAAAGAAAGAGGGAGAGAGATGAAAGAAAGAAAAAGAAAGAAAGAAAGAAAGAAAGAAAGAAAGAAAGAAAGAAAGAAAGAAAGAAAGAAAGAAAGAAGGCAAGCAAGCAGGGGTGAAGGAGGGAAGGCGAAGGAAGGAAGGAAGGAAGGAAGGAAGGAAGGAAGGAAGGAAGGAAGGAAGGAAGGAAGGAAGGAAGGAAGGAAGGAAGTTTAGTTTAGGTTTTTATTCAATTTATATACCGCCCTTCTACCTTTCGGGACTCAGGGCAGTGCACAGCCATAATAAAAATGGGTAATACAAAAGCTAAAATAGTATGTTAAAATGAATTAAATGTAATTGGCCTGCGTTTAAAAACCCCGTGCTAAAATCACTTTAAAACTATGACAGGCCAGCAGCACAAAATAAGTGTGTCTTCAGGGCCCGACGGAAGAGATGTAGGTCCATGATCGTCCATAGTTCAGGGGGTAGGTCATTCCAGAGGGTAGAAGCTGCCACAGAGAAGGCTCTCCCCCTGGGGATCACCAGCCGACATTGCCTGGCCGAAGGCATCCTGAGGAGGCCCTCTCTGAGGGAGCGAACTGGTCGGTGGGAGGTATTTGGCAGCAGGAGGCAGTCTTGCAAGTAACCAGGTCCCTTGCCATGGAGCGCTTTAAATGTGGTCACTAATACCTTGAAGCGCACCCGGAAAGCCACAGGCAGCCAGTGCAGCTCACGCAGGAGAGGTGTCACATGAGAGCATCTAGACGCTCCCAGAATCTCCCACGCGGCCACATTCTGAACTAACTGGAGCCTCCGGGTGCACCTCAAGGGAAGCCCCATGTGAGAGTGTTACAATAGTCCAGGCAGGAGGAAGGAAGGGAAGAAGGGAAGGAAGGAAGGAAGGAAGGAAGGAAGGAAGGAAGGAAGGAAGGAAGGAAGGAAGGAAGGAAGGAAGGAAGGAGTAGAAAGAAAAACATGGTTTACATGGGTAAACATTTCAAGCCATTTCTATTACATCAAAGCTATGCTGTAATTTTGTGTAATTTTAGAAAAAAGGGAAGCAGAAACCTAATTTTCTTTTTCTTCTTTCAACAACTCCCAGTTTCATATCCATCTCTTAGAAACCATTAGAAAAGATTAATAATAGATCATTGCACCTAACTTAAAGATTTTTCTGTGTGAATTGGAATAGGTCAAGAGAAAGAGATTACTCCACAGAAGTCTTATCATTACCTGGGCATTTTTATATTTTTTGCTTGAAATCGAAGAGTGAGTCTTTTTGGTCTCCAGCACATAGCTACCCAATGAACCAGTTTTCAAGGCTGGTTCTTGAAATTCAAAAGTATCTAAAATTAAGGTATCTTTTTATTATTTTTATTTAATTTGATATATAGTACAACATAAACAAGCAAATTTTATATATCCATTCAATGGAAAGCTTAAACGAAAATATACAGTGAAGGCATAGACTATCCCAAGTGTGACTATCTCTGTGAATTTCTAGAAACAAATAAAGTTATAACTAGTAGCCAGCAAGGGTTTATTAAAAAGCAGATCATGCCAAACCAATCTTATTTCATTCTTTGACAAAGTGGCTAAATTGGTAGGCTAGTGAAATGCTGTGGACATAATATATTTAGACTACAGCCAGGGATTTGACAAAATAGACCATAACCTACTTGGCAAGCTAGAAATATGTGAAATAGATACCACGTTTCCCTGAAAATAATACCTATCCCAAAAATAAGACCTATCGTGCTTTTGAGTGCATGAGCTAAAATAAGACCTCCCAAAAATGAGACCTAGTGAAGGGGTGGGCATGGCCAGCACAAGAGGAAGCCATTTGTCGAGTCCTGATCCAGGGCTTGCCATACCTGGGGGGAAGAGAGTTACAACTCATGGATCTGGTGAGTCCAACAACAAGCAAGGCTGTGATGGCAGTGGTGGGACACATCAGGACAGTGCCGGCCAGTCACTCAGCAGCAGCAACAGTCTGGCCATGAGTGGTACCAGCAGTGATGTGGCCGGGGTGATGATATGGTGCAGAGTCCTGAGAAGCATAACTGGAAGCATGTGCACAGCTGATGAGCGGCTGTTGTGGCTGTGTTGTGCTGCTACTGGAAGTTGCCGCTGTTGCCTCCTTGTTCTTTGTGCAAGCAGTGCACCTCATTGCCTGCCAGTGCCGTTCATGACCAGACCTGGTCAGGAGAACAGCCTGCTGATGAGCAGCTGACCAGCACTGTCCTGATGTACTACAGTGATGCCTGCAGGGACATGCAGGGCTGCCATGGAGCTGCTGCCCACCGAAGCAGTAGCTCACCCAACCCACTTTCTGCTGGCGTGTAGATATGCAGTTAGACTGAATGGATTTGCTTTGTTCTCACATAAATCATTCCCAAAGAAAGGAGGATTGGCAGGAAAATTTCCCCCCTCCCCAATTTTCAAATTGTTTGCGAAAATGCCCCATTCCAAGAAGCCAGAAGCATCGCAACATGGGAAACAGTGGAGCTCCAATGAGCTCCATGAAAATCTAGCTGGACATACTGCTGTCAGGGGATCTTCAGATCAGAAACATCTTGGAGGGACAGAGAAGAAGGAAAAGCACCTTGGATGACCAAGAGGAACTGGCAGTTCCTCAGTGGGTCAGAGGAAAGCTCTCCAAAACTGACCCTGGGGGCAGAAGCCATATTTTAACAATACAATAGCAGAGTTGGAAGGGACCTTGTAGGTCTTCTAGTCCAACCCCCTGCATGGGCAGGAACCTTATACCATTTCAGACAAATGGCTGTCTAACATCTTTTTAAAGACTTCCAGGGTTGGGGCATTCACAACTGCTGGAGGCAAGCTGTTCCAGAGGTTAATTGTTCTTACTGTTAGGAAATTTCTCCTTAGTTCTAAGTTGCTTCTCTCCTTGGTTAGTTTCCACCCATTGCTCCTTGTCCTGCCCCCAGGTGCCTTGGAGAAAAGTTTGACTCCCTCTTCTTTGTGGCACCCTCTGAGATATCGGAACACTGCTATCGTGTCTCCCCTGGTCCTTCTCTTCATCAAACTAGACATACCCAGCTCCTGCAGCCGTTCTTCATATGTCTTAGTCTCCAGTCCTCTAATCATCTTGGTTGCTCTTCTTTGCACTCTTTCCAGAGTCTCCACGTCTTTTCTACATCGTGGCGACCAAAACTGTATGCAGTATTCCAAGTGTGGCCTTACCAAGGCACTATACAGTGGCATTAACACTTCACGCGATCTAGATTCTATCCCTCTGTTGATGCAGCCTAGAACTGTGTTGGCTTTTTTGGCAGCTGCTGCACACTGCTGGCTCATATTTAAATGGTTGTCCACTAGGATTCCGAGATCCCTCTCACAGTTGCTACTATTGAGCAAGGTACCACCTATACTGTACTTGTGCATTTGGTTTTTCTTGCCTATATGTAGGACCTTACTTTTTTCACAATTGAATTTCATTTTATTAGACAGTGCCCAATGTTCAAGTTTGTCTAGATCCTTCTGTATCTTAAGCCTATCTTCTGGAGTGTTGGCTATTCCTGCCAGCTTGGTGTCGTCTGCGAATTTGATGAGTTCCCCATTTATCCCCTCATCCAAATCGTTGATGAAGATGTTAAAGAGTACTGGGCCTAAAACAGAGCCTTGGGGGACTCCACTGCATACTTCCTTCCATGTAGATGCAGTTCCATTGAGGACTACACGTTGAGTGCGGTTGGTCAGCCAGTTACGAATCCATTTGGTGGTGCTGCTGTCTAACCCACAATTTTCTACTTTATCTAATAGTAGGTTATGGTCTACTTTATCAAATGCCTTACTGAAGTCCAGGTAAATTATATCAACAGCATTCCTCTGGTCCACTGATTTTGTTACTTTGTCAAAGAATGCAATTAGATTCGTCTGGCATGATCTGTTTTTGACAAACCCATGTTGGCTTTTGGCTATTACTTTGTTTGCTTCTAGGTGTTCACTTATTTGTTGTTTAATTATCTTTTCCAGAATCTTTCCTGGTATTGAAGTCAGGCTGATGGGTCTATAGTTTCCTGGATCTGTTTTTTTTCCTTTTTTGAAGATGGGAACCACATCTGCTCTTTTCCAGTCTTCTGGCAGTTCCCCGGTGCTCCAGGATCTCTGAAAGATATAGTTCAGTGGTTCTGAGATCTCGTCTGCCAGTTCCTTCAGAACCCTGGGGTGTAATCCATCCGGTCCTGGTGATTTGAACTCGTCCAGGGCAGACAGGTGCTCACTTACCATTTTCTTCCCTATTTCAACTTGTGTTCCTAATCTGATATTTGTGGTGCTGTTTTTGATTGATTGGACTGTTTTATCCCTTTGTGTAAAGACAGATGCAAAAAAAGAGTTAAATAGTTCTGCTTTCTCCCTGTTGCTTATCATCTTCTTGCCATTTTCTCCCAGCAGTGGACCAATTGTTTCCTTAACTTTTTTCTTATTTTTAACATGTTGGAAGAAGCTTTTTTTGTTATTTTTTACTTTTTTGGCAAGCCTTTCTTCATTGTGAGCCTTAGCTTTCCTCACTTCATCTTTACAGGCTCGGGCTATTTGCTGATATTTTGCCTTGGTTATGTCCCCCTTTAAATGACTTCTTTAAAGTTGGAGCAACCGGACTAAGCTATTTGTGCAGGAGCAGTGTCAGAACAGAGTGTGGAAATCATGTGAGTGATTAATCAACTCACAGAGAAAAAGAAAAACTATTTTGATATTTTGATCTCCAGAACAGATTTAGTGGCTAACTGGAATTTTATTGAAGAAAAAAGAGGCAGTGGAGGCTAAAACACCAAAGTCTCAAAGGATTTTGTCTTCTGCAATTTGGAAGTGAATAAATTAACTAATTAAAGAAAGAGCCCGGGGTAAGTCCTTTTTCTCCTTATATTATTTTATTTTTTTGGATTTTTGTAGCTATCGACAGAAGTTGGACTACATTGCGGTTTAGAAACAGCCATCTAGCAGTGAGCAGAAAATACTACACCAGCTAATGAAAGGGGGGAAAAGTGAGAGCGCAGCTGTGAAGTGTGACCTTGGCTACAGGAAAAGATACTCTGGAACTGTGAGAATTGTTAAGGAGTATCTGTTTGTGTAACATTGTTTGACTGCAACAATCTATAGCTGTGGAAGAGAAAGAAAACTTCTATTTGGACTGGACTAATTCTAAAATTGAGCAAAAGAATTTGGAAGACCCTAAATTTGCAATTAGATGTGCTATAACCCAAAAATTTTAAAATCTGTTAAAATAGTTAGACTAGTATAATGGAGATTTGGATGTATGATGAATTATTTAGGATGCTGAAAAGTGCGCGTGAAACGTTAATTGGTATTTTTAAAAATCCTAGAAAATCAAAGGAAACATACAGAACAAGAATAGGAGAAGTGGTGTAAAAGAGGGCACAAATGAGGTACAGGAAGATAATGTGGAAGAATGAAGAATTGAAAATAAAAGGCAGATAGAAAATTTCACTGGGATTTATAGTCACAAAGAAAAAGTAGACAAAGGGGAAGATTCCCCCTCCCCAAAAAAAGAAACCACAAAACAGTAAGCATGTGTGGAGAGCAGGGAAAATCCTGAGGAAAGTTACTAAAATAATAAAAGTAAACACTCTGAAGAAAAGATACAACAACCACAAAAATAGGAAAAAGAAGAATTTAGGAGAAAGGAGGAGAAAAAGAAAAAAAATTAAAAACGCAATTTTGAGAGCCGAAAGGAAAAGGGTTACAAGAGAAAGAAATGGAAAAGGAGTTACATTAGTAGACTGAAGGGAATAGTAATAAGATTGTTATTGTTGTGTAAATAATTAAGAAATAAAAATTATAGTATATTGTTAATCATAGAAAAAAATGAAAGAAATGCTCTCTGTGTTTAAATTGAATTAGAGGATATATGTTTTTTAATAGCAAAATATACCAATGGAGAAAATAAGAAATGAAAATATGGTGTATCTTTGAAGGGGCAATTGATGATATTGTTTATGTATTAAGAAAACATAAGTATAAAGATGAAAAATAATGGAAGAGAATAATTTGGCTGAAAGTGAAAACAAACTATGATGTAAAATGGGATTACGTAAATGAGATGATGTAAAAGAAAGGACCCAGGCAACACTTTGTTTCTATAATATGTATAATTTGTATTAAAAAATTTAAAAAAAACCTGAATTCTGAAAAATGTCTCATTCCAAATCTTCAGCATATTCCAGGGTTGCAACATTGAAGGCTCACAATGGGCCATTTTTACAAATAGCTTGAAAATGGGGAGGGGGAAATTTCCTGCCTCTCATTCTGTTCAATCTGTGCTGAGCTTCAGAACATTCCTACTCCCCATTTTCAAGCCATTCACAAAAACACCCCATTCTGAGCCTTCAATGCTGCAATCCTGGAATATGTTGAAGTTTCAGAATGGGATTTTCTTTGCAAATGGCTTGAAAATGGTGAGGGAGAATGTTCCTGCCTCTCACCTTGTTCTGAAGCTCGGCACAGAATGAGAACAGAGTAAGAGGCAAAATCCCCCTCCCTTTTTTTACCCTGGCAATCGTTCTTTACTTGGGATCATAGCACAGATGCACACCCCCAAAATGCTCTGTCTGAAGTCTTCAGATTTGCAATCTGTTTGTCTGTGCATCCTTTTTCAAGGAAAGGATGGTGTGCGTGGTGTGTGTGTATGTGTGTGTGTGCGTGCGAGAGAGAGAGAGAGAGAGAGAGAGAGAGAGAGAGAGAGAGAGAGAGAGAGAGAGAGAGAGAGAGAGAGAGAGAGAGAGAGAGCGAGCAGGGCAGGGCAGGGCAAGAAAAGTAGTCTGTGGGACTATGGTTAAAAAAAACCTTCCGATTTTGCAAGATATATATATATATTTGCAAGAAGTTTGGAAATATGAATTTCACATATTTTTATTTTTTTACCATAGTATACAGACTACTTTCATCTTAGGCCCAGTTCTCTTCAATATCTTAATAAATGACTTAAACGAGGGAATAGAAGGGAGTTTATCAAGTTTGTAGATGACATTAAGCTGGCAGGAATAGCCAGCGCCCCAGAAGACAAGTTCACGATAGACTTGAACAATGGGCTCTATCCAACAAAATGAAATTTAATTTAGAGAAAAACAAGGTTTAGCATCTGGGCATAGGTGGGGGGGGGGGCTTGGAGTCCAAGTGGACAATCAGTTAAACATGAGTAGCAGTGTGCAGGAGCAGCCAAAAAGGGTAATTACAATCCTTGGTTGTATAAACAGAGGCATAGAATTGGAATCACATGATGTTTTTGTACTGCTTTATAAGGAAGACCACACCTGGAATACTGTATCAAGTTCTGGTCACCCCAATACAAAAAAGATGTTGTGACTTTGGAAATAGTGCAAAGAAAAGCAATTAAGTTGGTTAAAGGACTGGAGACTAAAACATAGGAAGAACGATTGCAGAATTTGGGTTTGGTTAGTTTAGAGAAAAGAAAGACTGGGGGGAGGGGACATCATAGCAGAAATCTAGTATTTGAGAAGCTACCACAAAGCACCAAAAGGCAAGACAAAAACAATGATGGAAGCTAATCCAGGAGAGAAGCAACCTGGATATAAGGAGAAACTTCTTAAGAACAATTAACCAGTGGAACAGCTTGCCTTCATAAGGTGCTTCATCACTGAAGGTTTCTAAAAAGAAAGTCACTTGTCTGAAATGGTATACAGTCTCCTGTTTGAGCAGGGGGATGGACTACAAGACCTCCAAGGTCCCTTCCAGCTCTATTCTGATGGATTGATTGATGGATTGACTATTCTATATATGAGAGATAAAGTACAGGAGGCCTTGCCTATTTTAGGATTTAAACCCTCAGGAAAAAGCTCTGGATTAAAAGGGGTCAGGTCAATACATAGCTCATATGCTTTACAATTGTAAACCAAAACAAACAAAACATTTAGATGGTTTTTATGGAACGTTTGATACTAATTCTTTTATATTCTTTGTGGTGGATTGAGATATTTCTCAGAAAAAAAATCTAATGGAGCCCTTCCTCGCTTTCAAATTTATTAAAAGGAAATGGATTTTCATGTCAATTACCTTGAGCATGATCTGCATTCACCAAAACATAAAAAGGGGTACAATTTCTCAGTTGACTGAATGGTAATGGTGGTTATAAAAATCGGTGTCTGCAAACAGGACCTATAAAAAGAACCACCATGCAAAGAAATCTATATGAAGTGTATTAACTGGACCATATTCAGGATGGGTTCAGGCTGGTAGAATAGATAACAACTGTCCCACTGTTGGAAATCTAGTGCCCAGAAGGACATTTTTTATTGAAAGAGTTTTGTGGAACAGAATGTCAGAAACTATATTGACCAATAAAAATACATTCCATAAAATAAATAAGAAAAAGTTAACTCCAACACCAATGATTGTTAAAAGACATTTGTGAACAAAGATTGCACATACTGTAGTGGAATTCTGTTAGATTTTTCTTGATAGTCTAACAAATAATGCAAATAAAAAAGGAATCCTCTGAAAATTTAAGTAAAAAAGGGATAAGTTTGTTTGTGTTGTATGGGAGTTGACTGCAATCTTGAAGAAGGTGATTTCTGGCAAGGTTGAAAGCTGTTTAGTTAAGCTAAAATTGAATTATATTTTTAAAAATATATTTATCGTATGGGTGTTGTGTGAAATCGATCTTGTTGCCTTCTATATCACCCACTTCCGATACATTTTAGATATGAGAAAGATGTTAAATTACAGGGTTTTTATAAAGAACTAACAGACCGAGATAAAATCCTAACAGGAACAGAAGAAAGATTAATAAAGAAATTGTATAGTTATTTATTTGGGTATAAAACTGGAAGAAGAACAAGTAAAAGAGACACTGATAGCATGGGTGAAAAATTTTGGTCATGCGATAGAATTAGATAAATGGCAGAACTGAGGGACAGAAATGATAAATTAACAATGTCAACCACATATAAAGAGCATTTGTATTAGTTATTTTATAGATGTCACCTTCCTCCTGTGAGGTTGGCAAAGATGTTTAAAGATAAACCAACTAAATGTTGGAAATCTCACCAGTTACCTGGATGTTACTATCATATGTGGTGGACATGTGGAGAAGCAAAGGAGTATTGGACTAAGATAAAGATATGGTTGAAAAATATGATAAAACAATGTATTGAGTTAAAACCAGAAATACTTTTGTTGGGGATACTACCTGAAACTCATAAAAAAGAGCAATAATACAGTCTTTAATTGTTTTTATTTTATACATACAGATTTTATAGAGCCATGAAATTGAAAGTTAGTTGAAAATATGCAATGGAGACAAGACATAAACCATTCCTTTTCTTCCTAGGCTTGATCTGAGTATGAGTAATAAGATTGCAAGCAGCCTTGCCTGTTTTACGGCTGGAAGACGCAAAAAGAGCTCTAGCTATCCTGAAAGGGCTCAGGGCATTTCATCTGAACATATGAACACATAAAGCAATACCTTTTTTTTATTGAAAACAGAGCGATATATATACTTAGATGAATCTTTCTGGAGGTTTTGACACTGTACTAATTATTTCTGGTACTATATGGAAACGTGCTTCTCAGAGAAATCTGATTAAGTTCTTCTTTTTTTTAAAAAAGAAAAGAAAATGGCATTTTCATATGGATAATTTATAAAGGATTTTGCGCATACTCCAAGGCACACTCGTCAAATCTTAAAAATGGGTACAATTTCTCAGTTGTCTGAATGGTAATGGTGGTTATAAGAAATGGTGCCTGCATACAAGACCTATAAAAAAATATTTTTCTGGATTCTTGATCCAGAAACAAGCCAATATTTGAATAAAGGAAACTCTTTTTTTCAATCTTTTCCTTATTTTGACTAGAAAACAAATCTCCCTTGACACTTCTTAGTGCCCAGTGTTCTTCTCCAAGTGGCACAGAAAACTTCTCCTTTCTGGCTCTGTCCGTTTGAGACTGAGTCAGCACCCCCAACTCCCAGTCCAGCCTCTCTCCCACCTCTACCTCCCAGTAGTGCTTCCCAGAAACATAACCCTCTTTCCCCACAACCACTAGAGAACCCACAGCAGATTTTCCTTCTCCAAAAGCCTTAAGAGTGGCTCTCTTCTCATCGTATGTGATGGTGAGATCTGGATGTTTACAGTCTGAGTCCAAATAAATGGCAACTACGAATAAAAAGGAGAAAACAGTAGGAAAGAAAACAATTTTCAGGAAAGTAAATATGGTAAATTTAGTAAATTTAGGTTTTACTAAAAGTGTTTAATCACTTGATTGCATCTCTGATACAAACTGAATACAACTGAAGGTAAAGTAACTGTGGTTTTTCAAAGTGTCCCAAACAATAATTAATGAAAAACATAAAAAATGGATGCACTATTTTTATTTATAGAGTGCTCCTAATAAAAAGATTATAATGCTATGAAGTGAATCAGAGGTGGTATTCAGCTGGTTTGAATCAGTTCAGACGAACCAGTAGCGGAAATTTTGAGTGGTTTGGAGAACCTGCAAATACCATCTCTGGTTGGGCCAGCTCTCTTGTCCCCATCATTCACTGTCCTATATTCCCTTGTTTTTTAGCTCAACTGATTTGTATAGGAGAGTGGATTGCCATGCCTCAGCTGAGTTAAAAAAAACTAACCAGCACTGAAAGGTTTTTGAGTGCTGCGTGCAAAGCACGAGCATGTGAGCAAAGCGGTCTCCCATAGAACCAGTAGGAAAAGATTTTGAAACCCACCACTTAAGAGAATCAAGATTTTCTTCAGTGATATTTTCACAGGAAGGAGGATTGTACATGATTAATTAATTATTTTTCTATCTCTGCTGGGCAGAAGCTTCCTGTAAATATTCGTATCTTCTCCGTTTCTCATCCTGTTGTCTTTTGAGAATTTGGACTAGACAATTTTCTCCTTCAAATCTCTTCCACATCTCTCTTTCCACTCCTAACTATCCCTCTTTATTCTTTTAAGGATGTTGCTCCTGAACAATTTGTTTTTTTTTTAGCATCTAGTTTATCTAATAACATGAAATAGCCCACAGCCTTAGTTTAAAGTTTTGGGAGGCCCTATATTTCCTGTTCTATGGTTAGACAAATCTATTATTTTCCATATAAATGAGTAGCTTTTCTGATATACTCTTTTCATTAGGCCATTTAAATCAGTTTAACTGCTGTTTTGAAAAACAGACCTGAAGCCCAACATTCACAGATTCCCAGTTTCTCATGCAAGAGAGGAGTACATCTAATATATATCTTCTTCTAAGCATGAGCTCACATGTGTAAGCAAAATACAGAGCTCCCCAAAATTCCTCTCTATCTAGATCCTTGTCCATGTCCTTGGATGCATTTACTCAACTGTTAATAATATTCATGGAACTTTGTGAGAGTTTTGTATGTGTTAGATCTAACCACCTCTTACCTGCATGACTCTGACGTCTTCTAAAATCTACAAAAGGAAAAGAAAATCAATCAATAGCTGATTACAATAGAGGAGGTCCTCAAGTTGCAACCACAATTGGGACCAGAATGTCAGTTGCTGAGTGAAGTGGCCATTAAGTGAGAGACCCACATGACTGCTTCACTAAATAGCCACAATCCCAGCTTTTCCAATTGCAATCATTTAGCAACTATGCAGCTCATTAAGTGGACAGAATGAGAGAGCTACCTGCCAAAGGAGGACAGGCAGCTCCCTTATGTGGGTAAAAGGCAAAAGAACAGCCTACTGAAGCAAAATTGCAAAGATCCCCACCATTTCCCCAATGCAATGCATGATTATTCTTCCACATTGGGAGGGGAGAGAACTCCTGTTCTGGACTGGAGAAACTAGATGGGAATCTCTGCAATTTTGCTTCAGTAGGCAGCACTTTTGCTGCATCCATTTAAAAACCTTGTCCAATTACTTAACTGCAACTAGGAAAGCCAGGTTTGCAGTGGTGTCCAATGAAGTGGTCACATTCATTCCATTCCATTCACATTCATTCCATACAGGGAGGGGAACTCCTTGCTTGGAATGGAGAAATAATGTCCAGATCTCTGCAGCCTGATGAAGGACAAAGATACACAGATACACACCATATAAAAAAGTATAATGTCTGGCAGCAAGAAAACCTGAATTGCAAGAGAATGATAAGCATCAGTTAGTTCTGTGTTGTGTGGTTTCTGTTATATCTGAAGGTCATTATTGTATTGTAGTGGTTGTGAAGAATTCATTTCTCTTATTCTGTAGTTAAATAGAATATTGGGGAAATGAAATGGTAATGTCATAACACAGGTGTTTATGTACTTGCATGAAGTGTCAAAACACAAATTTGTAATGTCATTTGCATGCTGATGTCACCATGTGACTGACATTATTTTGGAGTCACTGCTGCAGGTGACACTTGGAGACCTCTTTCTCAAATGCAAGAGAGAGATCAAATTGATCTGAAAGACCAAAACAAACTGTTGATGATACCTTCACTGGTAAATCCCTATTGCCTATGAGTTTGAATTAAGATTTTATGTGTTACATCACATAAAATATTCTGTCTGCCTAAGATTCCAAGTTCCGTTTAATTCCAAATGGAAATTGTAATGGTCTAATTCTATCTTAAATTGAAGTGTTTGGGAATATTGAATATGATCAAATCATATGGTTAAAATTGTACCATATTCTGGGACTGTACAAAATTCTCAAAAAGTTTGCTCCAGCATTGTTTTCTGAGAAATATTGCTCAGCAAAAAATATGATACTTTAGTAAGGTGAAACAAATTGTTTTCCAATAGAAATAAATGACTGACTTCCAGTAAGGAACTGGCAGATTAAAAAAGTCCTCTGGGCAGCTGTCCCATAACTTGTTTGTTTGCTTGCTTTTTGCTCTCTTGGTGGTTTCAGTATTTTAAAACTGTTTTAAATTTAAATTTTTTAATTTTAAAAAATGACCTGGGATCTGGATTTAGCCTATAAAAAGAAGATGAGGATTTGGATATTTAACTTCACTCTATTAAAGGATTAATTTGTACTTTGATGCTATGCTAATTTATTTTATTTTATTTATTTTAGTGAGGTAAGATGAAATTTGTAAAACTGGATTCACTGTTAATTTTGATTATCAAAAAGTGTATAGGTTTAAGAAATGAATTTTATGATAAAGTCTATTTTTACATAAAAATGTAAAGATGGATATGTATTTGAGATTGGAAATTTTGGGAAATTATTTTGATGGATCAATGCAAAAATCAAAATATGTGATATTTTTTTGTTTTATTAGTAATGCAATGAATGGAGATAAAGTAAATATAAAAATTAATAACAAAAAAGAGGATTTGGAAAAATGAATTGATGAATACATTGAAATTGCATCTTATGGATATTATACAATTTTATTTAGGGTTATTTTTAAACTAGAGATTTATTTTTACAATTTTGTTAGATTTTGATGAATAAATACTTTTTAATTAATGATTTTATTTTTATAAGACTATAAAATAAGGTATATGTTGTTAAATTTAGAGTAAGATATTGGTTGTGTTATGTTTAACCTAACGTAAGAAATTACTTAATTATATGTTTGTACCTGCAGGAAAGTGGGAAGCTTTTCTTCCCACTCCCTTTTTTTAACATTTATTTTTGTTTTTTAACTTTTTCCCTTTTTAATTCTCTTTTTCTTCTTTTTTGTAGTCATTTTCTATTTTATTTTTTTATATTTTTAATAAAGCTGTATTTAAATATATTAAAAAATCAATAATTGTAAATATTTTATCAAAGGTATTCCAACTTACCTAATTCACTCTTGAGTCGTCCTGGAATAGAAAGGTATCAACACTGATCGTACTTTTAAACAAAGTACAGGATAAAGTTGTGGTGTTATATATAGCAATAACACTTAGACTTATATACTGCTTTATAGTGCTTTACAGTCCTCTCTAAGTGGTTTATAGAGTCAGCATATTGCCCCCAACAATTTGGATCCTCATTTTATCCATCTCGGAAGGATAGAAGGCTGAGTCAACCTTGAGCCTGGTAAGATTTGAACTGCCAAATTGCAGTCAGCCAGCAGTCAGCAGAAGTAGCCTGCAGTACTGCAATCTAACCACTGTGCCACTGTGGCTCCTAACCAGTGACGTGCAGTCAGGTGAGGCAAGGGAGACACAGCCTCACCGCTCATCATGAAAAGAGAAAAAATTTAAAAGGAAAAAGGCAACAGCTTAGGTCAGGCTGAGCTAGCTACTGATGACTCTGCCTGTTTAAAAAAACCCTCTAAAAAGTGCCCTCTACCATGAAGCAGGAGAACTGCGTGTCTCATTTAGTCTGACTTTTTAGGCGTTTTATGATCGCTCCAGCAGAGTTAAGCAGATGCTTAAAATCCTTGGGACTCCCAAGGTAGGTGAGGCACGCAGTTCTCCTGCCTCATAGTAGAGGGCATTCATTCTTCCTGTGACTCAACAGCACCACCGCTACCTCTCTTCCTTTTTTCTTCCCTTCTCGCTGACAATAAAGGGGGAGGGCAGAGACATGCCTTCACCTCTTCATTGATTTCCCTGCACGTACACGCACGCACGCACGCACACACCAGACCCTGCACTAGCCCAGCACGGAATTAAAATGTTTCAGAGACTGAGGGATAGCAAGGCTTCACACACACACAAACACACACACAAACACACACACACACACCACTAGCCCAGCATGAAGTTAAAAAGCCCACACTAGCCCAGCACAAAGTTAAAAAGCTTTGGAGACTGAGGGCTTTGAGAAGTAGCTAGCAAGGCTTCCCTGCGCATGCACACACACATACACACACACACCTGCACTAGCCCAGCACGGAGTTAAAAAGGCTGGTTCGCAGACAGGCGGAGTGTGTGTGGGGGACAGGTGGGGACGCTGGGTCCAAGAGCCTGATTAGGGGACTGGGCACTGGGTCACTGGGCACTGGGCACTGGGCACTGGGGCACTGGGTCCAGTGCCTGATTAGGGGGGTGGAGGTCTTAGCCAGTGGAAGGAGGGGGTTTCCCCTAGGATCCCGACTGGCAAGGGTTCTTAGAGGTCATCTAATCTGACCCACGAAGACAGTAGTAGACAGTGGCAGAGAAGTTGATGAGCATTTGAAATCGGGGAGGTGCTTTGGAGGGGGGGAGATCAGTGGGGTGCACAGAGGGAGGGGGCACAATCCAGCCTCCCATGTCTGTTTTTCTTCCTCAGCTGCACCGAAGGTCCTCATCTCCCCAGTTGCCCCCAGAACACTCCAGACCCCATCATGCTGGCCTGCATGGTGTGGGGCTTCTACCCAGTGGACATCAACATCAACTGGCTTTGGAATGGAGAGCCTGTGAAGGATCGCCTGGAACCTTTTGGAAGCTAGACCTCAAACAAATAAGAGGAAGTACTTTTTCACCCAGAGGATCACTGGTCTATGGAACTTCCTGCTCCTCCATCATTATGGATGCCTAAGGACACCCTCCGGGTTGGAAAGATAGGCAGGATAGCTCTCAATGCCATTTGCAGGGAATCACAAGCAGGTGAAGATATCTGCTTGAGAAGACCCTGAAGCAAATGGGGAGCCACTGTGTGAGACAGAATGCTGGACTGGATGGGCTGTGGCCTGTTACAGCAAGGCTATTCTTATGTTCTTATAACACCCATAGGTCAACAGTAATGGGGACTGGAGCTACCAGGCACAGCTGATGCTTCCAGTTGACCCCCTGAAGGGGGCAGCTACACCTGCTTCATCCAGCACTTCAGCCTGGAAGCGCCCCTCACTGCAGAATGGGGTGAATGAGAGGGGGAGACCAGTGGTGAAATTGAGCCATGGTACCCTTTACGTTGGCTCAGGAAGGAGGGGAATAGGGAACAGCAGCAGCTGGTTGGGTGCAGGGAGGGAACCCAAAGCCAACATGAAGGGGACCACGGCTTGCGCTGACCAGAATCTAGGAATCTCCTGCACAATGTGGCTTTCCTCCGCAACATAGTAAGCTATCCACTTCTCAGTGGCGTCAGCGAAAGAAGTCGCTGTCTCCACTGCATGTGCAAGCAATATACCAGAAGGGTATATTGCTTGCACATGCAAGAAAGAGATGAAAGAGAAAAGGGGAAAAAGAGAGAGAGATAGAAAGAGAGAGAAATGAAAGAGAGTTGGAAGGAGAGAATGGAAGAGAGGGAAAAGAGTAGGAAACAATTTAGAGAGAGAAGGGGGAGAGGGAGAGAGAAATGAAAGAAAACTGAAGGGAGAGAATGAGAGAGAAAAGAGAGGGAAACAAATCAGAGGGAAAGAAAGGAAGAGAAAAGAAAGAAAGAAACTTAATTATCATCATCATTATCTTTCTATCTCTCTCTACTCCCCCCACCCTCACAGGGACCTTGTGGAAAACACAACAAGGAACTCCTCAGCTCCTTGCTCCACCCCCCAAATCTCTTTTTTGTTGTTGTTGGCCACTGGTGGTCATTGCATATGGTCCTCAGCGATACACTCTTGCCCACCACCCCTTCGAAATGTGCAAGGACGAGACAAAACGGCGCAAATCCTTTTATTAAAATGCCCTGTATTACAAAGGCATTTTAATAAAAAGATTGTGATGACGTCAGTGCCTCACCAGCCATAAACCTTATTGTACCTCACTGCTCCTAACAGTAGGGTTAGTTATTTGAACTAACTTTGAAAGAAATTAATAAAACAAATTCTTCAATATGTATAAAATGCCATGATTATATCCCTATTGCTTCTTATCCCTCAATTCAGTTTTTAGTCTATATGTACATATTATATCTCTTCTTACCTTGACGTTCCTGGATCTCAGTAATATCTATAAAACAATTACTTGAATTATAATGAATCATTTTATGATAAATTAATAAAATAATTTAATGCCTCAAAGAAGACTATCCCATTTATAAAATAAAAGCGCAATCAATTTTTAACAAGGGTTGAAGGTTTATAACAAAGGGAATATTATTTAATACACTCCAGAGTAGAAATGTGCAGTAATTATCCATCTAGTGCCCTACTTGCCAGTTGCCTAAGAAATGGTTTCTGTGCCTGAGATTTGCAACTTCCTCTCAGATCTCCCATTGACTTTGCTTGTTGGAAGTCAGCAAGAAGTCACAAGTCCTGTTCATATGAGCTCCTTGCTTAATGACCCACAAATCTCATTTAACAATGGCAATGGGGACTCCTGGAATTGCCGTTGCTAAGAGATGCAGTCACATGATATTGAACGTTTTAAGCTCTATTCTCATCTTAACCCCAGGACTCTCTTTAGGGTCTCCAGTACCAGATATCTATCAAATTAATAGACAGTATGTTACTCTTAACTGGAATAGGTGCTATTTGCAGAAAACCTTTGATATTATGAATGGAAGATATAAAATTAAAGAAACCAATCTATGGTTTAAAGCTACAGTATCTTCCTATAACATTTTACTATTATCTTTTGATTGTACACTTTGTTTTTTACTACAATAGGATTAGTTTTTCTCACTTTCCAAGAGTGTATTTTAAAAAGAATTGATTAGTAATGCTAGTACTCATAACTTGCACATGCATGCACCCATGTTCATGTTTGGTGAACATACCAAGCATACTGTGATTGTTCATTATTTAAAAGGACACTTACTTGCTTCAAACAACTTTTTCTCCGCTTCTACAACAAAGATTATATTTATTAGAGTTGTTGCCTTTATACAAAGGAATACAATTTTTAGAACGCACTGGAGGTTTTTAATAATTTTATTAAACTTATTAAAGTATAATATACAAATAAACATAGTGGGAAAATGGGGAAGGGAAAGGGGATAAGAGAAGTGTAAGGTAAAAGATAAAAAGGGGGAAAAGTATTTATTTCTTACTCTTTTAGCACAGTTCAATAAGACAATAACATACATCCTCAAGTTTTTACTTTTACATACTTTATGTGTACCAGTCATTTCTATAACATACTTATCTAACCATCAAAACCCAAAGTCAAAGTTTCATGTATATTTTTGCCATCTCAAGTACAAAATCCAGAAAAGATTCCCAAGTAGAAATAAATTTGGATGTTTTATTTTCCCTGATTTGAGCAGTTAATTTAGTCATCTCTGAGACTATTATCAGTTTTTCCAGCCATTCATCCATTGTGGGACTTTTGGAAATGCATTGGCTTTCACATTATAATTTGATAATATGTTCAATTGTCCCCAATAAATGTCTAATGTCTTATCAATTTTCCAAAATGGGACAATTTGAAAAATAAAATGTTCAAAAGCAATTGCAGAAAAAAAACAACCCATACAATTTTAGTTTGTTTGGCTTGAATGGAAGTGGAACATGCAACATTAACCTCAGTGAAATATGCCACAACTTAAATCTGTTGGTTCCTTTGTTGCAAAGTAAATAAACCACAAAAAAGTAGTTTAACACAGTATGTGTTTTTATTCCCTGTTCTCTTATTTTCCCTCTCAGTTTTTTCCTAAAGCCTAAATTCAATGAGTTTATTCTTTTCTCATTCTATTTATAATCAGTAACTTTGCTTTTCTTCTACAAATTTCTTTTCTGTTCTATGTTCTTAAAATGTCTGAGAATGGTACAAAATGTTTTTTATGATTATGGTTTCTCAGCAATATGAACTATATTTGCTTGTAAATATCTTTATGTTTTAAAAAACTACATTATAGTTTTCCAGCTGCAAAACCCAATCATATCCACATATATAAAAGGAAAATATTCCTGTCTTACCAATGGCATTTTTTTCTTTATTTCTGTCTGAAAAGAGTACAAATGTTATTAGACAAAAGTAGAAATTTGTAAAACTTTCCCATAGTCTGCACTACACTATATTTACAATACTATAAATGTGCACATGGTGAATCAAAACTCTATTTTCCCCAACATAAGAAAAGGATTCATTCTGCTACTTTGTCTCTTGGATAGCCTCGCTTTATTCTTAAACACAAAAATAAATTTTACCAGCCCAGATGGCTTCCTGGTATGCTGAAACATCTTAAGTTATCAGAAAGTGTTTTTCTCTATCCTACGTGATGACCCTTGACCTCCTAGTAGAAACCTTCCAAATATGACTTGGGATCAACAAGCTAGAATAGGCAATGACTATTTCTGCAACCCAAAATTTTCTATTTTCCTGAGCTTTGTTCGAATATCTGAGCTCACATAAATCATAGTGTTTATTCGTTACTCTTAGAGCCTAAATCACTCCTCAATACATTCAGACCAATTCTGAGATATTAGGCAAGATATTTTTTGCCTATCTCTGTCAGATTTTTCTCCAAGAATCTTCAACTTCTATACAAGTTCTAGCAATCTCAATTGCTGCAGCCACCATAGCAGCATTATTTTTTTCATAACGCTAAATCATCTATTATCTATCTATCACCTTTCATCTCTCTCTCTCCACCCATCCATGTCTTCCAGAAAGAACAAAGCAATCTGGTTCAGAGAATGCCAATCAGGTTGCTAAAATTCAAAACATTGAATGGAGTTTTTTTTTCTCCAAACCTCTAAAGATACAAAATAATACATTTATTGTTATTCCAGCCAATCAATTTGATGTTTTTTAGTTGTAATATTTTATGGGTCTGTTTATTTATTTTATCTTTAAATCTTTTAAATTAGTATGTTGTTCTGATTGGAAAGGTGCACTGACAAATTGAGATATATATATATCAGGACAATTTTATATACTATTATAGAATATATAGTTTTAAAAGGCACTTACCATTTATTTTTTCATTCATTTCTTTTTCTGCAGAAAGTAATACAATTATTATTCCTTAAAACTGAAATGATATATTGCATTCAATGTGTTATTACCAGGATGAGAAATGAATATGCTTCTAGATGGACACAGATATTCACCTCTTTTACTGACAACTACAAGTAAACATTCATTGATCTTCCAAAAATACCTAACAACTTCTTATCCCTTGTTTTCTACAGTATATAAAAATGTAGTTTTAGAGAGAAATGTACATTGCAATTATAGATGCAAAAATAAAATAAAATGAAAAACTGAAATATTCAGTGAAGTTAGGCATCATTGATTCACCTCTTTATGGGAGGGGAGAGGAATGTACAGTATATATTTTAAGTTGGCATTGACCTCCTTTTTCTAACAATATATCTACTGTTATAATGTGGGGGTGAAAATGCAGTTTACCGTTACTTACGGGGCAGAGATATTTCCTGCAAGCTCTCTGAAATAAAGTAGAGAAATGCAAATTCATCGGATTTTGAATCATTCTATCACAATCTCTTCTCAAATATTCACTTTTAGAGATCCCCAATTATTTTAAAAGGAACAAAACATCAAGATTTTTGTTCAAAAGATGAGCAGCCTGTATGACTGGGAGCTGGTAGGTTTATATTGGTTAATCCCAGTAGAAATCATAGGAACCCAATCTTCTATCTTTGACCAAAAAAGCAGCATGCTTGGCTGTTGGACTCAAAGTTCTTTGACAAGACCTTCCAACACAACACACACTAGTAATATCTACTATATTCCCATGATCTGTGAATTCCATGTTGGGAAATGGCTGTCATTAAATAAGTATATTATTTATTATTAAGAAAAATACAATTAGATTAAGGTTATCATGCTTTTTGAAGATAAATCAGGGTAGATATGTAATTGAGTGAATTTCTGTGTTTATACCACATAGAACATATTTATTAGCACAAACACAGAAAAATAGGCTTTCCTACAATATTTTGTGGATGTAATTTCAGAAGTTTCTCTAGTAACAAATTTATAATACTTACGTCTCAATTTATGTGCCACAAAAATAAACAGGCATTCGAAAAGCATTAATATGATTATGAAGGGTCCAATCCAAGGGGAAGAAGTTGGATAAAAAACATCTGAAATACACAGTGAAATATGACCAAAATTTCTTAGTATTTTTATTTATCCTGAAGAAATTCAAAATTGGCAAACAAAACAAAAAGTTTAGCTAAAATTACTCAGGTATGCAAGATGTACCAGACTATACCATGAGGGATGGAAACATCTTAATTCAATTTAGTTTAATTAATTTGATTTATTAGTTAAATTAAATTAATTAAACTAAATTGAGTTAAAATGAATTGAATACATTTAACCAAGTTAATTTAATTTAATTAAGTTTAATTTAAAACCTACTGTATTTAAATTAAATAATGATTTTGAATGCAATTCTTTCCCGGCTTCACATGGATAATAAAAAATACAGTTTGTTTAATTATTTCATAATTGAACCATAAGGCCTTTAAGTATTTAATTGATATGATACACAGACTCTCAGGCCCTGTTTTATGACCTCTGAAAGCCTCAAGATTGTGCTGCCAAAATCCAGTAGCATCATATCAACTCCAGTGATTTTCCTGCACTCTCTATGTCACAATGATAAGTATCATAATATATATGTTAAACTCACAATATATTTAATCTACAGATCAATAGCTTTAAGCAATAAAGAAGTAAAAAATGAAATTGCATGACTGCGCATGCGTGAAGATGGCGGTCTGCCTCTGAGCTCCGTTGGGTTCCGGAGCTCGTTGGCTTGAAAAAACATGCTGCCCGGCCTGTTATCCACTCTTAAGGGCCGGGCCCAGTGAGCTGCTTACCTTGGTAGCAGATCGAGACCTGGATAGTCCCCTACGGTAAAATAGCGGGGAGATATCGCTGAGGATGCCGGGTGTGAATGGCGGCCGGAACGTGGCGGCCGGAACGCCGGCCTGAGGAGAAGGAGGCCGATGCGAACGCCAATTCCAAGCCGGATTTCGAGCTGGAGGCCAGGAGGATGTGGTGGCCGGGGCTGGAGCGGCACTGGGACGATCTGTTGAGCTGCATTTATTGAGCTGGAACGATCCATTGAGCTGCAGCTGTCGGGGGGGCTTGGAAATGGAGGAGAGGCCGGATCGGGCCGGGCCGGGCCGGGAGAAGAGCGGCCGGCCCGAGGCCTCTAGGAGGAGGTGAGACTCTCTTTTTGGGCGGCGGAAAGAATGGCTGGAAAGATCTTAACAACGTGGCCGTGGCCTGCGCATCCTGTGTGTCATCGTCCAGCCACTGGAGCCTTTGGATGGGCCGGATTGGGCTGGACCGAGGGCTTCGCTGGTTGTGGGGAGGCCAGGCCTGGGAGACGGAAGAGTGGTCGGCCCGAGGCCTCCAGAAGGAGATGAGTCCAGGCGGCCGGAAGGACCTTGAGATTTTTAACAACAGTATGGTTGAGGCCTATAAGAACCTTTATCCAGGCCTGGCCAGGAGCAGGAAGAGCGTCCTGGCCTGGTCTTTTCTGAGAGGATGCAAGGCCAGAAGAGCCCTTTTAAAATCCAGGCTTCCGGTTCCGGCTCCAGCGGCGACGGGCGAGCCTAGCGCTCGCTCGCCGCTTTGTTGCCTTTTCTGCCCCCCCACGGGGGCGAGACGCTCCGGTTACCGGAGGTCTCCCATAGGGTCGGCTCGGAGAGGACGTTCTTCCTCACGGCGGTGGGGAGAGCGCTCCCCTCCGCGACCTAGGTGAGGAGGAACATGCTGCGGGGGGTTCTCCCTTCGCCAACGGCTGTCGGCGCCATTCACTTCAATGTAGAGGGCTGAGCGGAGAGATCGGAAGGTCTGCCGAGGCTTCAGCTGCGAGGGAGAGTGAGTTTTAAAAAGACTTTTTTTTCTTGCTGCCAGCCAGGCTGAATGGACTGGGAGGGGGGTGTTTGTTTCCAAAAAAAAACCCTCGGACTTAAGCGGCACTTTAAAATGGCTTCTCTGGAATAGAAAGCGGAAATCTTAAATCCGGACTGTCTCTAACAAGGGAAAGTGGTATGCGGCTACTTGCAACATTGTTTCTAGGTCTGGCTGGATAAAAAAAATTTATTTTTCTACTCTCTCCTCTGGGCTCTGAGATGGGCGGTGGAAGGTGGCTTTTCTTTGTCCCTGCCTGATTATTTCAACTATGGAAAATTCCCAGCGTCTCTTTACAATTGGGACTCTCTCTGGTTATTGATGAAGAATTTTTTTTCTTGCTGGATTTGTGATTTCCCTTCTGGAGTACCTTCGCTATTATAACTATTGATTTGTGATTTCCCTTCTGGAGTACCTTCGCTATTATAACTATTGAAAATTGTCTCTCTCTTGGTTCCTGAATTTTACAACATTTCAACCTTGATCAGAACTTTTGGCTCCCGGTTAGTCTCACCAACCCCACCCTGAAAACGCCATTTTGGTGGCATTGACTTTAACAGTTAATCATGGCTCAAGAAATAGCACTGGCAAGTTTAGAACAACGGATGGCTTCTCTTGAAACTGTTATACAAACTTTGGTAAAAGAGATTCAGGCCCAGAGGGCAGAAAACATCAATTTCAAGAAGGAGCTATTGGATACACGGAAGCAAGTGCTGGAAAACACACAGAAGACTGAAGAATTGGAAGGGGGTTGGTGGGGGTTAAGGGAGAGATTAAAAATGTTATTAAAGAGGTTGGGGAAACAAATGGGCATGTGTCTAGGATAGATATGGAAAGAATGACACATTTTTTGAGATTTCAGAACGTTCTTGAGGAATCTGGTGAATGCCTCCCTGATCTTATGAGCACAATTTTAGCAGACTATTTACAAAAACCTAAAGATGAGATCAGGGGGGACATTGACCTAGCCTACAGAATTAACTCAGCATATGCCAGGATAAATGAAGTGCCTAGAGAGATACATGTGAAATTTGTTAGAAGGTCAACCAGAGAGGAAATCCTGAAAGCGCAGAGAGGTAGTCCATTAATTTACCAACAAAAAGAGGTTGCTATCTTGAAGCAGATCCCTAGAAAGATTCGAGAAGCAAGGAGGGAATTTTCCTTCTTGTCAAAAATTTTATTTGATCATGGGATTTGGTTCAAGTGGGTGACACCCGAAGGGATGCTGGTGTTCTGGGAAGGAGGAAGAATGAGGATTAAAACAGTTGTTGAGGCGGAAGCCTTTCTTAAAAAACATTCCTCTGCCCTGGGGGAAGATCCAGGGGGGACGGAGGGGGCCGCGGCCCCGCCTGCTGGGGGCCAGGGAGGAGAAAAAGAAGATACAATAGCCAAGAGACTTAGATCGAAAAAATAACTTTGCCTTGATTTTTCTGAACAATTTTGCATAATATTTCATCTGGATTTTTGTAAATGTCTGACAGCATGGAATTGAGAATTTAGGTATATGTACTTGCTTTTACCTTGTAGTGTTATGAAAAATGTTTTTTTTGTTATTTTATACTCTGTATTTTGAGGTCTCGGAAGGGCCGACGACTCTGACGTGAATGCTCTCAAAATTTCTTTGTATCCCTTACCCTACCCTATAGAAAAAATGTAAAACCAATAAAACTTTTTCAATATAAAAAAAATCTGGGCTCCAGAGACTGCCCACTCCTCCCCCCCCAAACTATTCCCCAAATTACACCCATGATACCCCACCTGGACAGACTATTTTTAACACCCGCGATGAATTTTAAGATCAAAGCCGGACTATATCTCATTGAGCATGTGAATTTATTATTCTTAACATCTATTTTAACTATTTAAATTGCCAACGATGCTCCCCATAATCAACTATACGACCCATTTTATATCTTGTATTTATATTTCTATTATATTTATATATCTATATATTTATATATTTATGTATTTATATATTTATATACTTATGTGTCTATGTATTTATATATTTATATTTATATAGTATAATTATAATTGTGTATTCTAAGGCAGACCTTATCCTACTGCGAGAGTCCCCGCTCTCGCAGGTCTGGCCCTCCTCCTTAACGAGGGCCCGCCTTGATGAGGGATTTATTAATCTGGAGAGGTGGATGAAGCGCGGCCTCAGGGGTGTTTTAGTTAGAAATCTGTTGTCTATTTTAGGGGGTACCAGGGAGGGGGGAGGGTATAGACAGGTTGAGACTAGCAAGAAGGGAACGGGCCGAGCCAGCAGACTGCGGAAGGAGGCGGATGGATCCGCTAAGAGGGGGGATACACGGGTCGGTTCCATGGAGGGCCTACCCATCGAGAGGGTGGCAGGGAGAGGCAGATCTGATGGGAGACAAGTTCCATCCTCCCGGTTGGGGGCACGAGGCCGATGGTTGCAAACGGTCAGGTACCACAACCCCCGCAGGCTAGGTGGTCAGGGATTACAGGGCCAGGTCCTGCGGCTGATGTTTTGCAATGCCAGGTCCATGGTCAACAAAGCTCCCCTCATGCATGACCTTGTGTCAGAGGGGGAGCCGGACCTGGTGGGAATTGCGGAGACCTGGCTGGGCCACGAGGGAGGACTCCCCCTCGTCGAAATGTGCCCGCCAGGTTACCGCGCTTTTCATCAGCCCCGGGTCCTAGGCAGGGGTGGAGGGGTAGCGGTTATTATTAGGAAAGGTCTTGAGCCAAGAGAGACCATTGTGCCACCGGCTGTGAGTTCCTGTGCGTGAAGTGGGGTCTAGGGAGGCAGTTGGGCTTGCTGGTTGTATACCTGGCTCCCCGCTATGTAACAGCAGCCGTGCCCAAGCTCCTTGAGGTGATCGCTACGATGGCAGTTGAGACCCCCAGACTAGTAGTCATGGGGGACTTCAATCTGCCATCAGTGGGCGAATCATCAGAGGTAGCTCGGGAGTTCATGGCTTCCATGACGGCCATGGACCTGACCCAAGTAATTCAGGGTCCCACAGGGTGGAAATACGCCGGATCTAATCTTTGTCTCTGGCCAATGGAAGAGTGATCTGGGTATAGGGGATATAGTCATCACACCCCTGTCATGGTCAGATCACTCACTTTTCCAGCTCGACTTTAAAATCGCTA
The DNA here is from genome assembly GCA_039707465.1 of Rhabdophis nuchalis. NCBI lineage: Eukaryota > Metazoa > Chordata > Lepidosauria > Squamata > Natricidae > Rhabdophis > Rhabdophis nuchalis. The sequence goes on from CM077647.1 coordinate 145,384,572, forward strand.
CACCCCAGCGCGGGGAGGTGGAACCTGAGTCACCTATATGGTTCCGCCCCAGGCGCCTGATGGACCCTGATAGGTTCCAGACGGCGCTTGGGCCACTTCCTGTATCCCTGACCCGCGCCCCGATGGAGGACCTCGTGGCCACATGGAATACTGCGGCCATGGGAGTCTTGGATCAGGTCGCGCCCTTGCGGCCTCTCTTGCACCGGCGAGCCACCCTGGCTCCTTGGTTCACCGAGGAGCTAAGGGTGATGAAACGCCACAAGAGATGCCTAGAGAGGAGATGGAGATCTACTCGGTCTGAATCTGACTGAACACAGGTGAGAGCCCATTTACGGACTTACCTTGTGGCACTGAGAGTGGCCAGACGTCATCATTGTGCCACTCTCATAGCATCCGCAGATAACCGCCCTGCCGCCCTGTTTAGGGTGACCCGCTCCCTCCTTCAACAGAGGGTGCAGGAAACCCCATTACAGGGTAGAGCAGAGGAATTTGGGATTTATCTGCAGGATAAAATCGCTCAGATTCAGAGTGAACTAGCCTCCATCGATAGCCCAGTGGGATCCCCCGAGGCAGGTCTTGAGACTGTTTGCTGAGAAGAGTTTGACTCTGTTACTTCCGATGATATGGAAAGGTTACGTGGGCGACTGCGAGCTACCACATGTTTATTGGACCCGTGTCCTCCTGGCTTGTACTGGCATCCTGGGAGGCGACACGAGGCTGGCTCCAGGAGGCTGTCAACGCTTCAGCTTGTCCAGACTGCAGCCGCGCGAGCAATAATGGGAACCTCAAGGTTTACCCACGTAACACCGCTCTTGCGCGAGCTGCACTGACTACCTGTCGTCTTTCGGGTGCGCTTCAAGGTGTTAATTATCATCTTTAAAGCGCTCCATGGCACGGGACCTAGTTATCTGCGGGATCGGATCCTGCCCCATACATCCCTGCGGCTGATTTGCTCCCACAGAGAGGGACTTCTCCGGGTGCCGTCCACTAGGCTATGCCAGCGGGCGACGCCCAGGGGAAGGGCCTTCTCTGTGGCGGGCCCAGCCCCCTGGAACAACCTTCCCCCCGAAATTAGAACAACTACGGACCTCCGCTCCTTTCCATCAAAAACTTAAAACACACTTTTTCTGCTTGGCGGGCCTAGGTTAGTCTTCCGTCTTTTAATAGGGCTTAGGGGATTTTAGTTAATTTTAAAATTGGGATTTTAGCGCAGGGATAATCATTGTTCAATTTGCCTTTTATCTAATCTATTTATGTATATTTATTGGTATTTTTAATTTCCCTGTGGGAGAGGAAGCGGTCTATAAATAAAAAAATTTTTTATTATTATTATTATTATTATTATTATTATTATTATTATTATTATTATTATTATTATTATTATTGTTTTGTCAAATTGGGGAAATGACCTCCAGTGGTGTGAAAAAGGTATGTTGAAGTCTTTCTGTCTATGTGTCTGTGTGTCTGTGTGAATATGTGTGTTTATATACATATAATTTGAGGAAACATTTTTTAAATGTATTGTGAGTTTAACACACACACACACACACACACTGTATCCATCTATTTCTCTAGAAACAAGAATCGTTTGTAAATATTGTCATATTTTCAGCTCTTACACATACAAAGAATTGGGCACTAGCAGGACAGAAATTCTCTGGGCAAAGTTCCCTCTCCTCTGACATCTAAAACCATGAACATAGCACCCACATTTTGTTTCTTTTCTTTTGTTTTTTAAGTGTAAATGTGCTACAGATTAAAAATGGGACTGCAAAGCATTTTGCTCCGCTATTAAAAATCAGCCCCTGGCCCATCCCCCCACTCACCAGATATATGGACTCGAGATTCTCTCTCGTTGTTTACCAGGTTGTTGGTGATTTTGCAGGAGACTTCACTATCCAATGTTGGTTCTAGTGTAATGGAAGCAAAAACTGAAAAGACACCTGCCATGACCTTCATGTCTACTATAGCTGACTTCTCTGTTCGGTTTTTCCCTTTGCTGTCCAACCAGAAAGCCTGTGGTCTTGGGTACCATCCCTCAGAGCTGCAGGTGAATCCAATACCTTGATCTTTGTACTCTGTCAACGTAATGGTGGGATTTCTTCCATTTGCTGCACAGGAAATACAAAATCTTCAGTTTATATGTCCACAAGAAATACAGAAAATGACTAAAGCAATATTGTTCAACTTTTTTTCACCCATGCCCCACTTCTGAACTTGTTTCTCTCTTGTGGACCCCATCCAACTCTTGTGGACCCCATCCAATTACCAGATATGGTCATGGGTCAATAAATGGCACACTTTTGGCATCAACCAGGCAGTATTTGTAATGTAATGCATTCTGCTTTTTGTAGCCTTTTTGGCATGTTCTATGACCACCATGTTACTTGTTTTCAGCAATGGCTCCCTAGAAATATTCTAGGGTACCTGGGGACCATGTGATCCCTATTGATAACTTCTGCTTTAGAGTATCCCTACTCTGAAAGAACTTTAAAAACTGACATTTAAAGATGATATTGACTTTATGGTTAAAAGTAATTTTATAGGCCTTTATTCGTTATGTTCAATGTGAGGTTTTATCTAAAAAACAATTACAAGATAATATTAGAAATGTGTTGGGTATTCTTGAGTGCTTGGAGTGAACAATGAAAAACAAGGTCCATTGATTTTCTTAGATGCAGAGAAGGCTTTTCATAACTTGAATTGTGTTTTCTTGTTTACAGTTGTAAAAGAAATGAACTTTGGAAATAATTTTATTAAATAGATAAGGTTGATTTATATGTCACAGAAATCAGAAGTAATTGTAAGTAAAGGCTTTAAAATAAACTTGTAGATTAAGAGCATTTGCTGTTGATCTGGTGGTAGTTTTTGAAATGTCGGAGGGAGCTCTTGTGGGAAATTAGTGGAAGAAGTAAGAATTTTGATAGGCTATCAGATTTAAGATGAATAATAAGACAAAAATGTTAACAATAATATGAAAATAGACTATCAGAGAGAGCTGATGCAGAAAACAGGTTTAAGATTGAGAAAACATAAAATATATGGGCATTATCGTGACAAATATACTGTAAAGCAGGGGTCCCCAACCCCCGGGCCGCGGACCGGTGCCGGTCCGTGGCTGGGTAGGAGCCGGGCTGCAGGACCGGAGAGGAGGAGGAGGGGGCAGCCCCCTGGGCAGAGCGCGCAGGAGAGCGCAGGCGGGGCTTTTCGCGCGGTTGGAGTGAGCCTCTTCCTCCACCTTTGTCGACTGTGGGACTCCTGTGCGCCGCAGCAACAGCCTTCCCTACCGCCCGCAGATTCCCTTCCTCTCTGCCCCCCAGAGCTTCCCCAACCGGCATGCCACCCACTCGTCTTCTTCCAGGGGCTGAGGAGGTTCCTCCCCCCCACCCCCACCCCACGGAGCCTTCTCAGCTCCTGGAAGGAGCTTGACCGAGCGCACGAGGGACAAAGTGCGGCAGCGGCCGCCCAGGCGGGGCAGGCTAAGGCTAGTGAGCGACTCGAGCCGGGCTGAGGAGACTCCGTGGTGGTGGTGGTGGGGACGGGACGGGACGACGACAGACCGACAGAGAGAAGCATAGACACAGAGAGAGACAAGGTGGGAGGGAATCAGAGAGAGTTACATACACACACACAGAGAGAGGGAGGGAGGGAGAGAAAGATAGACAGAGGCACAGAATGAGTGATTAAGTGCCTGAATGTGAGACAGACAGACAGACACACACACACAGAGTGACAGAGATGGGCGGACGAAGGAGAGAGAGACAGAAAGAAAAAGAGAGAAAGAGAAAGAAAGAAAAAGAAAGTGGGAAAGAGAAAGTAAGAGAGAGAGAAAGAAAGACAGACAGAGAAAAAGAGAAAGCAAGAGACAAAGGAAAGAAAGAGAAAAAGAAAGAGAGAAAGAGAGGGAAAGAAAGAAAAAGAGACAGAAAGAGAAAGAAAGAGATAGAAAGAGAGGGAGAGAGAAAGAGGGAAAGAGGAAGAGAGAAAGAGAAAGAAATAAAGAGAGAGAGAAAGAGGGAAAGAAAGAGAGAAAGAAAGAAGAAAGAAAGAGAGAAAGAGAAAGAAATAGAGAGAAAGAGAAAGAAATAAAGAGAGAGAAAGAGAAAGAAAGAGGGAAGGAAAGAAAGAGAGAGAAAGAAAGACAGACAGAAGGAAAGAAAGAGAGAGAGAGAGAGAGAGAGAGAGAGAGAGAGAGAGAGAGAGAGAGAGAGAGAGAGAGAGAGAGAGAGAGAGAGAGAGAACTTATGACCACAATTGAGCTCAAAAGTTTGGTTGCTAACCAAGACCATTGTTAAGTGAATTTCACATTTTCCAAATTGCCCACGCCCACCCAGTCACATGACTGCTGAGCCACTCAGCCGGTCCGCAGTTTTCTTTAAAATGAAACCGGTCCCTGGTGCAAAAAAGGTTGGGGACCCCTGCTGTAAAGTGTATGATGTTTGGAAATAATTATGTTATAAAGTGAAATTAAGAAGGGTAAATTAAATGAATGTTTTGCCTAGAATGACATTTTTGTTTCAGGCAATACATGTTTTGCCAACAGATTCAAGCAATGACAAAAGATGCATCTAAATACAGTATGTGTTTTAAAAAGGCTAACAGGGTGAAGAGCCATCAAAATTGATGCTCCTCTTCTTCCCTCCCTCCTTTACACTTGAGTGCATTTTTAAATGCTCATGAGTCAAGGTGCCCCACTGATATTTTGTTTGTTTGTTTGTTTGTTTGTTTGTTTGTTTGTTTGTTTGTTTGTTTGTTTGCAACACAAGTTTCTGGCCTTTTGGGATGGCAGTCATTGCATCCTCCCTGCCTGCCACCCCTCATAACAAGCCTGAAAATATCATGGTCCTCCAAACTATCCCTGCTAAATATGCACCCGTCATTCATCATGATAGAAAGAATTCTATTGTTTGAGAAAAATGGAAAAACTTTCCTGTGTCCATTGTGTATTGGGGGGGGGAAGGTGCAAAGGATTTTCTAGCTCAGACCCAAGGCATCTTGGTGGAAAACAAACCCTGGAGAGGAAACTCCACAAGGAACACTTTCTCCCTCCCCTGCTCTCTCTTTCTCCCTTCCCTTCCTCTGATTGGCTGGCGGTGAACTGTCACCTGAGGCCAAAAGCCCAGGATGAACAGTGTTTCTCCCAAAAGCCCGTGAGGAAGAGCCTGGGACTAAAGAGCAGGGCCCATTGGTTGGCATGAACAGATAGGGTCTGTTAGTGTTCTGGGAGGGGGGGAGAGTAAGAATTAAAACAATTGCAGAGGCGGAAGCTTTTCTTAAAAAACATTCCTCAATCCTGGAGGATGAAAATGGGGGAGGTCAGGGAGACAATTGCTAAAAGACTCAGATCTCACAAATGACTTTCTTTTATATAGTGTAACCTTTATCTGGATGTTTATCTGGATTGACTGCATGAATATAAAATGTATATCTGTATCTCTTTCCACTTTGTAGGGAAATGAAAAATTTATTGTATTACCTTTTTTTTCTGTATGAAGCCTCGGAGGGGGCCGACACCTCCGACATAGATGTCCTCAAAATATCTCTTTAATACCTTATACCCTTTTCCTGTTTTTAAAATTTTGTAAAAACCAATAAAACTTTTTTCTCACAAAAAAAAACAGATAGAGTCCTAACACCACAGGTGAGATGGCAGAGATTAATGGCTGAGGGTGGAAACCTGGGGACAAAAAAGGGGCAGCGGTGGGTAGGAGGAGAACAGTCCTAGACCTGAGAAATGCTACCAGTTCTCTCAAACTGGTAGCAAAAAATTCTATGGTTTGCCTGAACCGGTCACAATCAGCTTTTTTTTTTTTTTACTTTGGCAGGGTTGATTCACCAGCTCTAAAGCTTCTCCTCTAGGTCTTCCCCAGCTTGTCTGGGGAGGTGGCTTCCTTTCTGTTTGTAGGGGTTGGCAGGAAGGATTTCCCATTCAGCCTCAAGAGAAAAGAAGCTCGTGCTTGCTCCTGGCATTTCTCCATTTGGCAGAAGCTTTCAAAGTAAACAAGCATGCACTTCTTTTCTCTCAAGGCTGAATGGGAAACCTTCCCACCAACCCCTGGAAACAGGAAAGAAGCCACACACACATACCCAGACAAGCCAGGGAAGACTCAGCACCCTCCTGCTTCCTTCTTCTTTCCTCTTCCTCCACTTCTGTTCCTCCACCCCAAAAAAGCAAACAATGAGGATCAGGGAGGCCAAGAGTTCCTCAGTAAGGGTGTGTGTGTGTGAAGGGTTACACCCTTCTCGGGGTGGGGTGCTATCTCCTCAAACTGGTGTGGGGGGGTGAGGCTGAATCTACTAAACTCTGAAGGTAACATCCCTTGGCTCTGTAAGCCAGCTGCCTCTGTCTTCCTCGCTCACATAAAGATGGAGAGTGGGTGGCAGGGATGGAGAAGATTGCATACCGCTTTCAAAAGAAACACACAATCTGGCACTCACTGGTGCAGTGGTGGCGGGAGCAGCTCCAGAGCCTCTACATGCCAGCAGAGCAACGCTGGCTTTAGAGGAGAAAAGACAGCTATGGGAAGAATTGGGGACACAGTGGCTAATAATTCTTCTTCTTCTTCTTCTTCTTCTTCTTCTTCTTCTTCTTCTTCTTCTTCTTCTTCTTCTTCTTCTTCTTCTTCTTCTTCTTCTTCTTCTTCTGTTCTTCAGGTCAGGAAGATTCCTTAGTGCTAAGCACAGCACCCTGCAGGCTGTGGGCAGGCTATGGTGGGCTGCTATGTGCTTGATGTGTGCCAGAGGTCCTGCACAGTCACCACCACCACTTGGATGCTAGAGGCTGCCCGGGAGCCAGCAGCCAAGGGTACTCAGTGGCAGCTGGAGGAAGAAGAAGATGGAGAGGAGGAGGAAGAGGAAGATGAGGATGACAAGCCCAGTAGTGTGAAGCAAAGCATGAAAATCCACAGCAAAAACCTCAGGATGAGTGAGAAAGGGAAGGCGAGTGCTTTGTTTCTCTCTACCCTCCTCCATCATCTCCCAGGCTGGGTGGCCAAGCTGGAAAGTTGGGCAATCTTTGGGACTAGGAGCCATTGGGTCTGTTTGGCAAGGAAAGTGAGACTAGTCAGGTGCTGATCATCTGAACCTTTTGTTTAGTTTTAAAGCATTTTTACTAGTTAAAAATGCTTTAAAAAGTAAAAAAAAGTTGGCCACGCCCATCCAGTCACATGACTCCCACCCCATCAAGCCATGCCCACAGAACCTGTGGCAAAAAAAAAAATAGATTTCACCACTGGTCTACAGTATGACCTTTGCAAAATCTAAAATTATCAGTCTCATAATATTGGGTTATTTTATGAACAAACAATATAATCTTACCTGCTAAAACCAATTCAACTATTGTTTCATCATACCATTTTTCTGTGGTTATAATACAGGTGTACGATCCCTGGTCAGAGAGACTAATGTTCCTCAGAAGCATCGACATGTTTCCTTTTTTAAACTCAGACTCAAAGAGATATGTTCGATTTTGATATCTTGTACTCTTTGTTGCATCTTGATTGTTTTTCACTTCAATTTTCTGGGATGATTTATTCAAGATCCACTGAACCTTGATTTTGGTGTCTGTGAGCGGCTTTGAGATTTCTATTTGACATGGGAGAATTACTTCCATGTGAAGGTATCCAATTACAGGATCTTTCAATGGTTTGATTGAAAAGTGACCTTTTAAAAAAAGAACAAATCAAGAGAGTCATTAGAGTGTAGAAAGTATAGATTTGTAGTACATCCCACATTTGTTCCTAATTTTGTTGCCTTGTTTGTAGAATGTGAATTTCTGCAATAGGCTGTAAGAATGGGATGCAATCAAGAGTAGACACTAGAATAAATTTTAGGACAAAGGTGACAATGCTACCAATTACTTATTGTGGCTGCCATGTTTTTTTTCTTTGAGGCAAAATAATAAGAACCAGAAAATGGCTCATGTTCTCCTGTCGACTTTTAGGGGGTTCCAGGGAGGGGGGAGGGAGAGTCAGGTGGGGGTACGCCAAATGAAAGGGCCGGCAGGAAGCAGAAGTAGAGAAATGGAGGAGGGGGAAGGGGGGGTAGTTTCCACTGAGGTATTTTCCATCAATACGGTCTTGGGGAGGGGCAGGGGCGGTGGGAAGGGGGGCGGACATTACAAGCTGGAGGACTGTGGCCGCTAGTTACGGGTGGTAACGCACTCCAGCTCCCCCTGTCCCCATCGCAGACTAAGTGGGCAAGAACCACAGACCCGGGGCCCTAGGCTGATGCTATGCAACGCCAGGTCCGTGGTACAAAAATCCCCCCTCATCCATGACCTTGTGTCAGAGGGGGACCCGGACCTGGGTGGCATTACGGAAACCTGGTTGGGCCACGAGGGAGGACATCCCCTCGTAGAAATGTGCCCACCAGGATACCGAGCCTTCAATCAGCCTAGGGCCCTAGGGAGGGGTGGGGGAGTGGCGATTATGGTTAGGGAAGGTCTTGAGCCAAAGGAGACCACGATCCCTCAGACGACCGGGTGCGAGTCCCTCCTTGTGAGGTGGGGCCTAGGGAGGCAGTTGGGCGTGTTAGTTGTATACCTGGCTCCTCGCTATGCAACAACAGCCCTGCCCGAGCTCCTAGAGGTGATAGCCGAGGCGGCGGTTGAGACCCCCAGACTTTTAGTCATGGGGGACTTTAACCTGCCGTCAGCGGGCGAAACCTCTGGGGTAGCTCGGGAGTTCATGGCTTCCATGACAGCCATGGACCTGACCGAAGTAGTTGTAGGCCCTACCCACGAGGGCGGACACACCCTGGATCTAATCTTCGTCTCGGGACAGTGAAGTAGTGATCTGGGAATAGGGGATTTAGTCATCACACCCCTGTCATGGACAGATCACGCTCTCCTTCGGCTCGACTTTCCGATCGCCGCACCTCACTGCGGGGAGGCGGAACCGGACATTCCTATATGGTTCCACCCCAGGCTCCTGATGGACCCAATAAGGTTCCAAAGGGAGCTTGGGCCAATTCCTGTGGACTTGCCCCGCGACTCGACTGAGGACCTAGTGGCTGCATGGTTAAGTGCGGCCACGGGGGCCTTGGACCGAGTCGTGCCCTTGCGGCCTCTCTTGCGGCGATGAACCACCTGGACTCCTTGGTTTACCGAGGGGGTTAGGGAGATGAAGCGCCACAAGAGACGCCTAGAGAGTAGATGGAGATCTTCTCACTCCGAAGCCGACCGAACACTAGTGAGAGACCATATTAGGACTTACTTAGTGGCGATAAGAGTGGCCAAAAGTGAGTATTGTGCCACTCTTATTGCATCTGCAGTTAACCGCCCTGCCGCCCTGTTTGGGGTGACCCGCTCCCTCCTTCAACAGAGGCCGCGGGAAGCCCCTCTACAGGGTCGAGCAGAGGAATTTGGGATTTATCTGCAGGAGAAAATCACTCGGATTCGGAACGAGCTACCCTCCATCGACAGTGGTCCAGTCGAGCGGGCCGAGGCTGTTCTTGTGACACCATCTTGGGAGGAGTTTGATTTTGTTACCACCGAGGATATGGACAAGTTGTCAAAGAGACTTAGGGCTACCACATGTTTATTGGACCCGTGCCCCTCCTGGCTTGTACTGGCATCCTGGGAGACGACACGAGGCTGGCTCCAGGGCATTGTCAACGCATCTTTGAGTGAGGGGTCCTTGCCTACAGTCTTGAAAGAGGTGGTAGTAAGGCCCCTCCTCAAGAAGCCGTCCCTGGATCCAGCATTATTAGAGAACTATCGTCCCGTCTCCAACCTCCACTTTTTAGTGAAGGTTGTTGAGAGTGTGGTGGCTCAACAGTTTCCGCGACACTTGGAGGAAGTTGATTATCTAGACCCGTGCCAGTCCGGCTTCCGACCCGGGCACAGCACCGAGACGGCATTGGTCGCATTGGTTGATGATCTCTGGAGGGCGCGGGATAGAGGATATTCCTCTATCCTAGTCCTATTAGATCTCTCAGCGGCTTTTGATACCATCGACCATGGTATCCTATTGCGCTGACTGGGGGGGTTGGGGCTGGGAGGCACCGTTTTGCGGTGGTTCTCGTCCTACCTCTCTGGTCGGCCGCAATATGTGTTGGCAGGGGGGCAGAGGTCGGCCTCGAGGCCCCTCATATGTGGGGTTCCTCAGGGGTCGGTCCTCTCGCCCCTACTGTTCAACACATATATGAAGCCGCTGGGTGAGATCATCCGTGGTTTTAGGGTGGGATATCATTTGTACACTGATGATAGTTGTACATATTCACCCCAGACCACCCCCACGATGCCGTCGAGGTTATGTCCCGGTGCTTGGAAGCCGTACGGATCTGGATGGGTGGTAACAAACTCAAGTTCAACCCGTCCAAGACTGAGTGGCTGTGGCTTCCGGCGCCCCGGTTCAGCCAGATTATTCCAACTCTGGCCATTGGGGGCGAAACACCGGCCCCCGTGGAGAGGGCGCGCAATTTGGGTGTCCTCCTGGATTCCCGGCTGTCTATGGAAGATCATGTGGCAGCCGTGGCCAGGGGGGCATTTCATCAGGTACGCCTGATGCGCCAATTGCGCCCCTTACTGGACCGGGGTGCCTTACGCACAGTCACTCAAGCACTCGTCACGTCTCGACTCGACTACTGTAATGCTCTCTACATGGGGCTCCCCTTGAGGTGCACCTGAAAGCTGCAGCTAGTCCAGAACGCAGCCGCGCGGGTGATTACGGGAGTGCCTAGACACTCCCACATAACACCTATCCTGCACGAGCTGCACTGGCTTCCTGTGGTCTTTCGGGTGTGCTTCAAGGTTTTAACGACCATCTTTAAAGCGCTCCATGGCTCGGGGCCTAGTTATATGCGAGACCGCCTCCTGCCCCATACATCCCTCAGACCGATACGCTCCCACAGAGAGGGCCTCCTCAGGGTGCCGTCGGCTGGACAATGCCGACTGGCGACACCCAGGGGGAGAGCCTTCTCTGTGGCGGGCCCAGCCCTCTGGAATGACTTACCCCCTGAACTCCGCACCATCTCCGACCTCCGCCTCTTCCGCAAGTGTCTGAAGACACACCTATTTCATCTAGCCGGCCTAGCGTAACCTCCATACTGACTATTAGATAGTTTTTAAACTTGGGATTTTAATTCGGTTTTTAGCGCAGGGTTTATTTATTAGAATAAGTATTTTAAATTTTATATATTTTATATACTTTGTATGTATTTTAACATCCCTGTGCGCCGCCCTGGGTCCTAACAAGGAGAAGGGCGGGGTATAAATTTAATAAAATAAATAAAAAATAAAAATTCATATGGTGTTACCCTAAAACCAAAAGAGTCATTGCCATAGATTTTATGCAAAACAATAGTTACCTACTACATGTGAGATCTGTAGAAATATCAAGATCCAAACAGCAGAAAACAAGGAACACATGGAGCTGAAGATAGAAAAAATAGACTTAATCTGCAACTCTGTACAGGAAAATAATAGATTTCAAGATGCATTAGTTGTTTTGATGATATAATCACTAAACACACACATAAATTAATCATGGAATTTTAGATTTTTAAAATATAAATTTGAAAGCAAATAATTGAAAGCAATTCAACCATATAATTGTATTATATGATTAAATTAATTAAAAAGTAAAAATTGAGTAATAAATTTATTATTGTAGTTTAATTAAACTATGTTCTTCAGGAGTTCTTGACTGAGACGCCCTCCGCACTGTCACTCAAGCACTCGTGACATCTCGCTTGGACTATTGTAACGCTCTCTACATGGGGCTCCCCTTGAGGTGCACCCGGAGGCTCCAGTTGGTTCAGAATGCGGCCGCACGGGGGATTCTGGGAGCTTCTCATTACTCCCACGTAACACCTCTCCTGCACGAGCTGCACTGGCTACCGGTAGCCTTCCGGGTGTGCTTCAAGGTGCTTGTTACCATCTTCAAATCGCTCCATGGCTCGGGACCCAGCTACTTGCGGGACCATCTCCTGCCACATACCTCCCTGCGTCTGATACACTCCCACAGAGAGGGCCTACTGAGGGTACCAACTGCCGGTCAATGCCAGCTAGCAGTGCCCAGGGGTAGGGCCTTCTCTGTGGCAGGGCCGGCCCTCTGGAACGACCTACCCCTCCGAACTTCGCACTATCATGGACCTTCCCCTCTTTCGCCGTTCACTTAAAACATACTTTTTTCAGCAAGCTGGTCTTGCTTAATCATTTAGACTTTTTTGTTATATAGCTTCTGCCAAATACATAAATGGATGTTGGGGTTTTAGGAGGAATTTTAGCACAGGCTCCGATTTAATTCTTTTTATCTATTTATTGTATTTTATCATTGTTGGTTTTAATTTCCTGTGCACCGCCCTGGGTCCATTTCAATGGAGAAGGCACGGTATATAAATTGAAATAAAGTAAAGTAAAGTAAAGTAATTTAACTATAAATGGTCAACTCTGGGTTTTTCATTTTGGCCAATATTCTTCCTTCAGCTGATCCATAAATATTTAATTAGTTTGTTTATTTATCACATTTCTATCAAGTAACAGAGACTCTTGGTGACATATGTAAACTTACATAATGTAAAAAATCAATATTTCACAATTATTTTTTTCTAGTTCTGTTTGCTGTGTGCCATATAGAGGAATAAATTAGCAAGTGCAGGTTAAGAGAGTTGGGAAGATATGTACAGACTCCGATAGTATCAAATAAATTTCAAGAATCTACATCTGACTAATCCCTCCACTTTCCTCTTATTTTTTGCTTCTCTACTTTTTGTGTACAATATTTTCAATATTTTGTGTACAATACTGAAAATATTAAACATATTTTCTCTGAAGAGGTTGAAATATTAATTTATCTTGTGAATTCAACAGATTCTTCTAAAGGGGGTATTATTTATTTATCAGTTAGAATCAAATACATTCAGAAATATTATGTTTTAAATGGTAAATTTACCCACCCACCTAGAATGGGTAACTTTTATTCCTTAGCAAAGTGAACTCTGCATGACAAGAAATAAAGAAGCAGCCATTTCAAGCCTATTTAAAATGAAAGCTGTAGTAGTAAATACCCTCTTTTACTTTACTAACAAGGATATCTCCTTAATGAAAATAGCTCTGTGATGATATCCCTGTTCCAACCTATATTTATATTTTTTCCTAGAAAAGCTCATGACAAAGCATACAATAAAAATATGCATTTATTGTTGTCCCTTCACAAAGACATTATTTCATAAACAGACTGAGGAAGACCTCATTCATTTAAATTACAAATCCATCATTAAACTGAAACATATTTCAATATTTAAAAGAATGATCCATATTTTTGATTTTTAAAATTTGATGTAGAGGTTAAGGTATCCTGCTAGAAACCAGGAAAATGTGAGTTCTTCTAGTCCTGCATTACGCATGAAACCTAACTGGGTGACTTTAAGCCAGTCACTCTTCCTCAGCCCAACTCACTAGATGGGAGGAGGAAAGAGTATTAGGTATGTTCATTGTATTGAATTATCTATAAAATTAATAAAGTTGGGTTTAAAAAAAAAATCTTTTAAAACAATTTCCTTACCTGAAAAGCAGATCTCCTAGATACATTCTTTAGGTTTTCTTCATTCTCATTTTTCCTAGACCTTTGTCCCTAATCTGGATTATTTTACTTTCATTTTCCAATATTGCAATACTCCATAGAAAATAAGAGCAGTAAGCTCTATTAACTAGCTGTTATAAAACAGTCCACACCCATTCCACTAAAAGACAAAGGTCACACAATTCATTTAGCCTGTCAGTTCAAAAGACACTTCTTAGGTTGGTGCATTTAGCAGAATGCATGCGTGCTTTGTCGATAGGATTTTTGACCGTCCCTTTAGCTAGTCTATTAAAATCTATCTGCTACCCCTTATTAAATAGTTTATAGATTTTGTGGTAGGTTTTACAGGTTACTCTATAAAACAAGACACAAACAAATAATAAAACAAGTAAAATGGCCTCTTACATTAATAAAACAATGCAATTAATAGATACAGCATTATTCAATGCCATAATGAATAACAATAATATCACAATATTATTCAATATCATGTAAATCAAGTCAAGTTTTGTAGATATTGACATGAGTTGTGAAAATTTGGCCAATTCGTTAATTTTAACAAAAGTGCTGTTGACTGATAAAAGACAGTTTTGATCAAATTTATCAGACTGATCTGGGATAAGATTTAGCAAAGGAAAAATGAAGTATCTTTGGCCAACATTATAAAAGGGGCAGTATGGCAAAAGATAGAAAATGAACTCAGCGGCACCAGAGCCACAAAAACAAATTTGGCAAGTCGTAGAGATTTTATTGCATTTCCTATAAGGAAGTTCTGAGGATATGTTCTTGAACTTGCAATGCAGAACCTTCGTTGGTAAATCATTTGATATAAGTTGACAATCACCCTCAAGAATATTACGTTTGGTATTTTTCAGACATATTTTATTTCAGTATCCAACATCTAAAAATATTTCCTGGTGATTTCCTCAGCCCAAGCAAATTCTAAAAGGTTTAGAAAATCTATAGTACATAGGCATCGAACAATAAGTGATTATTTGTGATTATTTATTTTCCAACAGAAAAATCTATGTTAGTCTGTGGCATTGTAAATTTGATGGCACCTAAAACATATGCTTTGTGGCATACTTATATTAAGTAATAAAGAGTGCAATGTATGGATCCAAGCAGTGGTGAGATTCAAATAATTTAGCAACTGCCCTAATTAGGTAGGAGTAGGCATAGCTGGGGGAGTGGTGTCAGGTGACTGCATGGGATGGCCAATCAGAATGCCAAGCTTGCATCCTGCCCCTCAGCCAGGAAATTGCAGGAATCTACATTGAAGTAGATTCCTACATTGAAGTACTGATAAATATAATTGATTCTCAGAAGTTGAATGAGAATTAAATAATGGAAGTTGAATTATGTACAACTAAATCAATGCGGCCTAACATTAATATAATAATTAGTAATAAACCAAAGATAAACTGTCTGGATTTTTTTACTGCCTTTCTATGTATGTAATCTTTCCTTAAATCTGGGTGATTTCCTTAGGATATCTTGTGACCAGCTGGTATCTTTAAGTGGTGCAAATGGATCTAAGGATTGCATTTCCTGGGTGAGAAAGGGTGCTTTGTCAGTTCACTTAGCACAGCAGTCTCTTGTCCATGGGGATTCTTCAGTCAACCAGATCATGGTTGCTCCAAAGGTGCTTTTTTCAAGAGGCAACTGGACTTACTTGGTTTCCAAAAAGTCAAAGTTTATTGTGATCCTGACAAACTTGGGAGGGCAGAGGCTTCAACCTGGGTCCCCTATATACTTTGTTAATTTGTCTCTTTAGCTCAGCATTTTGTAACCCAAGTGTGCTCACCAATTTTCTGGAGAGCTTAAATGACCTCTCTGTGAAGGGGTTTCACTTAATGAGCAAGAGTTGGCTGCTGATAGTTATCATTGCATTTTAACTATTTTGATTCCTCAAGGCACTGCCTGATTTGTAACTCCAGCTTGCAGGTGTTGCTGATGAAAAGGAAGATATTCAGACAGAATGGTATTCCCCCCATTTCTAATCTAATGATTGGTATTTAGGGCAACTTTTTGCAAGCAAAGAAGCTTTTTGTATTTTTGTACAGATAATCAGTTCATTTAGTGATCGAAGTTACAATGGCACTGAAAAAAGGGACATGATCATTTTTCACACTTTTGACAATTGCATCATCCCCACGGTCACATGATCAAATTTCAGATGGTTGACAACTGTCTCACATTTATGATGGTTGTAGTCTCACAGGATCATGTGATCCTCTGACAAGCAAGTGGGGTGGTCAGTGGGGTGACCAGATTCACTTAACAGCCATGCTACTAATTTAACAACTACAGTGATTCACTTAACAAATGTGGCAAGAAAAGTCATGAAATGGGGCAAAATTCACTTAATAAATGTCTCACTTAGCAACATAAATTTGGGCTCAATTGTGATTGCAAGTCACAGAGAGGCTGGGCGTGACAAGGTGTGGCTGGGTGGGGAGGGGAGGGGTGAAGGGTGAATGACGAGTTGGCCATGCCCACCCAGTCACATGACCATCGAGCCACGCCTACCCAGTAGGGCAGAGAACCAATTGTTAAATTATTTGAATCCCACCACTATTATAACAACATATAGATATAGTCCCACAAAATTCAACGTGACTTATTTCCAAGAAAATATGAAGAGGATTGTACCTTAAATTCATTTAGAAATATATAGTAGGATAAAAGAAGAAGTATTGTCATTATATTGAAACAATAAATTACACAAGAAAATAAAAGAATCATGTAAGAGCATACATAAAACCATTAGCTTTAACTAAGAATCATTAGATTTTCTCAGTTCTACTGATATTGTACAATATTTTATGCTCCCTATGCTCTGCTCCATGTATCTCAAAACAGCAAATCTGGCTTCCAGGATATATAAATAGATTAAAGCAAATATCTCTTGAGCTGAGTTCAATTCCTGATGATTTATTAACATCTCCATCTAATTTTTGAGAGCAATTGCTTTCTTTTATAGCAAGATGGTTTGTGGTTATTCAACCCAGGTAGCTGAAATCATACTTCTTCCTAGATAACAAAAAAAGAATATAATGCATTCCATATGAAATAACAAAGATCTATTATTTCAATAGATTTTTTCTTTAATTTTTTCAATGTAATGTACTACCACCCTTGTTAGATGGTGCTCTGTCCATCAACCAACTTCAAGGTTATAGTGTGATGTACTCACCTGAGATTTGGCAGCTAATGAGTTTCTCCTTTTCTCTTAATTTTAACACAGCTGTAGACTTGATGGAGTACCACTTGGGTTTCTTCCCTCTTAAAATTATTTTAAAAAAATATTTTGCTGATAAATTAACATTGACTTTCTCTACTTTTTCTCTAATTCTCATCTAACTCTAACAGCAAAAATGAAAGTGAACAAAGATTAATAATATTACCATGTTTAAAGCAATTGGCTGTGATCCATATTTTGATGAAAAATGATTATTTGGCCTTGTTCTCAAACTCCTTTTAACTCAGTTGGTCATTAACCCAGTCAGATTCCTAGTACTTCTGACAATAAATAATCACATTTTTTTTAAACTCCCTTTTTACATTCCTGTAATCCAGTGGTGGGTTCCAGATCCCAGTGCAGCCGGTACTGTGCAATGGGGCCAGGAGTCCACCACATGAACATGTGCAGTGCATGCGTGCATACTTACCGCCTGCGATGCTCTGCAACACCTCCACAACATTGCAGCTGCTTGGCAGAGCGTTGCACAGGTGCTGTATGCTTCATGGGCATGTGCAGAAGCCCCGAAAGCCTCAAATACCGGTAAGGAGCACGGGTGGGCCAGTGGGGCCTCCAGAGCACTGTACCAGAATGATACCCGGTGCTCCTGGCAGGCACCAGTATGCCCGTACCAGGGCGTACCAATCATAATCCACCACTGCTATAATCCCTATTCAGGATAGAGTTGCAGTGACTGGATGGAGCTGAACCTTTACTGGCCAGATGCCCTTCCTGACACCAGCAGATTTTTTCCCTTTGCTCCCTTCAATCTTGCTACCAAGATTGAACTCTTCACCACTAAGCCATCACACTACTCTTAATCACATTAAATGGGACAAAATCGCGAAACACAATTGACATTGTAAGTTGAAAACTACTACTTGTATCTAATAACTAGTCAATCCTTGTCTATCCTACCATTAAATATTGTATATTTTTCTTCCTGACAAATATATGTATTCCTGTGAGAAGATTCTTCTTATTCCATGCCTCCAATGAAAACATCCAGTCTGCACAGATAGAAATGCTTCATTACATCTCTAACACTGAATAGGCAATAATGCACATAATTTGACTTCTACAGCTCATTAGTGTTTGTGAGATACATTCTATGTTCTGAGCCTTGACAATGGAAAGGCATCCTATTTTCGCCATTCCTTCTGTTCCTTCCAGTTCTTTTTCCTGGAGGATTAGGTAAATTAAACAGATTAACTGACTACATCTGGATGTTCCCATGATTAACTGACATCATTTTGTGTAAATGTAAAATTCTGCAAGTTGATCAATTGGACATTTTATTCATTTATTTTGTTTCCATTATACATGATGCTTGCCCTCCTTCCCCCCCACCCCCTCATTCATTCAATTAAAATCAGACTAACCTGGGTGAAATCCTTTGATACTTCCCGAGAAGATGTCCTGCTAAACTGATTGGAAGTCACTTCTGCATAGAAGTGCAGAGCATTATCGGTTGAACCACCTTCATCGTGTGAATGGATTTGTTGGTTCTCTTGGATAAGGGAATATGCACCTATTGATAGCAGCAGTTATTTTGTGAACATTTAGCGTGCAGACTTGTTAAATGAAAATATATTAGCTTAAAGTGACTTTTCTTTTTCAGATCTAAGCATCTCGCAGGCCACATCAGGTCCACGGGCCTTGAGTTTGACACCTCTGATCTAAGGAGCCTTGGACTACTTTGCCAACTCCACCAGACATTCATGTCTGAATTTAAACAGCTGCTTCCCTTTAATTAGAAATAAACTAGGTTAAATGTAGCCATTTTAATGTTTCTGTAGCAAGGATGACCAAAAAAGGAAACATTTAGGGCTCATTTATCACTTTATATCTTTATGGGCAAAATTCATCAGGAAATATTTTTCCTCACTATATTTTTTAATTATGGAGGGGAAAAGGAAAGTGGACCAATTGAGATTCTCTTTTAGTGGCTTGTTTTAAAAAGTAGACTAAGCTACATTTCCTAGTGTCCAGGTTTATCTATATAAGGGAAAACTAACCTATTTAATATCACTGTTGTGCTTTACTTGTAGTAAAGGCAGATTCATTATTTCAGCATTACTATACATATTTGCCTATCAACCATTTTTTATGTTAAAAAATCTCTGTCCACAAATTATTATTTTTTAATAAATTGAAAATTTCTACATATTTTTTTCAAGTTTCAAATAGCTGA
The DNA here is from genome assembly GCA_039707465.1 of Rhabdophis nuchalis. NCBI lineage: Eukaryota > Metazoa > Chordata > Lepidosauria > Squamata > Natricidae > Rhabdophis > Rhabdophis nuchalis. The sequence goes on from CM077647.1 coordinate 145,403,536, forward strand.
AGTCCTATCTGAACTTTTTACCTTGTA